>OX337246.1:68197894-68624894 GCA_946965025.1 Blera fallax | reverse complement strand
CAAACTGAAAATGAGCTCCATTGCTGTTGTTTAGATTTTTGAGAATCTGTTTCCAAAAGCTTAAGGATCCAGTCAGCGAAGGTCCAATGCTGGTCTTGATACTGTACTTTTTATGAATAAAATACGTAGAACTCTTGACAGTCACCTTATGAGCAACTGAAAGACTGAAGCAGCGTTGAACCTGCGGGATACCCTCGGATATTTTTTTCATCCTTTGGATTTTCTATTGAAGATGTCTAGAGTAACAAAGAATGGACACTAAAGCCCCAACTGTTGCTTTACGTTAACAGAAAGCTTTCATTTTCTTCTCTTTATACGCATTCTCGAAGGATAACGCTTCTTTGGATCTGTTTCAAAACAAAAACAAAACCACGTAGGCCATACATAGGGGTCTTAATACTTTACGGCAAAATGGGTCTGCGAACAGACTCCTATTTCGATAGTTTAACATAGAAAACATAGAAATCTTCTCATCAACACCCCATTGTAACGAAAAAGATCTTTCAACCAAAAATCACATTCAACGCTATTCACTGATCTAACAAAAATAATCACAACGACGACTGCGACAGATAATTTATTTGCATAACGCCTCTCTCTTCGTAAATAAATTACTAATGACACATCGTGTAAACTAACGTTCCATCTATTGTCAACTAAAATATCATCGCCCATCATCAGCAGCAATCCTCATCGCAGGCACACACATACAGTACAGTAGCTCAATTCAGTTCATATACACGTCTTTTCTCTTTCTGCCTGCTCTCGCTGTATCTCCTCCCTCCGTCGTCCATCAAATTGTATCTCAAAAATGAAAAATTCAAACGATTTTGAGTAGAAGCAGAAGAAAAAAAAAACATTCGAGGAAAAGTCTTCTACTCACTTAGTCACCTCGGCACAACGACTCCATCATTCGTCAGCTAGAAATGACTATGCTCGTGGCTGTGTCCCTTTCTCTCAGCGAAGGAGAAAGTGAAAAGAAATTAATTTCCACAGCCTTGTGTACCTACCGACAATCCCCCCTCACATATCGTATCTGTCATAAGTCATCAAAGTTCTTTCTACGTCATATCGTCGTGACTGACATCTATGGCGAAACCATCAATCACCTCCCTGAACAAAACTGAAATAATAATTTTCAAACTGTTACTCTGTGTACTCGTATTGTTGTGTATCTTTAAATTAGAATTAGTCTTACGAGTCGTAGTAGTCATCGTACTCGTCGTACTCGTTTTGTGTCTCCAAGTGAGCCGAAAAAAAAAATCTGCAAGCCCAACAACTAATGGCCCAGCACACATAGATACGTACTGTGAATGTGGTTCTGGCTATCGAAAGCTTATTTATAGCGTTTATGTTGAATCTCCCAGACCGTAAGAAAAGTACTGTATCTTTCGATTGAAATTCCAAACGTTCCTCTCGTTTTGTTACATGCAGATATGTTTTTATTCGAATTTGTTTAGTTTTTTTATAATCATCTCGTGCATAGTGTAGAAAATCGCAATCGAACTAAATTTAAGAGCAGCTAAATATACCAATTGATGTATCTTTATCCGAGCGCAGTATGTTGTACGAATATCTGCATCTTGCATCTTTGAATGCACTTCGAACGCATTTTCTTGGCAAAGAAATGTATTGTATCGTCCTGCACTTCATGCTGTCTCGCAATTGGTTTCGTGTTTTGTATTTTTTATACACCACTGTGGTGTGTAGATACTTTTTTTTACGATGTTGTTTTGTACTGTTTCGATACTTACAGTGTTTAAAGAATTTTTTTTTTCGAGATTAGAGGTTTTTTCGGTTTTTAATAGCATTTCTGTGGGGTAGGGTTGGGGCAATTAACGAAATGTTATATTTTTGTATCTATTTGTAGAGCATATGTGTGTAGGTCTTCTTTTTTTATGCTTGTGTGTGGTAAATGATTATAAATTCATCAAAACAAATCATGGAAAATGGGGGGCTTTCAAGTGACGTTTAATGAGTCCTCAATTGTGCGTAGTGATTTGTGGCGGGCTATTGGGAGATAGTGTCGGTGTAGATAAATATAAACAAACGATTGAGATACAGATATACGAGTACTGTGTACTGAGAGAGATTCTTTTTGTGGGCATTTCATAATAAATTTTAGTGAAAATTGATTTATTTGAATGCGTGCGGGGTCGAGACTAAGTTTTTTTGTTTTTGCTCTTGAAATTGAAATGTATCCAGAAAATAGTTTCAAAGTTGCATCACGGTACACATTTAAATGCTCCACGTAGTTTTTCTTTCAGCACCTAGCAACCGATGCCAATTGAAACGTACTTTATTCGAGTTTAGATATCCCCCACGTTTCCTTCTTCTAACAAACCACAAACTATGACAAAACTGGAACGATTAGTGATTTATACTACCGGGACAGCTGTTGCCAGCAGACTACAAATTGAAATACATATGTATGTACGTGAGCAGACTTAAAGATCTTAAAGCCGTCGATGAAGTTTGCTCTACATACAAACTAGCTTAAGAAGTTGAAATCGTATTCACTGATTAAAGAGTTTTACAGAACTAGACTCTAGGAACGATAGAAAAAATAAGGAAATTGCGGGGCGTAAAAAACGCCTTTTGGATCACTACACAACATAGTCCCTTTTATTATTCCCATGCCCCAATATCTACATCCCCTCTCAGGTGACCCAACACATGTAACAGAGCAATCATCTCGGCTTGAGAGACTGAGGTATATTTTAGTATATTATCTAGTTCTAGTTCTTCATAAAAGATACCGGGCCACGCTCGGCCATCCATCATGGATTCATCCGTAAAGATGATTTTACCAGCAATTTACTTTTCCGAAGGTGTTCCATCCTCGATAAGAGTTTCATGATACCTTCGGGTAACACGCACTCTCTTTATTCCGTCCCTGGGCATATCCAACTACCTAATCTCATTTTGCCCATAGATGGTACCGCGCCAGTTGTCATCCGGGTGCAGACGAAGTGCCGTCGATGCCGCCGTTTTCTTAATAAATACATATGTTCAGCGGCAGAATGCCTAGGATCCCTAAACATGCCAGACGTTGGACCCTATCTAAATGCTTCTTAAAAGTTTTCCGGGAGGCCTTTAGCCACCATACAACGCATATGTGATAATCGGTCTGTCATCGTGTACATCCAGTATTCTTACCTCGGCACTGATGAAGCACCCTTTTCGCCTCCCGGATCTTCTCTTTCACATGAGGGTTCCAAGTTAGTCCAGCATATAGGTAGATCCCAGATATTTTACCTTCTTGGTCTCCTTTAGTTCCGATCCAAAAAGTCTCAAAATCTAAATTTCCACATCTCTCTACTTCCTTGTTCGCGACAGAACCGCTCCACCACTCGGAGTGCATTCCTCATGGTATCTACTGTGACGTTGATGCTATGTTGTCGGCATATCCCACAGTGTGGATGCCAGTCTCTTCAAGTCTTCTCACAGTAACATATATTCCACATTGTAGGTGATCTCCTCCCTGCTGGCAAACTCTGCTAATCCTTCATCTAAGACTTGAAGATCCCGTCTGAATATCTACCGCCCTATTTTTCAGCATACTGTCCACCCATCTCACCACCAATGCGTTAACCCCGTGTTCTTCTAAAGCTACTCACAGACTCCATTTCCCTTTGCGGTCATTTCCCTTTTTCCACTCAGCAGGAAAGCTATCCACAAGTGGGGAGAGTATCTCGGCCGATGTTGTTTGCGCTGATCTTAAGAGCTCCGCTGTTATACCACCAAATTCTACTGCCATTTTTTTTTTTTTCTGCATGTACTTGTAGATTGACGTCTTTTATGTGACTTTCCGTCGTTTTGTTTCTCACCAGATAGCATCGAAGCTACTTTAATTCTTTTATTGAGTTGGGGGTGATGAATCGATAGCTTTTCACAGTCTTACACCCCCGATTAGTCAGCTGGTGCGTCATGATTTAGGTCATTAACTTAAATTTCTTCACGCAAATAACACATAACTATCAAATATTATTGGCTACTATTTATTATCGACCATAATAACTACTTTTCATGATGCACCACGCCTTGCCAATTAAAGAAATGAACTACCAAAGGATTTACTTACACATACATACATACTCGTACATATACTGGGGAGTTTTGTGGGCGTCGTTTTTAATTGGGGCTTTGATGTTATCATCATTATCGTGCATCTCATTGCATGCTATTATGGAAGATGATTGTTACTATTGCTTAATGGAAGTCTTTGCAACCTTAGACCACTCATCAAGGACTGGTGTCTGCACCAGACAGCTGTATCAACTCAAATCTTTAAACTGTGGCATATACTGTAAGGACAGCGTTTAAACTTAAGTAAGAAGCTGTTTTGTGAAGCTTGGATCCTCTTCTACTTTTCTTTTTTAACGTCGGAGCCAGTCTAGAGAAACCAGAAGAATTGTAGGCTGAGATAAAAATTTCGATAGGGGTAACCGTGACACTGAGCTGCCATGTCATAGGTTAGATAAAGTAGCTGGTTTCCCGGTTTCACTTTATGCAACATCTTAATAATTCCGATCCCGCTTTATAGCGTTGAAGCGGTCCAGATTGCCCGTCGTTTGGAGAAGATTCAACGCCGAAATATACGAGCTATACAGCGGCATTGCCCTAGTCAAAAAAATGCGAATCAGCCGCTTGAGATGCCTAAGACATGTAGAGCGAATGGAGACCAATGCTCCGGCCCGCAGAGACTTTGAATCTAACGCGGAGGGACAGCGCAGTAGAGGACGATCGCTCCTAAGATAACGCGCATAAGTAGAAGACGATCTCAATCAACTTGGAGTGCACAACTGGAGACATTTGGCTAAGGCCCGGGCCAACTAGAGAGGTTTGTTGATTGAAGCCCAGGTTCAACCCGAACTGTAGCGCCATCTATGTAAGTAAGCATCAAATAATGATTATTATGTCGGATGCAGAGTTTGGCTGAATGCATGCCTTTTGACCAGTAACCCGTGCCTATTGGCTACTCTTTCTAGAAATGTCGCAATTCGATATGTCGAGTCCAAGTGGGACATAAACTTCCTACGCAGATGATTCGGGAGGAGCTGATTTGTCGGATTTCGGTGCATATGTGGATCAATACAACGAAAGTACTGATAAACTGTACGTTATATCGTATATTATCCTGAATCCGGCCATCGGTTTATAGAGGCATATAAGTGGCATTATATGCGGCGCTGTATCTGCTAAGTATGATTTTCACATTGTCCTGCGGATAGATTCCGTATACGCCATCCTCCTCCATAGGGACTTCAGCATCGTTGGCAGGGAGGTGCACACATATTAGGCTGTCGTTGAGAAACGTAGCTTGATGTGGGTCATAGCCAAGATGATGTAGATCGCTTATCGCTTTGCAGTTAATGACTCTTGACCTAAGCCGAATTCCCACATTTCAAAGTATGGAATCCCTTATGTTAGCTGCGATAAATGACGCGATGTTATCGTTTTTGTAACGCACGCAAATATGCTCAATCCCGAATATATAAAACTACAATAATAGCCATGACTATGCAGCCCCGTTTCTAATATACACCACCACACGCCGGAATTGGCCAGAGGACACGATTATTAATAATTCTGCACTGGAAATCTACATGTCTCAAACTGTTGCAGTATTTTTCAGGCGGAGGTCATGGCTTTTCGTAAAGTCGCTGATTGGTTGTCAATGAGTTCTACACCGACAGCCATGCAGATATAAAAGCTTTCGAATCTCCAATAACAAGATCAAAATTGGTAAGACAATGTCGCGTATATATAAACGAAATTTCGAATCAGTCTGTGATGGGTTCCTGGACACTCACACGTCCTAAGTAATTGCGAAGGAGATGAATTAGCCAGAAGTGGAACTAAACACAAGCTCTCGACTGTTCAAGGGCGGATTCACTTTCCCATCCAAACGGCGAGATTCAATAAATCCGTTCGCGTCATTTTTTCGTTAATATTCGTAGATTGTCAAATTTCAAAGAGTGGGGGTGAAATTCTCTCAGAGGGTGGTAAAATTACGAAAAAGTTAACGAACTCGTTAAACGTAAAACTTTAAAAAAGTGTTCGCGAAAGAAGTTTATGGCTTATTTTTGGAGTCAAACAAGTCAACAAAAAAATGTCGTGGAGCAATTTGACAGATTTCGCACATAAGTCAAAGAAATTTCATGAGCTAAAAAGTGAAAAATTCGTAAAAATTCGTTGTTTTGGAAGGAGACGCGAACAGACCTAATATCTCTACATTCGCTCCGAAGCCGGCAAATGTGGAATGGCGTAATCTTGATACGTCCAATCTTGCTAGCAGATGGGGTGTCTAGTCATTCACTTCATTGAAATATATTTTCCTATGCCATTGCAGTGAAAACCTTAAAAGCGCATTAAAATCGAATTCCACGTAAAACTTGCATTCGTAAGCTTATTGAGGTTAAAGACCGCGTCATCAATGTCATTTCGTCTACTACAAGACCAAACAATAAATTAACAATTGCAATAAATTTCCCAATTCATCATTGTGCACCACATGGATACACTTTCATTTGTTAACACAAAATATACTCGTATCTGTCGGATGTAAAAAATTTAACAAAAGAAACAAAAAGTGTCGCAAGTGCGTTACATTAAACCCGGCTCACGATTTTCTTTGGTTTTCTTGCACTTCTACTGGTTCATGGTTAAAAGTTACTTAATTGGAACAAGACGGAGAGAAACAAGAACAAACCAATTTAAATTGAACAATTGATTCCACATCCGAAAGACAAGGAAACAGAAGACGAAGAAGAAGAAGAATAAGCAACGCAAGACCGTTATAATTAAGGCAGCAGTAAAATAAACAGAAACCTAACGTTATACACACCGCACACTCTTCGCGGTACAATACACAATTCACAACAACACCAAAACAGTGTTTATTTGAATTGTTTTTTTTTATTTTTTATTTTTCTTATAAGAGTTATAGTACTCAACCTGTTTGCATGCTAAGCAACATTAACAGCCACAACAAATGCTTCGCGGTTAAATTCACATTCAATGGATGTAGTTGGTTGGGTGTGGGACGTGTGGGGGGCCTGGCCTAAGGTCTGTTTGGAGCCCACAACTCCCTCCCGCCCTCCCCCTTGAGATCGCACTGGAACGTGTGTGTGTTGTATTTCTCCTATGAATTCGCGCGAAAATACTCACCGAACAGGTTACTGACGATTTTACTTTTCAGTACCACACCATAAACTCGGATACAAGAAACGGGCGTGAAATGCAAAATGTGCATCTAATGGATACTTTTTGTTATTTTTCACGTTTTTTTTTTTTTATTTTCTGTCCAGTAGTTGTGAGTGCGGCTGGTTGTTGATTTTTGACCGACTTCAATTAAAAATATTCCATTTTATGTGCTTGTAACTGAACGCCGTTTAAGGCTAGGTACTTCTAGAGATACAAATGCTTTTAGCAGACGAGAAAAGATAGCTATATAAGGATGGTTGCAGTAGCAGTTGGCTTGTTTGTTAATATTTTGAATTCAATTAACCCTGAACTAATAATTTGCTAAGTGAAACAGATGTGGTGGCATTTGATGTTGTGTGACTGACGTTTTAGTACTATTTATGGTAAAAGCTGATTTTAGCCATGTCTTCTCGCCAGAGTTTGTCATGGTGCTCGTCATTCGTGGGACTAGTAGAAAGACATGCACATGTAAATCGATACGATTTAGTATGTACGTAGTCGACAGATGCAGAAGCTAACTAGTGAGAGCTTGTCACTGTGGAACAATTGATAGGGTTAGGTACGAGTGACAGCTTGTGCATTGAGGACACACTTAGAACAGTTAAGATCCGCGATACCACTAGAGTGCCTGTGAAAAATTCGCGTAGAAAGTTATAGCTCCCTAAAGCCTGCGACGTTATCGACAAAAGTTTTTTCTTCTGCCGAAGTAGGCAGCGCATGGTCAAAGGAAATGGAACTCCGTCCCTTCCTCGCCCCTGCATCTCAAGGGCAAATGTTTTGAATTGAGGCCAAGCTTTTTCGTCAATTATATAAACAAATATTTGGCGTAAAAGACCGTATGCGGTCCAGGGCCTAGCTTCTCGTGACCATTCTATTGTGAATGTAATATTTTTCGCACAAGCTCTATAGCTTAGAGCCATATCCGATAGGCTATAACTGAGGAGCTTTCTCATGACAATTATTACACTCGTTCATTTAGCTTCCATAAGTGGGGGCTGCGACCGTGTTTTCAGCGATTCGAACGTCGAGACCCTTGCTCAGTAGCCCAACGCACTTACCAACAAGGCACGGCGCCAAATCTTGCCACTGCTTCATCATAATGATCGCCACTATGTCACTGATGGCGTCCCAACCAACTTCCGAGCTAATCATCTGACTAAAGGTGTTAAAACTTCTCCCGGTCTCTTTACCAGTAGATGCCGTTCTGCTTCGTAAGGCGTACAATCGAAGACGGTATGTTCAGTTTCTTCAATTGTTCCCTGGCCGATTGGACAATCAGGGCTCCCCTCCCTTGTTAACACTCTTCTCTACCTTCGGGGTTATTTTGCCTAGGACTGCTCCTGGAATATTGGTTTCTTGTTCGGTACTTTGAAGGAAGCACCTTATTCTATGTGCCTCCATTGCTTAGAGTAGTTAGCAGTGGTTCAAAGCAAGGTTCCGTGCGGTGAACAAATCAATTTAACAGTCAACAACCTTCAGTTCTTAGCCAATGTCTTGGTCGTCCTTGGTACTAAGTAGATATATTTTTCAGCAGCATTCTCAGAAGAGCGTCAGTCTTGTTCAAAGCTGGGAGTTTGAATGACTAATATGTACTTTCAACTCCATTTCACCAAATGAAACCTCGACATGAATGTCGACTTTGGAAATAAGACACCCATCCTCCTGTCGACCGCATTTAATTAGGTAACAGTGACGACTCGAGACGTCAGTAATCCGAAGAGTTCTATTCCACATTTCGGCACTAATTACCCTTAATTGCATCCGTATACGTTCCTAATGAGCCTTCCATTTTCCTTATAAATTTTTCACTCTCCTTCAATCAGTCTAACTTTTTTTGTTTGGTTCCTTTTGTCGCATCCTTGAAAAAGTATTTTTCTTTCAAAATCGATCTCCAAGTCGTTTCCTTCTTTTCCTTTTGAAAACTAAAACCCCAAAAAGGAAGGAAGAACCATTGCACTAAAGAAGGAAAACAAAAACAAAAAAATCCTGTTCATTCGAAAAAAAATAACTGTACACCAACCGACAACCGTCATGAAATCATCTCTTTTCGATTGCATTTCTTGCATTGAACATTGGCAGTGAATTTCACTGACCTACTAACGAACCACCGCACCGGGGCGAGATACGTTTTATCACAAAAACAAAGCAAAGGAAAAAAAAAAAAATTTTCCTGTTCCTTCACTTTTTGTTTTTGGTCTCTCTTTCCGTTCATCTCCATTCCTGTTTCTCCATGTTTATGTTGCTTTAGTCGGTTGTTTTTCTGTTAGTATGTCGATTTCGTGTTACCAATCCCACCTTGCTGCTCTTGGTCTTCATCAATTATTTGTCTCTCTCTGGCCGACCGACCTTTCACCAAGCCAGGAGCAATAAGTTGCGCATCCGTATACACATAGATACATGCATATAGATGCGCATTTATATACATTTCAACAATTTGCAAATCGAATTTCATAAGCGCTTAAGCATTAAGCAATCGAGAAAATTGCATGTGTTCCAAGCAAATGCACATTTGAGGCTGTTTCACTATTGTTGTTCTGGATTGTTGAGCTTGTTTGCCCGTATCTATGGCGTGTTGTGCATGTAGAAAGATAGAAGACCTAAATTCGATCAGAGTTTTGCGGTTTGGTTCAGATTGTACACGGAACTCTGATGTTCTTCTATCAACCTGTGCCAGGTATACACGCAACAAATGATCTAGATAGAAATTACCGCCACCACAAGCCAGTGCTATCACAATGCAAGTCTAGTCACTGTAAAATGTTGGTGTCAGTGTTACACTTGATTTTCTTAGGTTAGATTGCGTTAGATTAGAGTGTGTGCAACAAGATAGAGGAATGATAAAATTTGTGTAAGAATTGATGTACTTTCGTTTGGTAACTTTTTTTTGTGGGGGTAGGGGAAACCGCACTGGGAGCATTCAGACACCACTAGTTCCAGAAAGCATTTCCATTTTACTCGATTTTTTTCTGGAGTTAATTAATTGGCTTAGAACCTTCTCTGTGGGCCGCACGGCCAGAAGGGTTCAAGCACTGCCCAACATTGACCAAATCCTATCAAATGGTGCGAAGTGAGCGTTGTTCATTCTATACTGTCCAACGACCCAACTTTTAAGGATACAGACTCTCCATCTAGTTTGCCCTCAGGTTAGGCCAAATTGTGATAGATGGCAGCTCTAGCTACATCACTCAACAACCCCCAAATGGGCGGTCTCAATGTGATAGAATTATTGGAGAAAACCCGAATCACCAGCACCAATAACCTCATTTTGACATGAATTTCTCTTTAATTAGATCGGGCTGGGTATCGAATGACCCTTAGATGAAACTACTAGGACTAGATTACCGCTACAGGTATTCTATCTTCTAATGTTTTGATTCGTAGTTCTCAGACGCCTACACACACATATGTATCCAAGACAGACGTCAAGACTTGTCAGATAATTAAGGTTGTTGAAGAAGTATCTGCTTGGGCGGTTCCTTTTCAAATCGGATAGAAGAGGTTCTCAGAAAGTGAGTTAAGGCTTCCTATTCTCTTCACGTTTATACAGAAATAGCTGGAGAGGGCCCTAGGTACATAGTTACCCGTGTGAGTTCCTGCTAATTGATAAGTCTATGTACGTATGTATTTGACTATTTAATGGTTCGAGATTGGCCCGAACGGTCTAGAAAAAAGACAGGTATTGATATTGTTCCAGATGACATTGACAATTTTTTTGTAGCTCTAGCGTTCAGATGGAATGGATGGAGGGAAAAAGGGAAGTTTTACATTTTCAGTGAGGTCCTCGCTGATACTCACTTTTGCTAGCTTATCTGCTTTTCAGTTTACTGCAGTGTACCTTCGAGGTGGAAACCCATCGACCTCAACCACGAAGGAAAACATCGAAAAAATACGTGGTCTGATTATGGGATGGAATTTGCATTACGTTGATCCAAATTACATATGTGGAAGACTTTTTCTCCATTCTCTACAAAGGATACATCACCGTCGTTTGTCGTTTGAATTCCAATTAACAACTGAAATCCGTTTTGCCACTGAATGGTTTCTCTTTCAAAATTCACACAACTAAGAGCAGGGCTGATGGCATTCCCCCTTGTGGGACACCACTTTTTGTATCGCTACAGCTCAGTTGGTTCATTGATTTTTGCCTTCTATCTCGATTGACATCCAAGCCCCGTCCCCCATTATGTCAGCCACACTGTTGTAGATATCTGGTTCATATCATTCTTTTATTCACATTTAATTTAACTTTAAATGCCTGGCTGCGCTTGGAATCAACTGAGACGCGCTATCTGAAAGCATGCATTCGTTTCACGTCGCCTCCAACCAATTGTGGAAATTCGATACACAATACTCGTACCTACATATGTCAGTATGTACATACATATGTGTGTCGGCATATTTTCATTTGAAAGCGAATCAAATTCAAAACTAATCGCACATCGTACGGGTATTTATGAAATTCTCCATAATTTATTATTATTTTTATTAATTCACTGAATTTTATTGCAATTTAAACACAATTTGTGCTAATTTCGCAAATATGGTCAGAAAATATACAAAAAAAAAATACACAAAAGCCTGCTGCAATTGGCATTAAATATACGGGTATCTGCCATTGGATGGCAACACACACGCAAACAAATTTTGTATAAATCTATGGACAAGCGTGGTTCTACAACAATGATTGATTTATGTATTTTTGTTCACTCTCTCAGTGTGTAAATGTGTCAGTAGCTACCGGCGGCGCGGCGCAACGTTGGAGGCTATTCACGTGATCTTCCACAGAGGTAATTCAATCCGAAAAAGAAAAAAAATACTTAATTGTCACTGTAACAGCGCCTCTAGAACAGATGTATCTTATCACGTCAACTTGTACTCATTTGTTTGCATAGGCATTCAAAAAAAAAAAACATTCGTGTTTGGATGGAGTGGATTTTTTTGAAAAAAAAAATCCCTTACGCGCTTTAGCTCTACACTGTGACGGGGTTGACTGCTACCGGGTGACAATACCCTGGGTTGTGTGCTGCTATTGATGATAATGATGATGTCAAGTGATGGGCTGTCAAGGAGGAATTGACATTCTTTCTTAAAATGTTGTTATACAATACAATACGCTTTGGCATTGGGCAGGTTAAACACGTTGGCAATATGGCAACATTCCTTGGAATTTTATTGGAAAATAGATTTTTTTTTTTTTCACTTTTTTTGTGAGGTTTTCTTAAGTGAAACACGTGTAAGTGACGATAGGGATGAATGTGAAGTCTACTCATGTTAAAGATTCTAAAGAACTTGGCAGGGGGTTTTGTAGAAAAAAAAAAAAAACGGTGTTTTGCGGAATTCCGATGAAAAAGGAAGGTCGTGAACGGGTGGCTCATTACAGAGATTGACTTCCAGGAAAAACCTTTTCATTAAGCTCGGTGGCATGTTGTTGATCACAAAAGATCCTTTTGTGAAGGATATTTAAAGAAATTGAATTGGCGTTAGTGCCAGAGTTGGATGGAATATGTAGAACGGTATGAGTTGACGACAATTAAAAAAGGAGAGGCTTTTCCATCCGCCATGCATACAGAACTGCCAGGTATACGGAAACAGCGCTACACCAGGTTGTAAGCGCTGCAAGCGTTGCGGAAGAGGAGATATATACCGGAGGCATTGCAATGACCACAATAGTGGACATTGAAGGTCTGAGTGTACCCTTCGAAGGGTTAACACATTGGTGGTGAGATGGGTGGACAATATGCTGGAAAATAGGGCGGTAAATATTCAGACGGGAACTTTAAGACTTAGAGGAAGGGTTAGCAGAGGTTGCCCGCAGGGAGAAGTCTTATCACCTACAATGTGGAATATAACTGCGGCCTCTTTCCTGAGAAGACTTGAAGAGACTGGCATCCACACTGTGGGATATGCCGACGACAAAGCATGAACGTCACAGCAGATACCTTAAGGAATGTACTCGCGAGTGGTGGAGCGGTGGTATCGCGAACAAAGGCTCGCCATTAATGCGGAAAAGACAGATCTAATCATCTTCACAAGGAAGAAGAGAGATCCGGAATTTGAGCCCTTGACACTTTTTGGTTCGGAACTAAAGGTGACCAAGAAGGTTAAGTACCTGAGAGTGAACCTAGAAGCTGGAATAACTTGGAACCTTCATGCGGAAGAGAAGATCCGGAAGGCAGAAAAGGTGTAAAGATGCATTTAGATAGGATCCAACGTATGGCATGTTTACACCAACATGCGCAATGGAAGTGATCCCAGGCATTCTGCCGCTGGATTTATTTATTAAAAAAGCGGCGCCCCTTCGTCTGCATCGGCACTGGCGCGGTACCATCTATGGGCACAGGAAAATCCTGGATATCGTTTGTAAATGAAATTAGGGAGTTCAATATCTCCACGGAATAAAGAGAGAGCGTGTTACCGGAAGGTATGGAAATTTCCTTCTTAATGTTAATCGGGAGAAATGCGTAGGTTCAGAGATTAGACTCAACTATGTACATTCGGTAGCAGATACTAACTATAAAAAGATTAACAGAGTTCAGAAAATCGGCTATAGCCAAAGGGTTAGTCAGAGTGGTTAATATCAGATTCGGTTGATAAGAAGGTTGTTTTCCTTATTACTCAGTGAGCAAAGCTCTTTATTGTACCAGGACAAACAATGCTTCCTGGGCGCCAAGACATACAGATAAGACACACTTGATAAAAAGGTCGAGAATGCCCACAGAAGTTTTGAATAGAATGCACGTCAACCTTCATAGCCTTACTTCGTTGAGTGCTATGTGCGAGACTTTATGGCTACATATGAATTTAACGCTCTGAGCTGTTAAGCAGCCCTTAAGCACTTCAATACACTGAAGTAGGAGTGTATAAGGTCATAGGAAATGGACAAAACTATTTTTTTCTACCTCTCATATTCGTTTGATTCTACAAAAACAATTTAATTTTTTATTGCAAACATCAGCTAACGAAATAGTCATAACTAGGTTTCGAGAAGTATGACATCAACGTCAATATAAAAACTGGTTCCACGCAATGCTGGTAAACTACTGCTCATAACTTTCAAGTCAATCTGCAGATAAACAAAAAGATTGTCTTTACGGGAATATAAACCACAAATATCTCATTGGTCTCTGTGACATTATAAATTAAAAAACGCAGTGGTATTCAATTCATGCGTCACAAGTGGCCACTCTTACTCTTCCTGATAATCGCTTATCAATCTTATCTAGATGGAGAAGGGAAGGGAAGGAAAATCGATCGCTTTTGGTTCTCATAGATACTCGTAGTACCTTCATTTCTTGTCAAATTCGAGTCTTTCGTTACAATGAACTTCGTGAGTTTACTGTCACCGGTTAGATAAATATTTAGTCACATATTGCTAAGGTTATGCAATGCAAACCGCTTGTAAGTATCGCAACCCAGGTGGCTGAGTGTAATTGTGTAATATGCACGTACATATATATGTATGTACATCTGCATTACATCAGATAAGCAATTGCAGTTGCTTGCAATACATGGTAGCGAAATAAGGTTAAAACTAAAAATAACACAATCGCTTATCTCTGGTGAGAGCGTGGTTTGTATTTGTTTTTTGGTTTTTTATTCTGTCTTTCGTATCTTTCGTTTTTCGGATACAAAATGCCTGAAAATTAATCATGAGGGTGCTCGCTACTCCTCTGCAAAGCAATTGTTTTTCTCTTTCTCATTTTCTTTCAACTGAAAAATCGATCGAATCTATTTTGGATGACAAGAGAAAAACGAACTACGTCACTACTGCGGGCGGTTATAGTTTTATAGTTTTTTTTTATTTTTTTTTTTTAGGTTGGGACAGACTTATATAAATTTATTGAGTGAGGTCCTTGATGGCAGACATTTGAAAAAGGGGGCGTGTAATTGTTTTTATTTTTATCCGGAGAGATTTAATATTTAGGCACAATTAATGACCCTGTTAACAGATGATGTTGTACATACTTGTAGATGCAAAGAATGGTATGACTAAGATGGGAAGTTAGGTTAGATTATGGAAGATTGTGTGACGAGTGGGGAAAGAATTATTTTAATGGTGCTTTGTAGATTGAAATAGATTCCACATCTGAGCTCCTGTTACCTCTGCGGTGCTACATACTAAGGAAAGAAAAAGACTACTAAAGAGAGAAACTATGGGTGGAACTCATTAAGCTAAGACAGGCCAAAGAACTTCTCGGGGACTATAACTGGAAAAGAGTAGGGTCTGCTTGATCTTTGAAAAACAAAAAACCAGCTGCGCATTCTTACACGCTTCCTGACAGGTCACTGTAGACGTAAGGAGCACCTGAGGAAACTAGGTTTAGAGCAACGTGGAGACTGCAGATTCTGCGAAGATGTTGAGGCACCTAATAAAGGAATGTGGAGCACTGATCCACAAAAGTAGAAAACACCTGGATGCCTACCAACTATCAGAAGAAGATCTACTATTGTTGAATCCACTCCATGTACTCCGATTATCAAGGAAATCGGACTGGAGGAGGTGATCTAAGTGGAGTATCTTATCGACTGCAGCTCCAAGTCGAGGGAGCATAATATACAAAGGTCGCAGTGTGCTTGCACCCATATAGCCAATCTACATTATGTATCTGCGGGGCTTGCAAAGAAGCCAGTACGTAGACCTTATAGGGCGGTGTTTGGCATTGCAGATATTAGATTGACTCCACTTTTTTTCATCCTCGCAGCTTCTAGGGCAAGGGCCATTTGTAGAGCATGACTCATGGGGATTGAGAATCGATCTCGTGCCAGAAGCCTTTTGCTTTGTTTAATTCGTAACCCAGATAACGCTTAGTCACCCATATACAAGGTGAACGAATTTGTACTTTTTAACATCGCTCTGAAATCCGTTAGCAAAAGATGGAATGTTTGGAGTAGCTACCCGCGACAAAAGACCAGACAAGAATCGGTTCACTCTGATACTAGAGGTATCTAAGTTTTCCCTGGAGGGTTGCCTAAAGGTTCACTTTGAAATCTTTATAAAGCTTTAGACGCGCCTGACTTTTATATGAGGCATGTCATCTAGGCTGTAAAGGAAATGTGCGTACGGTTCCAATTAATGAACTGGGTTGGGAAATATGGAGTTTCATATTCCTCCTCAAAAACTGCCACTTTCTTTTGAAGAGTTGCCTCTTCCTCGTCCTTGCTACGATATGCAATCTCTTCAATCGGACGCAACTACTTGAGCGTTTAGGGCCTCAATACAAGCAGACAATAGCGGCTCACGGGCATCTTTAAGTCTAGTAATGTTGGGCGGCATAGCTCAATAGCTCCCAATGAAATCCTTAGTGCCCTTGACTTCAACCCACCATGCGAAGTAATGAACCCTGATAGGGAGGACTGAAAAAGGAAATTGCAGTCTACACATATGTTTCAAAAACCAATGAGGGTACGGGGTCGAGTACCTATACACTCGAGGGATGTGAACCTACAGGTCGTCCTGAAACTTCCGAACGCTTACAGTGTGTTCCAAGCAGAGGCTCTAGCTATGCTTAAAGCTACGGAATCACCAGGAATGGGATCAATATCAATGTCAAAGCTCGGGCTGCGCTTAAGGCGCTAGAGTTCTACGTCATAAAACCTCTGGAATAGCTAGTCGTAATGTGTGTGACTAAGAGAGTTATTGTCGAGTGAATTTTCAACTGGATTTACCGAAAATTGTGTAACTTGAAAGGGCCTAAGGCCCTATGTCTTGTGTTAGATCGGAAAAAATCTGGGAAAATTATAAAACTAAGCAGGTAAAGGATATGAATAGTATACTCCCTGGTCACAGCATTGAGGTTAGTTTTATCGAATACGGATTGTATGCAGGTGACCCACATACCGCAAAGGACAAAACACATCTGTTCTGCGAATTCCAAGGCAATGCCCCCAGCAGACTAAAACACATGGAAAGAGGATTAGTTTTGACCCAATATCGCGATGATAATCTCATAATCCTATTCAAGCTAACCTATTCTAACCTAGGACCAAAATCTGTTTAGAAGCGTAACAAGTACCTACTGTCATTTGCCTATCCCCCATCTGAGAAACCGTTTGCCTATGGCGAGAGGCATGCCGAGATTCGAATTCTTCAGCGGAAACGTTAAGGAGGTGCGATGCCAGGCGAGTTTATGGGTCATGGAGCGCCCCAAAATGTCCTATGCTCTAACAACCAGAAAAAGTATAAGTATAAAAGCCATATTGTGGTGAAGGATAGACGGCAATCTAGGATGGTAGAGCTCAAGGGGCCCGATTCCAGCGATTTAATCGCAACTTGGAGCACCGGTTGGTTTTTCTTGATCCTAAACGCATCTGAGTTTGGGTAGGCTTTGTTTTCCGTGGTAGAGCACGCTCTTTGTCAGCGAAAAGTGGCGGGCGAGGACCACGTTGCGACGAAAATTCCCCATAGAGTGCTACACAGTTGTGTGATGTATGCTCTTTAGAGCATCCTTGTAGTTCTATCTACTAAGCCTGGTACCCTGGGAGTAGGCGCCGTCGTTTTCGTCGATTTCAAACCCTTTGCAAATGGAGCGGAGTGTTTGTGGCGCTGTTGCCTTCGGATGATTAGCGTATCTTGTAGGTGACAAGCGTATTAGAAGGACTCTCTTGGAGAGCATAGCAATTTCATTTCGGCGCAAACGTTATCTACGTGTGACCTCAGATGACATTCGGATACGGTCCTCATAACCGTATGTTCGCAGATTTGAAAGTGTCACCAAATTGAGTTACTCCGCTGCGATGCCCAGATGGCGGACACATATTTAGTTCAGTACAGAACGTCCGATTGCCTTGTATGTGGCGAGTCTCCCAAGAGCTTAAGGTCTTAAGAGGTTCCTGACGCTTAATACATGTGCGGTAAACGTCATCATGCTATCGAAAGTGACGCCAAGATGCTTTTCTAAGTGAGTGGTCCTGAGTGCCACAGTTATGAATGTCCTCATTCACTTCGAGACCAAACCGCTGTGACTAGTCTTCAATTACCATGAAAGCAATGGGGCACTGAGAACGCTGGATAATGTCAATCTGCGTATCTAGCAGAGCGTATTCTAGCAGCTGGACAGACTCTGTGAATATAGTACCTTCCCTGTTGGAAGTGCAGAGCTGCTCACATCACATGATAATGCATCACCTTCAAATCCGGGGCATGCACTCAGAGGAATCGTCCCAAAATTGCACCATACACCGCGTGTTTTCTGCCCAACTGAACTGCTTTACTGGGAAGTCGCATTATAGAGCTCTAGGCGATGTATGAAGCTTAGCTGGACTGATTTAGTCGGGATTCCGAAGTC
Source organism: Blera fallax (assembly GCA_946965025.1). Taxonomy (NCBI): domain Eukaryota; kingdom Metazoa; phylum Arthropoda; class Insecta; order Diptera; family Syrphidae; genus Blera; species Blera fallax. Next base: position 68,606,400 of record OX337246.1, on the reverse strand, counting down.
TGCCATCGCCTTATAGAGCCTTAGGCGATGTATGCATGCTGTCCAACTGGTCAAGTTCCCAAGCCCTAAGCTCTAGGCGATCTATTCCAGATTCAAAGTCTAATACTCGGCCTAACTTTATAGAGCTCTTAATGAAAGCGATGTGTGCTAGTGGACACTCTCAATGCCAAATAACTAAAATAACTTCGAGAACGTCCCACACTCGAGGCGCATACAAATCGAAAACTTTCCCAAACTACAAGAATAGAGTCTTAAATGAATGGTAACACGATATACGAGTACCATTGAATATGGCAATCACAACGCACCACTCCTTCCCAGGACCACACAATACACACAATCCACTGCAATCTGTTGACCAGAATAGCAGAAAAAAAATCAAATTATCCTACAGTCACACAATAGCGTTCGTACTTTTTGATTTTCCAAGAAAAGAGAACTTCCATCAGCTGGATGATGTTCCTCCCGGCAGTTGAGATACGCTACGAAAAAATTTTCATCTTTAATTGCTTTCTAGGCGATACGTTCGCAGATAAAAGAAATCTTTTCCCCAAAAAAAAAGCCACACAGTGGTTGGTATTTTCTGATCGAATGTGCAAGTCTAAATAAACAACCCAAAGCAATAAACACAAAACCAGGAGGAAAATCTGGGTCGCATTTGTTTGTTTTAGAGCCAAATAGCATTGCTGGCCACCACGCCGAAGACGACCCAACCAGCGTCTCGGCTGAATTAGAAAACTCCACACGTTCATCACCTTCATTCATCTTCAAGCATAGAACACACTGTATGTACATATGTACATGTGTGCATAAGAATCGATATGAAAAGATACTATTCCTTGTTTACCATTATCCCTCTTGCTAAAGGCATTCAATGGTTCTTCATGATTGTCTTCGTTTTTCTTTGGTTTGGAAAAATTTAATTCACTAGACGGTGGGTGTTGTTGCAGAGATTGAAGGGGGGGTGGGAGATGGATCTACCCTAACAAGGTGGAGTTGCATAAGTTCCGTGTTCTCTTTCTTGAGAGTGAATGGTTTTTTAAGTGCGAGGGAGGTTTTGAATTTTTTTTGATAATGATGTCGACGGCGGCCGTTTGCATAATACGAGTATGTTTTGCGGAAAGTTTTCCCCTTCTTTCCCCCTCATCATCGTCGTTTCGATGGTTCGAGCTCACCCGACGAAACGTGTTCTTTCAGATGGAAAACGATCCTCATAGCAAGATGCTTGTGCACCAAAAACAAAAATTGTAGGCTTTCCTCTTCCGTGCCGGTGTTTAGATATTCCTATCGCTTTCATATCATAAATAACACGAACGTGACCCACGATAGTTGTGTATATCAACTGACGTTTCTTCTGGTTGCCATAGATACATTATCTATGAATGCCATGTGATGGCTGGCTGCCTATGTGCTGTTCATATAATAGAAACGTAAACCATTGATTTTGGTGTGAGTTGGCATGCCAGGTGGTAAGGCGGTCGATTAGCCGCAGTTCTGTGGTGCGGGAGGTTCATATACATACATAAGTCTCATTGGTTACCTATCTACTGATTGATATGCGAGACTTTCTAAAATTGAAGTTATTGAAGCACTGAGCAAACAATTTAAATTTTATCTGATTGTGATGGCATTGTCTGTCGTTTGTTGAAAGACGATCGATATACTCTGTTGCATAATGTCTGGTATCTGCCGAATATTGAATGAGATATTCCAAGAACAGATCCTATTGGAATTGGAAGCCTTAATTGAGGCTGCTAGAAAAAAGGCAAACAAATATCCGAGGGTACTTTGGGAAGAAAACGGAAGATAACACTTTAGAGGATTGTTCTTGTAGCGAATACAGCAACCATGAGTTAATAGACACATGAAGTTGACATTAACGAATCAAGAAAATGTGTAAACCACCGAAATCATCCGCCCAAAGAAGACGTGCGTCTTAGGTTCCAGATTGTCTTGCACGCTTTGGAGTTAGGACACAGTTGTTTATAAAATTGGAGTGTCCTGGGTCTGAGATTCTCCAAGACACAAGATGACAATTGAAAACCGCATACGGTATGCTGCGTCAAGTATTTGTAACTATTCGCAAGAAGTCATACACCCAATAATACGGGAATCCGCAGTCGTATTGACCGGACAGAGCATTTATTACAGGCTAGAAGCTGCAATTTTAAGACGCAAAATGACTACTGCAGCAACAAAAGCTACGGTTTGAGAAAGACGCATTTTACCGTCGACGATTGGAAGGTGGTTGTTGAAGAAGCACAAGCCAGCTATAGAAGACAAAAAATGAATATTGTTCCGTCATAGCAGTAGATGTTAAGAACCCAAGAACTCCGCACGCTGGATGGACATCTTAGAAGCACTACGAAGCAAGAGAGTACCTATACAATTTCATCATCAACGTAGTGATGAACTATTTCTGGGCAACGGATCGTTATCTATGATACAGACAACGATGAGACAAGGTAACAGATTAGGTACCACAGGGTTCGCTTTTGGCCCCACTGCTGTTTAACGACATACAGTGCATATGTATATGACAGTCTTGCTGCAGAACGGTGATTCTATGATTTTCAACGTAGGAGAGCCATGCCAACCAAGCTTCTTGGTTTCGATTCGACTGTCCTTTACTAACGCTGACTTCCCCTTTAGTAGCAAGTTTTAGTATAGATAAGACCTTTGTTAAGAAGATTTCGTATCCCCAAGCCCCTCGCATGTAAGGTCTTAGAACCATCTACATATATTGCATTATCCAAGCCTCTTGCATGTAAGGTCTTAGAACCATCTACATATATTGTAATATCGTAGGGTTATTGTATCCCTTTGCAAGTCCCCCTTACAGAGCACGTTGTTGCGTGTTGCCCCCAAAAACTTAGCTGGGTTATATTTTATGACGAATAAACAGCTCGTTCACACTATCTTCCCATTCCTCAAAGGAATGCGTACTCAGGATTTGGTGGTTGTGATGTAATATGTCACATATGTAAGCCTATACTAAACGTAACGTTGAAAGTAATTAACTTAGAATCCATTAAAACGCCTGCGTTTCGCTTGCTAACTTGTGGCAATACACAGAATTGAAACACCACTTCAGGTCTGGTGGAATGGTTTAGAAGGATACAGCTTCTAAGGATGTAGGTACTGGTGCACCCTAGGACATTTCAACGAACGGACCGTACAGGGACACAGGGCTATCTGGAAAACAGTACAGACGGCCTCTGGACTCGTAAGGCGTCCGAGCGAAATTTTAAGTAAGGAATTCAATTTCTACACAAGCTATATTGTTCGACTCCGCAAACGCGAGGAATGGCAGCAGAGCACTGCCCTTCCAAACAATGATGGAAAAGAAGTGTACCCGGATGGAGCAGACATCGATTGAGAATTGGAAGCGGGGTCTACTGCCGAATCCCACCTCTCATCCATGCAGTCCATCTGGAATAGTTCGTGACTAACTTTCAGGCACAGATTTTTGCAATACTTAAGGACGCTGAACTACTACTTAGTACCGGAGCCCAAAGCAAAAGCATTAACATCTGTTCGGACAGTGAAGCAGCCCTAATGGTACTAGCAAACCCAAGAACCAACTCGAAATTGGTGAAGGAATGCAAGGAAAAACGTAATATCTTGGCAACTACCTCCCAGGTCAACCTGCTTTGGGTACATGGTGACTGCAATATACCAGAGAACAAAGCCGCGGATGAAATGGCAAGAAAGGCGGCAACATGTATGCACCGACGGTTACAATCACAGGAGTAGCATGCCACGAAAATAAGTGTAAAGGACTGCAAGCCTGCAAAGCTGCCAAAGTCATGACTGAGCGCCCCTGCTTCCGTCAAGCAAAGAGGACGGTCGATCTAGACAGAGAACAATTAAGACAAACAGTCTGCACACCTACAGACAGCCTCAAACACTTCCTTAGCGAATGCCCTGGGATAGGGGCACTAGCACACAGGCAGCTGGGAAGACACGTCCTGCCCGGGCTTAGTTATCGAAGACGTTACAGTTCCGGAAAATTCCTAGAGTTTGTTAGAAGAAAACCGCGACATACCACTCACTTCCTATGGAAAGCGATATGGATCACTATCAAGCGATTCAACAGCGGCTGAGAGGATTCGTGAGCGAATAGATACTGCTCTCTATGTTTCGAGAGTTATAAGACATCCCACTCTGAAGGAATTTATAAAGAGCGGTATGTCGATCGTTGTCGTCACGTGAATTGACAACGAATCAGAGGACTCGACAGCTCTGTTGCAAGTTTTGTAGGACTCTCCATGGAGCCTTCGGTCTTACATCGCGAGAAATGAGTAAGGTGTGCTTACTGGGCGTGTTTTTCGGCGGATCTGTACTCAAGTTATCTTGCTGCTCAACTGTTTAAAAATTTAAAGCATTGTTATTGGAAATATGAACACTTCTCGAAAGTCTGAAAAACAGTTCATTTAACTGAAAACCGCCACAAAGAATGAGTTCTTCCATTGGCAGTCGAAAAACCGGCCATCTAACCAAACGTATTCGTCTCGAAATGCCTTCGTTTTACCCTATATCAATCTTTTTTGCGAAAGGTCTACCAAAAGATACAAATACAACTTCGTTCCTCTCAGCGATTACACAGAAAAATAAGATACAAACATCTGTTCATATCTGTTTTCAAGCAAACTTCCCCCTCGGCGATGAATACCTACATATAAACTTTTCAATCAACGCCTTTAGCCACAGAAGAGAATACGAGAGCACAAAAAAACAGCGCACTTTCTTCACTTGTTTGACGTTTTATTGTTATTCTCTGTTCTATTGTACGCTTGACTACACGTAGATACTAGATACCATACTCGTGTAGTCGTAGTTGACGCGATTTTGCTCCATTATACACATTTCTCTGCTTCGTCTACTGCATTTGTACGAGTAACTATCTGTTTCGTCTGTGTTTCTCAATTGGGTATTAGTCGGTTTTACGGTCAAAACAGCTGCCTCTTGTTACACGGGGTTAAGAAAACATGGCTTTCAAAGTCGTCATTTAATTACGTCAGGAATAGGAAAGAACTAGGGACGTTCGAACTGTCCTTGGATGAAATTTGGCAAAAAGCTTAGGTCAGGCTTATCAAATCGAAGAAATGATTGAGAGGTTGCGTCTCTCTGGGGAAACACAAGAGCGATTCTCCTGACGTTCTATTCGACATTTGCTACCTAGTTTGAGGCAATATTTTTGGGCAGACTGGTGAACGCACTTACACTGTGGAATACAACTGAGGACTCTCTCCTGAGAAGACATGAAAAGACTGGGATCCACACTGTAAGATATGCCGATGATAGTAGATACCATGAGGAATGCACTCCGAGTGGTGGAGCGGTGCTGTCGCGAATAAGGTCCATTAATGCGGAAAAGACAGATCTAATCATCCTCACAAGGAAACGAGAGATCTGGAATTTGAGACCGGATCGGAACTAAGACTGACCAAGAAGGTTAAGTACCTGGGAGTATACCTAGATGCTGGAATAACTTGACACATATGCGTCAGTTGTATGGTGGCAAAAGGCCTCCCGCAAAACTGTTCCAACGTCTGGCGTGTTTAGGGATCGTTGGTGCAACGTGCGACGAACGACACTAACATGCGCAATGGAAGCGATCCTAGGCATTCTGCCGCTGGACTTACGTGTTTATTAAGAGAACGGTGGCATCGACGGCACTTCGTCTGCACCCGGATGACAACTGGAATATGCCCACGGACGGAATAAAGAGAGTCCGTGTTACCGTAAGGTATCATAAAACTCTTATCGAGTATGGAACACCTCAGGAAAAGTAAATTGGTGGTATAAACATCTTTACGGATGAATCCATGATGGATGGCAGAGTGTGGCCCGGTATCTTTTCCAAAGAACTAGAACTAGTCTAGGCAAATATACCTCAGTCTATCAAGCCGAGATGATTGGTCTGTTACATGCGCTGGATCACCTGATAGAAGGTCAAGTTGTTGGTCAAACGATTACTATAGCACTGGACTGAGGACAATGAAAAGACGTACTCTCTAGCAAAGCATGGGACAACCTCGGAGTTCTCTGGTCCGGAATCATTTGCTGCAATTGGCAGAGGAATGGTGGAGCACCTGATTAACAACGGAACACCATAGAAGGTGGTCAAGCGTGGAAGGTTGTACACATGCTAAAATGGCTATTTAAACCACTCATAGGCAAGTCTTAAGCTTGGAGAAAGGAGCACTTAAATGGGTGGTAGCGTTATCTACAGGTCATGGTAATTTTGGGTATCACCTAAAGAAGATGGGTCATCTGGAGGATAACGCCTGTAAACTATGCCTGGAGGAAATGGAGACATGAGCTAACATATGTAAGAAAGGAGGTCTTGAGGTGCCACTTCGTAGAAACCCGGAAGATGAAAAAGATTTCTGAAAAACAGATGCTTGTGTTGACACGAGGAATCAATTGCAGACAAGAACTATGGAGTAACCAAGAGAGTCTCACAGGCTAAGATGGATCGCGGAAGAGAGACGAAAAGGGACCCATCACTGTTTGTATACGTCGTAGTTGACTGACCTGTTCTTGATCTTACTACTTCCTATGCTGATGTAATGCGATTATTAACATCACAACATCCGTCAGATTCATTTCGGGAAAACTTCCCGTTGCAATTCCAATTAAGATTCTTCCCTAGCAAGTCACATCCTCGTCAACGCTGAATTTCATTTCAACTACAAGATACAATTTTTTTTTCATCTACTTTCCATCTTTCATCCAAAGAAAGAAGAAAAAAAAAACATGCAGACATGTCCACTTCACCGTCAAGAGGATTATCGCGAACAAGCACTTGAAATATACGCGACTCCTCCAAAGAAAAATTTTTCAAAATTCCTTTACCCTGACACGATTAGTATTTCAATACTCGTATAAATAGGCCAACAGAGTTGTGTTACCCACGAGTATTTTTACTCAACAACGACCTTACAATACCGTATCGAATCCTCTCCTTCCAATTTGACACTCGTGATGTAACAGCGTACGAGTACATAACTACGAGTACATATGCAAAAGACATGACAACTGCTTCCATTAGAACCTAAATATAAGAAACAACCGCTGGCTCTTCCAAAAAAAAAAAAAAATTAAGAAAACCTTAAAAAAAAACTCATAATTACGTTCCACCAAATGGAAGCAGGGGGAAGGAATACAAAAAAAGAACGAAACACCGAAAGAAAGAAAGACATTGCAAAGAGGAGGTGTGTGTAGTAGAAAATGTTTGAAGAACTTTGGAAGAAATTCATCATTAGGCGTGACGATGCGGCGGCGTGCTGGCCGAGGCAAAGAATGGAAAAGACCTGATTCATGGTTCCACCATTTAATTGTTTCCGTTCTAAAAATATGGATTTTATTTTAACTTTTGTTTTCCTTGCTTTTTAGTTTTATTTTTACGGCAATCAAAGAGTTATCACGCATCAATGATGAGTACGTGAATGATTTGGCCGACAAAACGAGTTTTCCAAAAAAAGATACTTTTTTTAAAAAAAAATTTTGTTCAAAAATACTCGTATCTACATCCATCCGCATGGAAATATGGAATATTCTATTAATTTTCACAGATTGATGGTGTGACGTAACAACTCTACGGCGCACTTGGTGCTTAACCTTTGGTTTGAGTGGATTCTTTTGAATGAGTTGGATTCAGTTTATCTTTGATTCTTTCCTTTGGACAGGTTGAGTGGAAAAAGCCAGTGAGAGAGAGGTTCTGTTATGGTTCGATGAAAATCAATAGAATTTATTTTGGTGGGGTTTATTCCTTTCAGTAGTTTAGGTCCTTATGTTGGGGTTTCTTTTCATTATTTTAGTGCAACTATCTATGAGGGCCGCATGGAAAAATTTGTATAAAAAGAAAACTTCCGGGGTTACACAATATGTATCTATCACGTCAATTAAGGTGCTTTAAGTAAAAAACGTAGGTTGTTTGAGTAGACATATGAGCAATGCTCTAAGTATAACGTCAAAATCGTCCTACGCGACTCCTATGCCGTCGGCATTAAGTACCGAAGACCAATGGCAACGCTGCCAACATGTCATAAGAGATGCCGCAACTGCTGTGCTGGATCTCACTCAACCACCACTAAGAAACCCCTGGTTTCACGATGAATGCGGGCAAGCACATGCAGCTAAACAAGATGCGTAAAAAGCGGCGCTCGAAAGAAGGACGAGGGCTGCTCGAGAGCTCTAAGAGACAGGAAAAACATCGGTTTCTCCAGAAGAAGAAAAAAGAGCATAAGAAGCGCGCGATCGAAGATATTGAAAAATATCGTACGGAAACATTCAACATAGACGATGATAGCCAAAACTAGCGTCCACCTGACCGAACCGAAGTGAGGATAGCAATATCCAAGCTCAAATCTAACAACGCTGCTGGACCTGATAGCCTACAAAAGCAGCTGGCGATGACTTGGTAAAGAGCATACTTCAACCAATTTCCAAGATTTGGTCAGAAGAGTGTATGCTTGATGATTGGAATCTGGAAGAAAGGAGACCTCCTCAACTGTGCCAATTACAGAGGCATCGCGTACAAGATGTTATCTGCCATACTGTGTGAACGCCTGAAACCCTTCGTCAACAACCTGATTGGGCCCAATCAGTGCGGTTTCAGGCCAGGAAAGTCCACAGTCGATCAATTTGTCATACTTTTGTAGAGAGAAAGGACACTAATACTCCGCAATACCCGCAGTGTTTTCGAATCTAACCAGAGGGACAACGCAGTAAAGAACTACCTCTAAGGTGGCGCGCACAAGTAGAAGTGGACGAGAGCAACGTGGGGACTGCAGATTCTGCGAAGATGTTGAGGAAAGCCTAGCGTACCTTCTAAAGAAATGTGGAGCATTGACCCACAAAAGAAGAAAACACCTGGATGAATACCAACAAGAACTACTATTGTTGGATCCACTTCAGCTACTCCAATTTATCAAGGAAATCGGACTGGAGGAGTATCACATCGACAAGAGCTCCAAGTTGGTAGAGCACATTAGGTCGTACTGCGTCCCCACCTCACCTCTATAACCAACCCGTGAACAAACTTTTTTGACGTTTTCTGAAACTCGAACCTTGAACCTTCCGTTCATCAATCAAACACACTTACCACTGACCCACGGCGTCCACTTAATACACCGTGGAACCATAGCAATCAACTGACAATCTTCCAGACAGACATATCTTAAAGCATTTTCAGATTCTCCAAACCGTAACCGGTGATAATCCATTTTTAAATTAAAGGATTAACGTGTCATAAACCCTGATGCCTGATTCCCCAGCAATTTCCACTCACAGTACCAAATGCCATTTCCGATCTATTCGTTAGGATTACCCAATCTCAAGCTATAATTATCTACCTTTTTCCCATTAACTCTGAACGTCGACATAATAAATCCGTCACTGTCCAATGATTTTCGCACACTCTTACGCCTTTTTGATTGCTTTTCATAACTCTTCCACAGTCAATTAGGCACATTTCTACAGTCATTCCAATCGACGCACATTTCCTTCATAGATACGCAGTAAACCGTTAAAAATACCATCTATCTCGAGGAAGTTTTGATGAAAAATTTTCAAACTTAATGACTCGCTAAAATGATTTATAATAAACTTCAACTTCAATGTCCATCTAGAACGAGTATATTTTCAATTTTGTATCAGGACGAGAGAACCTCTCAATTCCATTTCTATTTGTACTTCTGTTTCAAAAGTTCTCTTTTCACCAACTAATTTGTTCGAAATTTTGTTTTGTTTGATTTATGACAAGCACTAGTAGGTACTACGAGTATAAAACTTCATCCCTTAAGTTTTCCACGAAGTTTTTTTTTTATTTCGATTTTACCCTTTGTCATCGTGTGACGAAAGCGTGGGAGGATAGAGTAAAAACATCGAACTAAGCAGGAAAAAAATCAATCAAAATGCAAATGAACAGATGTCATACACGGATAAGCAAAGAAGGGAGGTTGCATGGAAGCAAATTCAACCCGTCGTTCGTGCACACAACCCCCCTGTGTTGTACTACGTTGAAGGAAAGTAATGATTTAGAGATGGCGCTGATCAATATTTTTACAATCCTATGAACCGGAATCAGTCGGTAGATACGCGTAGAAACGTCACAAAGGGAAAACTTTCATTTATCGAAGAATAGGTGGGTTCATGGTTATAGGGTGGGTGACGAAGAACTCAATTAAATCAAGTATGGTGCACCGAAGATCCACTAACAATGGCACTATGGGAGACCGAATAGGCAATAAAGTGGCAGCATGACAATTGAAAATCAAACGCCAAAAGGTCGAACAGGTTTCCTAGGTTCCTAGGACATAACTATGGCTACCAAAGAAAGCATAACTTCGTTTCATATTTTATATACACTGTCACCCTATACCATCGACTGGCTTCTGTGTATTATTCCCTTTTGTTCCTCCATTTTGGGGATGATTTCCAATAACATTCCTTGGATTAACATTGCAGGGAGGAATTTCTTCGGAATCCCTGTTCATCCACCCTGTCAGTTCCCTTTTGAACGTTTTCATTTTCCAATGGAAAACTCACCCTCACTCACAGACTAATGACGCGCGTCCTCGAAAACAGCATGAAAATCTAAACATCAAAGGATTGCTGCCAGACGTATAGCTTTAATTTGTTAATTTGATTTTTCAATCGTCATGTGGGATAAGGATAATAGTTTGTCCTTTCTACCGATGTCGTGCATTCAAAGAACAAGTCTTGTTGCGCCGACGATGATGCACTTTCCCGTTTCGAATCGCACCACCTACACGAGTAGATGCAACAAATTTAATTGTGTGAGTGCTACTATACCGAAGGGGTTGCATATAAAAAAGGGTGGCTGTTAGTCGACTGTTGCAACATCAGGCATCAACCGTTCAGGTAAGAACAATGCCACTTGGGTGGGAAAAAGTATGTGAAGTGGAAGTGGAATTTTCCTCATTTTTATCCTAAACTTGCTACCATACACGGAAGAGAGAGAGACAAACAAAAGAGGGGCAAGAGAAAAGCCTTTAAAATTTCAACGAGATCAGATGACTATGGAAGCGGTAGGGGATGCATTTTTATCCACTCAACACAGTTAAACGATTGCTCTTCAAAATATGAAAGTGCATGCATGTGTATAGTGTGTGTGTTTGTATAGGGGAAGACGGTTTTCGGAGACGTATGAGCGACGTTTAAATTCTCATCTATGTACTAGAGATGGTGATGGTTACGATGATAATGATGATGATGAGGACACGCAAAGAAGGAGACGATGATGAGAACATTAAGGCAACTTCAAGAGCCCAAAGGACGTTCTAAGAGAGCGACGAATACTGTATGCCATTTGCCTTGCAGACTGGAGAGATTCTTTGCGTAGGAATATAAATAAAGGATCTGTAAAAAGGTGTGAAAATATGCAACAAATAGGTTTTTTCATTGTCTTCACCGGGGTTGTGTTGGTGTGAGAGAAAAGCGTGGAAAATTGCAATTATGTGGGATTTTTCTTCTTCATTTTTTTTCTGCACTTTTCCAAAAGAGAAAGAGTACCTACACATTACGAACGATGAAGAGGCACATTATGTACCACTCTTTTGGACAAGTTGAAGATATTTAAGAGTTTCTAGGAATGGAATGGACTAGTGGCGTGGTAGGTAGGTTGTACCGTTTGATACTTTTCTATTTTTCCTTTGGTAATGGAAGGAATTTTGTATTAAGAAGGAAGTTTTTTTTTAAAATCCGATTCAGGAGATGAACATTTTATTCTTTTGAACGATACTTTGTAATTGAGGTGACTTGCGTTGGAGTCAGCTGGGTTACCGAAAGGAATGAGTGCAATTTAAGTATCCAACACGAAGTAGAATCAAGCAGAGTGTAAGTGAAAACATTTCATGAAAACTACTTTTAAGTTCACAGGAAGAAAAAATTAAAAACGATTTTACGAAAAGGGCAAAACCACTGCAAACATATGACAGGATGAATTCTTTTTCCGACAATACTTGGAAAATAATACTTTTTGCTTAGCCTGTAGTGGTTCCCGACGGCACATGTAGAGACTAAATCCAGAAATTGGACCCCTTGGTGCGGTTTCTACACTGGAGGTATCGTAGCACCTAGTCTAAACGCAAACCACCAAATACTGCACCCCGATGTGTTTCATGGGCTGGCGACATCGAACCGTACTTCTTCAGAAATGACGAAAATCGAAATGTCACCAACAATGGCGCCCGGTACAGAGCCATGATCGACGATTTTCTGTTTGCAAAAGTGCGTGAACATGGTCTCCAACGCATTTGGTTTTAACAGGATGGTGTCAGCGAAACCATCGAGTTTTTGAACGAACTGTTCAATGACAACATTATCTCTAGAAATGGATCTCCAATATCTTGTGATTTGACGCCTCTGGACTATTTTCTGTGGGGATATTTGAAGCCGTAGATCTCTGTGGACAAGCCAACAACGATTCCAGCCTTGGAATGCAACATCAAGCGCACCATTCATGAGATATGGCCTTAAATGCTCGAAAAAGTTGTTGAAAATTGGAGGTCCAGGATACAGTTCCTGAGTCTTTCAAGTCTTACAGCTCTTAAAAAACACCCTTTATTTCGAGATTTTATAACGAAACCGAACTTTTATATACAGAATTTCGCGGAGCACTCAATTGAGAGACTTGTGATGCAGTCACCTTGTATTTCCTGGAACTAAATGCCTCAGCAAGCACGTCGGGATATTTTCTGCTATCAAATGCTATCGCAATAAAACCAAATTACCACCTAAACTTTGCACTTTCATACAACACGACACGACTGCATGGAAGGTACTGCCAAATAGTAGCCGCTAATATTTCTTGCAACAGTCCACTGGAGCACTGTAAATTGGAGCAAGATAAAGTTTTTTGAACAGATTGGCAATACGGTTTCCACACGAAGGATGCTGTGCTTATAAATTTTCAATTTAAAGGCAAAGCCTAAAGACTGAGTTTGATTTATACGATGCAAATCCTTTTTCCACCTTCTTAACACAAAGTTTATCCCTAAAATGAAATGTGATACTGGGAGCGTAAAACAAACATCCACGCAAACCACAGGCCAGTCCGTTTTGGCCTCGTTGTCTTTAACGCCGTAAATAATTGCGGTCTTCAGCTGAATTGTCCCTTTAATTCCTGTTATGAAATTAGATTTAAATGGGGCGGATAATATTATCCCAAGCACTCAGGCACAGAAAGGTGGTTTGTATTACTACCCCTGAAAAATACACCGAATTCTCGTAGGTGAATTCAGACCAGTAAAAGAGGCTGGATAGAACCAGTCCCAATAACATTATGGTCCTAAATGAGCAGCATCGTTCCTTAAAAAAACTGGATAGGGACAAAAGAAGTGCCCTGTCGTATCCCTGCCTTCGAGACAAGATTCACACGTAGTTGACTTGTGGTCTTAGTTTACGGTATGCTAAGTGAGCGTATTTCAAAAACGATGCTCTTGCCACTGTCTAGGCGGTTTTTTCTTGATGCAACCTGTGCAAAAGGCTTTTCACGCGATTCAGCATTCACTTGGTGAGCCCGACAGTTCAAACACCAATGACATGCAGGTCAATATTGAATCGTTCACTTGTGACAGTCTTTTGGGGCAGAAAAGTTGGGGAATCCAAGCGAAACACTGCTCGGGGCTAAAATTGACAACAGGATCCATATTCTTTGCCTACTTGCCAACGTAGAGAAGAAATCTTTCAGCAGAAAACTGCAAAACAGTCGATTGGAACTCTGATAAAGCCTGCGAATCTATCTAGCAAATCGTCTTATGTAACCTGTTTCGAAAAACACTCTTATGTTTAAAGTGTGACCCAAACATTTTTCTAGTCTTTCAATCAAATCAGGGTTTAACCCTACCGCACTGCCTAAATTATTTGAGTTCTACGAGTAGAAAGGATAGCTTTGTTTTATACTCCTGTTCAGAACGATTTCTTTGTAAATTTCTTAGAGCCAATTATACCTAGGATTACAATACAAGAAAGTCTGTCGGTTTTAACGAGGACGAGGAGTACAACACCCTAATACATGTCAATTATGCAGAAAAGCGAGAATACTTCGAATTACATATTTAAGATCTATGGGGCATTACCTCACACTGAAGAAAACTGCCTCGGAGCATACCTGTTACTCCCATCCTCAGACTTCATTCAAGTTCCTTAAACTTTTGATAGAAAGTACGTTGAACGAAATGTTTTAGGGGGATGCACACCTTGTCGAGCAATTCTCATTTTCATCTCGGAGGATGTCAACAAGCGAAGCTTTAGGACTTGCGGTTCCTAAGATACATGCACAACATCCTTAAAGATTGACTGTTTGATATAGGGTTTGAAGTGGTGGCATGATTGGTCCCAAATTTCTTGATACTGAAGCTGGCAACAGAGTTACGATGAACGGAGTCACATACAGAGACATAATAACTGAGTTTTTGAGCCCAAAATTAGACGACTTGGACCTGGCGTTTGTTTTAAAGGATTGAGAAACGTGCTACACCAGTCGTCAAACAATCGATCTGGTACACACTAATTGTGAAAACAACTTTATTTGCTATTTCGGAGACATTCCTTGGCCACCTTGAACTTGACCCCGTTGGACTTTTTTAATAAGGAAATCAAACCAGTACAACCAGACAGCAACTCAATTTTGTGTAATAGTTGGACAAACTCAGATTTTGTTCGTTTCTCTTTTATCCTTGGTTGCTGTGATTGCTATTCCCCTAGCAGGGTAAGAACTTACTCTGGCCAGGTCATTAGCAAACATACTACATACCAACTATTCCGTGGCCACCATATGAGAAACTATTAAGGACGATTGTTATTTCAACGATCCACAAACAATTGCGACCAATCGAAAATTTACTGCAAAATTGGGTTGACAGAAAGGCCTTACTGTCGATGCAGCCACAGCAACCATTTGAAGGAAATTATTTTTCAAAAATATTATGTGTTCACTTTCCAATAAATGTGTCACCCAATGTGTCACCTGAGCATTTAAGATTATCAATGGCCAACTTCGGATTAATCTTAGGTCTTTCAATCAAAAGCTAGGACAAGTCAATTAATTCTAAACGTAGGGTTCATAGACAGACACCATTAGGTATATTGCCCGAGTAGTCATGCCTACAACGCTAGTCTTGAACTTAGGTTAGGTCCTGATCATTAGTCAAAATATCACACAGACTGTGTATTACATATGTAAGTAGTTCAAAATTGATGACCAACTGGGGTTTATTTCAGACCTTTAGTTTGTTTAAAAGCTAAAACAAGTCATAGGTGTACACAAATTATTTCTTTATACCGTTGCCATGGAAATATAATAAATTATTTACTACTATCGATAGCAACACCAACGCAACACTGTCTCGCTCCACAACGAGCATAATCATCGGCACAAAACCACCACTCGAGGCCCTACATTTTACCCTTAATTTTGCTCTTAAAGCAAAGCACCATCCAACCCTTGTTGGCGTTTTGTTACACATTCGATTCTGGCTGGCTGCTGTTTGCTACTGTATACGACGCGATTTATTTTTTTGGGTAAAAATCGATTTTCTTACTCCCAACACAGCACCCACATACACACACTTTGATAGTAAATCTGACTGCGACTTTCTCGAAGGGATGAAGTTCAGATTGAAGGATTACTTGATAGAAAATATCGACAGAGAAAAAAAATACACTTTTCCCAGAAAGTTTACGATTTCAAAATGGGGGTTGCTGCCTCGTGTGTTAAGGGTTTTTTTTTTTTTTTTTTTAATTTCTTTAAAAACTCACCCTATTGAGTTGATGTGAATCAAGTTGATCGCCAGGTTGTTGGCCACCCGTACGAATTTTCTTATTCTGTGGACCATCACTGCCACCACCGCCACCGCCGGCACTGCTAACACCCACCCCGACACCAACACTGCTACCATTGGTAGCTCCATTATAAGCCATTATGGTCGCCGTTTTGAAGCTGTTTTTGTAGACAAAATATAACCGAAAATCCACGAGATGTCAAAACACACAAATAACACAACACGAATGCAGCGACAGGATATAAAACGCTTTCTGTCGCGTAGGGACCTTATAATTTACTTTTTTTTTCTTTGCTTTTTCAAATTTTTTTTATAGTAAACACCACTAGACAACACTAAATAAATATTATTTTTTTTCCTTTGACACACTGTTGCCAAATTTGATGGGGAAAAATTTATTACGCCAAGTTCACGCGCGACAAAAAAAAAAATCCCGACCAAATACCGGAAACAATCAGCTGATATGTAAGGAGAAAGAGGATTTTTTTTTTCTTTTTTACAATACTATACAAAACCACACATTCACAAGGACATGCCTAAAGAAAAAAAAAAGAATATTTGCAAATCGTGAAGCAAAACTTAAAAATGTGAAATTTCACAACATCGCAAATGAAAACAAGGAATTTTCTTTTATTTTTTTTATTTTCTTTTTACACACTACGGATGCGGAAAAATTTCGTTGTTTTTTGCAGTTTCTAATTGCGATTTTCACGTAACCACCCGAAACGACACCGACGAAAAATTTTAAAGGATAAATTGTTAAATTTTCCCGTTTTTCACACACATACAACAGCAAAACAGCGTGCTTTTCCAATTGGAAAATCGTTTTCGCTCTTCCACACCGATTCCTTTTTTTTTCGAAACGAAATACGAAACAATTACGAACGCGAATTCTGTGGGAAAATTGCCACAATGAAAAAAAAAAACCGACTAAAAGTTTATCTCCTTTTGTTTTGCTTTGTTTTTCTTGTTTTTACAGGGAGAAAATAAAAGGATATTCAAAATATCCTGGCGGATTTAGAAATTTTTTTTTTCTTATTTATTTTCCTCCCTCTCACGGACTGACGAAACGATGAAGAATGAATGAGAAATGATGAAGTATTTTCTTTGCCACACCGCACCAGCTATGAACCACTATGAGAACGCGAATGTGTTTTCCCTTTCAAGTTCGGAAAATTGTAAATTTTTTTTCCAAAGCTCACTGAGATGGGTTGAGATATACATTTATTTTTTCTTTTCTTTTTTTTGTGTGTTTTCTTTTTTTTCGGGAAAACAACGAAGGAGTAGTGATAGTGGTGAGCAGCAGGGCGCAAATTTGTCTTTTTTGTAAAGAGCGACGGACACTACAGAGAGTGGAAATGAAAGAATTAGAAACCGAAAGAAAAGAGAGAAGGAGAATTGATTCTGAGTTTAAAATTTTTGATTTGATTTTCCGTCCTTAGGAAGAGATGGACAGGAAAATCACCAGTTTTGGTATATCCTCTGTGCCAGCACTTGAATTGCAAGAAAAGGAAGATGAAGGAAAACTGAATTTTCGAATAAATTTCGCAGCAAACAAAAAAAAAATACAAAAATCAAAATCTAACACATACGAGTGTGTGATAGGATTTTCTCGCACTGTCAAAACCGTTAAAACCGAAACACTGTGTAACAAATTTTCATTCGACGGGTCAGAGAAATTTGTATCCGTTTTGCTGTGTGTTTGTAATTTTTTTTTGTTTTAACCGAGCACCTCCGAGCCGCTTCAAAGTACAATTTGTACTGAAATTACAGAGTACTTTCAATGGTTGTCGTCGGCTGGTAGCTCCAAAGAGAAAAATACTTTTTTCTGTTCTTTTCTTTTTGTTTCTTTTCCTTTTGTTGGATTGCGCGCTCCACAATTTTCAATTGTATCTTACCAGAGTGAGTAGAGTATTTAATTATCTTTGCGTTTGCATTCGCACACAGATACTATTTTGTACACCCCCTTTGCGAGCAAACAAACAGTACTTGTCATGCTCAAGAGAAAACACACTCTCTCTCGCCGGGAGAAGCTTTTTTTTATTCTTCTTGTTTTCTGTTTCCTTGTTCGTTAACCGTTTGCCAATGAGATAAAATAAAAAAAAAACAAATGCGAAACAGAAGCGAAACAAAACGGTAAACATGGCAATTTACCGTTCTTTCGCACACATAATTCCTGTTCTGCGTGTAGAATCAGTGTGTGTGGTGTGGAAGAGAACGAATTGATTTGCATGGAAATGAGTTTCTTAACGACGCAAGTGCAGAGAGCGCCCATAAGCAGGTTATACGTTTGTGTCGGTAGTGTGGTGAAGTGCATTTTGGGATTATGTTGAATGTATGTGGGGGGGTTTCGACGTGTATTTTTATTGGTTCTCTTGGTATGAGATGTTTGGCGGGACGTTTGTCTGCTTGAAATTTTCGTGGGCCTTTTCCTGTTCGACTTCAGTTGGAGCGTTTCTCTTTTGAGCGAGTACAGCGATGCAACATGCAGATGCAATTTTGAAATTACATCGTGGAGGGGTATCGCATTGGAGTGTGCGAATGAGACTATGTGTTCAGATTGGAGGTGGTGTAGGTAGTTATTGTTTGGGTCTTCTGCGGAGCTAGAGAGACATTCAAAATGGCTAAGGGACTGATAAGAGAAAGAAAGGATTTGAAGAGCATTGGTCGCCAATATTGGCATGGAAAATGGTGATAGGGACTAGGGTAAAGAAGTTTTAAGCATGTTTTAAAAGTGTTTTGAAAACAATTACTTACATACATATGTACACTGAATTTCTCAAGACGATTGTAGGTACCTACGCAATTCTACGCTGCTTTGTCGATTCATTCAGTTCTGGACTGAATTGAGGTACATACATTCATGCTGGTATTGACTCCACAGAAAAATTGGTTTCAATGTGTCAAATCAGTCCATATCGATAGTTAACTCTTATCTCCGAAAGCCGATGTTTCACAGCCTGGAAGCAAGATCTGCAATAAGTATGTACATACATCGTTGTTGGTAGCACCATTCTATTGAAATCACATCTTGTCCATTTTGATATTTTACAATTCATCCCATTCTGTAAGACGAGAGACAGAACAGCTCAGAAATTTGGTCTGCAATAACTGCATCGTTGTAAGGGATGTTTTTAATGGTTGGTAGCACTGTCAGATTCAATAGGAACTTGCGGTGGTGAACATCAATAACGTCACCTATAACAACCTCAAAACTCCTAGCGAAGCAAAATCTTTTGAGCATGGCATTTGGTATATAGAGTCATGTTTTCAATTATACTCAGATGACCTGTAAAATCACCAGCTTTAAGGTCCAGTATCTGAGGCAGCCTGAGAGCACTTAGCATAGCTTCTTACCACACACCCCTGTGAGACTAAGCATTGCCCCTATAGCTGCCGTTGGGCACGTTTTCATTACACTGGCGATACCCATACAGACTAGACGATCTATTTTATGCAGTTGCCCCATCGTCTTAAGTTGGAGCGTTTTTGGCCACTGAACATTGGTTTGATTATGGCGTCGTACCTACGGCCAATAAATCAATTTGGGTTTCAGTCCCCTGGTTTTGCCGTACAGTACATAAACATTGCCCTGGTAGCCTTATTAGTAACCTCGTTTAGGTGCGAGTTCCAGGTAAGCGTTTTGTCAAGGATTACTCCAATATACTTCGCTTCTCTGGACAGATCAAGTGATATGTTTTCCAATGACCCTTGCCTGGAATCCTGGTTTCTTTACTGGAAAAGGGTACAATGATGGTTTTTCGAGGATTAAAAGTTGGTCCCTTTGACCTGCACCACCTGGATGTTAGATTAAGGGCACTTTGCATCTCTTCTAATAAGGCGTCATCGAATTTGCCCAAAAATTGATGACTACTTCGTCTGCGTAACCTTGCACCCTGTGTCTAGATGAAGATCTATCTAGTCGGTGGTATATTTTTCTGGCCCGAACCGTACGTTAACAAAGTAAGATCTTGTAAGCTTTCGAGTTGAGTGGTTCATTCCATTTGACAGTGGACAGTTGACCAGAAATGATCTTTTCAAAACCAAAGAATGGAATACTACGAAGTTTCCCTGTTCGAAAATTACAAAAATCGAATGGAATGAGGGATGACTTCCAAATGATTGTTTTAAATCATTTTTGTCGAGAATCCATGAATAGATTTTGAAAGAATTTGAAGTTCGAAAGATTAGATACAACGTGTTAATTCTACGGCTTTTTTTAGAAGCTTTCTTATGATAGTTCTTTCAGACATTTGTCAGATTTTCGTGATACATAGGTGGAACGTTTTGGTGCTTTCTGGGATTCGAATCTCGAACCTCTCGTTAGCTCACGGCGGCAGCAGAAGTGTATAAAAAAATAGAAAACAAATGTTTCGTAAACTTTCCAGTTTTTTTTCTTGGCCAGGTTACGAATTTTTCAATCCAATTAACTTTTTAAATAAAGTTTGTAGATACTAAATAAATTTGTGATGGAGCTAAATCCAAGTCAGAATAAGACTACACATTTATTTTTCCGGTGTACAAGAGTTGCATTTTTATTCTCTTCTCTTCCATCTCTTTAAGAAGAGCAGCGTCAAAGATTTTCTCTTCATTTGACTATTTTTCTTTTTTATCTAACTTTCCCACTTTCCCATATTCTGTCATGCGCCATTCGTCGCATGCAAACACAGTTGCATTTGGGTTGGGGATCACCCACACAACAGTGCTGCCCTTTACGCTCTTGTGTACATAAAGTTTGTTGTGTTCCACTTCAATTGCGTGCCAGAACGAACTGCTGGTCAAAGAGTTTCGTTAAAAAAAAAAACTTGCAGCAAATTGTTGCAAAGTTTCGTGGAGTTCCATTTGCCGGTCGGTTTCTTGTTTAAGGGAAGCTTTATAGCTTTTCTTGTGCGCTGTTTTGAATAGGGTTGTTTGTGGTTGGAAGCGTGGGTGGGCATGCGTGCTATAAATTCACAAGAAAAACACATACGAGCACACGAGACACCATGGAAACATGAGTTAAAGAGAAATTCCCCCGAAAAAGGATGCGATTCTGGAGACTTAAACTGGAGTCAGTCTGTCTGCGAAATTCTTGTTTACATTGAGAAGACGTACAGCGCAGACATTTTGTGCACATTTGATGTGGTTTAGGAAAGATGTGACTATGATAGTGGGAGAAGGCAAGTATTTAATGGATGGATTTTAGTTGTATCTTTGTTTTATAGGAAAATTAAAGAGAATGTCTTGCTGTACGTGTAGCCATCTGAAGTCACACACCATGAAGATCGTTGAGCGGGTATTAGATGGCAGATTACGGAAAATAATACGGCTATCTGATGACTAGTGCGGGTTTGTCGCAGATAAATCAGCCACAGATGCAATCCAAAGTACAAGGATCATAATGGCATAATGGAAAAACATCGCGATTCCTTAAAGGATTTTCATATGCTGCTGTTCGATTTTAAAGAATTATTCGACAGACAACCAAGAGATCTGATATGGGCGGCGCTAGGACCACGACGGGTTCCAGAACCCTACGCACAGATGATCATGGACATTTATGACGAGTCAGATGCGTCGCTGGAGTCCTGAAGAATTCCCAATTAAAGTCGTGCACCAGGGAAGTGAGGGTCAAACGTCCCTGCAACGAGCACTTCATGTATGGGTGGATGTTTTGGAGGGAAATGGGTATCGAATTAATCCAAAAAAGACAGAGTACCTCTACTGTCTATTCCCTGATCCACTCCGACCTAATGCAGACATTAATTTTAATGGAAAAGTGATTCCCAACTGCGAAAAGTGAAAGTACCTGGGATCTATGATCGCGAAGCAACCATTGATGATGACATCAATCATCACGTAGGCGTGGATGAAGTGGCAGGAAAACTCTGCTATCTTCTGTGACCGAAAATGCCCTCTAAGCTGTAAGGAAGGCTTTACACTGCAGTTGTTCGTCCGGCGTTCACATACGGTTCACAATGCTGAACAAAAAGTATAAAGGCATATTAACGGCAGCTGAGATGAATATGCTTCGCATGATAAGCAGGGGTAACGAAGCTTCATCGATTTAGAAGTTCAAAGATCCGCGGAAGCCTTCACGTCAGAGAACTCAACTCAAAAAAATTGAAGTACGATCACCTCAGTTGGTATTGTCATGTTCTAAGGAAGAATTCTACGAACCCTGTCAAAAAGGCAATGTCAATCAACGTTCCTATATAAGCACGGAAGAGAGGCAGGCCAAAAAACTCCTGGATCACAAAAATGCAAAAACAGCAGCATTTGATTGACTTCAGTGACGAAGTGATCCGAAACCGGCAGGCCTGCAGATTCTTTTTGAGGTCAAATCGGCGAACCCCATAGGGGGACCGGTGGGATTGCAGTACAGTGGGAGGGTTATGATCTCTATTATCGTGATCATAACCTCTCCGGACATCAGGAGAAGAAGAAGTATGTAACTGAATTCAGCTAAAAATGGAGACAGTTCTTTCTAATTTTTTATTGAAAAGTAAAGGCATCATTCAGGTGGTGGTGTCGATGTAGTTGTTGTGTGCTTAATTGCGACGCGGCCGGTACAGGTTCAAACCTCGCTGGGGAACACCAATTAAAATTACAGAACAGAAAAGTGCGAGTTGTATTCTTTATTTTTGTGAAGTGACTCAATTATGTCCAGATTGATGTGGCATATGTCCGTTTTCAGACTTCGTCTCTCTGATAGCTCTCTGGTACCCAAAATACCAAAGATTGCTTCTGACTAGAGCAGAGTAGTAATGTAAATCGTTCCTCATTGTAAAAAGCTGCGTATTGGACCTCTGAGATGACTAGGGCATGTAGTTGAAATGAACACTTCGTGCGCAGAGTCTAACTCAGAGGGCCAACGCATTAGCGAAAGACTTAACTACGCTTGGGGGACACAGTAAGAAAGAGAGAGCCACTGAAGCTAATCTAAGGACTGGGCTGAGACTCAGGTTCAACTTCACCCCGAATAGTAGCGCCAATTATTAAGTTGTACGTAGCACTATTCCAGACTTGGATAAGACGCCTTAACACAGATCTTTTAACTTTTCAAAACCATACCCCATCAGTATGGGATACATGTTATCTTAGGATGGAATCCTTTCCCTTGGCTTTCTTCCAAAAGGATGCGCAAGTAGAATTGGATAATCTACGAGTGAGTAAATATGAATGAACGTCTAGTAGTTTTGACTTGATCTTCAGCTAAGTTGAACCCCGCAAGACCCATGTACAGATCCATGACAGAAACTGATGGAAAACACATGACAGGAATCCAAAGACTCAGTTCCCTCAGTGAAATTGCAACGAAAGTTGAATTGAAATTGTCAAATATTCCGCTTGTATCGACGGCAATCGGTACCTTTTTATGCGTTCCACGCCAAGCATATAAAGGACATGCAAATAAACTATCATTTTCCTCCAAATCCTTGCATTTTAATGGAACCCACCATAGCTGAATAAAGACGTACACAATATCTCTATCACGAATCCTTTTCTTTTGCTTTTTGACCTTCAACATATCCTTCCCGTATGATGGTGCATCCGAAAGAGTTTCTCCGTTTTGTAAACACAAAACTAAACCATTGATCACGTTGTTGCTGACAACAATGTATGGGTGGGTGTTGGTCGTGCAGATGAATTGCAATAGGAAACCAGAATGAAAACGAGAAATCCTTGCAGCAAAGATAAAAAGAAAACAAAAAAAAAAAACTAGAAAAAACAGGACACAAACCGTCCGTCCAACAGTGAATAGAATAAATGCATTTAGATTTCATGGAACGTTGGTGATGTTCTTCAAGGATGATGGCATGAAGAGAGCACACACAAAATAAATAGAAAAGGAAAGCAAACATTGAAATAGGCGAAGACGCAGAGAATGATGATTCTCTACAACCATGTACACCAGTCTCATACATGTTCATTGTGTGCTAACAAGTTTCCGGTATTTCCAGTTGGCTTCTTGATAATGCAAAGTTCTGTACTTTCTCTCTTTGCCATTTTAATTGGCGTAAACGTTGGATTAAGTTCTAAACCGTCCCACTGACTAATGCGCATTAATTAATGAGAAAAAGGAATTAGTCGCCATTGAATTTTAGAAAGAGTATCCAAGTTTTTGTAACGGAATCTATGAGAATGGCGAATGTACGCACAGGAAAACTGCACGAAGCTGGGATCCCCTTCAGATTTCAGATGTTAAGTACGCTATCTATCTACAGTCTGTGTAGGTTAGAAGTTTGTAACTTTTGCACCGGACTCTAGTCCAAGAGTTGAAATTTGTCACAAGGTGAAATGGATAAAGGAGGAAATATTTTTGGGGGCGGAACAGTTTCAGGGACACAAATCAATGCCGGTACCCAAGGCAAGGCAAGTCATAGCCTCAGTTAGCCTCTTTTGTATTTACTTAAAACTTTTCAACGACTGGCTGACATCTATGCACCCGAAGTAGGATCACTGAAGACCCTAGACACCTGGGCCAAGAAATGTGGACTAGCGGTCAACCCACAGAAAACCAAAAGGGTATTCATTAATAAAAGGAAATACCCAGAGGGTTCTCCCCTGAGAATCTCGGACAGCGCCAGATATTTACATCTCGTGCTTGATAAAAAGTTGAATTTGGGGCTAAACTTAAACGAAAGGATAAAAAAGGCCACTATGGCCTACTATCCAAGCACTAAAGTATGTAGAAAGGCATGGAGAGCAAAATCAGAAATTATTTTATGGATGTATACGGCTATAGTAAGACGTATGTATGTATGTATACTGAGTAGTGGCTGTTTCCAGCAAGACTAGCGGCTATCACGAAGGTACAGAGACTGTCGTGCATTAGTGCTACCATGGCAATGAGAACTATACCCACAACAGGACTAGAGGCTATCTTAAACCTGCTTCCACTATATATGTATGTATCTTCGCACAAGCCTCGGCAGCAATCAATGTCCTTAGAATAAGTCAAACAGACAGCTGGAGACCAAATACATTCTGTTATTCTATGATCATAGAAAAATATCTAGGGAACGTTCCTAGGGAACTGACTACACAATACCGTAGCTCGATTTCAATAGACCTTTCTTGAGCACATTCTCGAGCAGGGAGGTATGAAAAAACGATCAGCTTCCTGACTCGCAATCCATCTCTATCTACGCAGACGGCGTAGGATCAGGTATTTTTTCCGAACCACTGTTCGGCTTTGCGTTCAGGACTGCCTCCGGCAAGAGTCTGAGCCTAGACTGGACTTTAGTCCGAATCTTCACGGAGGGGTCCAAAACTGGCCAAAGGTAGGCGCTGGTGCCATCGTGGAGACCGAAAATACTAGAATTTAGTACTCGTTAGGTAAACATGTCACCGAACGTAAGGGAGTAAAGCTTTATCTACCAAGCTCGAGACTATGTATAAGATCCTCATCATACCGACCTTGCTATTTGGCTGCTGCAAGTGAAAGGTTTTTCGATAGATTTCCGATACAGAATGATTCACTATACAGGATGTTCGTTTCAACATCTACGATGGCTACAACAGGTGGATCGTATGGGCATTGGCTACCTAGCCCCTGGACAATTATCTGTAGTGTGTGCAGATGCAAAGGACCTTCCCAACCTTGGTAAACGAGACTGAATTCAGCCAGCTAAAGTTCAGGCTTACTGGAGAGGTACTTAGGTAACGACTCATGTCCACCACGTGCTGTAGCGCTGCCTAAGGAAAAATGATGGAAGTATCACAGCCAGCTAGTAATAAATGCGAAAAGTAAAAAAAAAAATAACAAAATTGGACATAGCTGAACTTTATTCTACTCAGCTTAGACTAGCTAGGATTAGCCCTGAATCATGCTCTGGATCCATTGCCAATACTTTGGAACAAAAGTGTAAACAGCCGGTCTACTTTGGTCGCAACGTGGCGAATACATAGAGAACATACCGATAAGTTCGCTCTTAGCTGGCCATCCGATAATCAAGCCGCTACCAAAGTCGGAATCACATGGGGCATTCAGATTGGTGCCCCAACTTTCAGTGCACAACTGAGTGTACTCATCGAAGTTGCCACTTCCAAGTGACTGCTTACATGCGGTATTCTCCAGAATGTTGAACATACCATACTTCAGATTATCATCGGTACTAATGGCTGTGGTAGTGGTGATAGGGATGGTACTTGGCCTTGTAGTTGTGGCGGTTGTTTTGGTAGTTCTAGATGTTGTCGTTGTGGGTGGTGTTAAAGGACTACTAGTTTTTGTTGTGCTAGTAGTGTTAGGAATAGATGCATCATTAAAACCTGGAAGAACAGCGAATCGATTGCGTAACTCTCCGATTGATAGTCTTGAGATATTCACCGGCATAATGTTGTCAGAGAAAACCAAACGCAATGGAATTCGTACCAAGGCAAGGTCATCGTGGTCGGTTGGATATACATAAACTTGATCACTATTCACAGATACACTGTAATAACCAGCAGCGTTGTCGAATTCATTTTGCTTCCCAAAATGCATTTCAAGGCGTATGCTATGCCTTATACAGGCAGCTGATGTTAGCACCCATTGAGCGTTGAGAATAGAGCCGCCACACTTTCGTCCCGATTGGAAGGGAATAATATAAACGTGATGCGCAAATTGACGGAGATTATCAACTTTTTGACCGCCAGCTAGCCTTGCAACAGGATCAGCGTTGCCAACTGATACTAAAACAGCGGCAAGCGTACAGATAGTAATGAATTTAATGATGTACATTCCGGCTGTAGAAGTGCTGTCTATCTTGGAACTACTGGCGAACGAAAGTCGAGTTTCGTATTTATATTGGGGGAAATTCTCAAGACTGTTATTTTTAAACATCTAATTAAAAAGTTTGTTTATACTTTTGATGATGTTCGACATTATCAAAACTTCAGCAGCGACATGGTTTAATTAAGCGGTAGACATACTAGATGTTAGAAAATTGTTTGTGGTAAAATTAAATGAAATGAGTCAGAAATTTATATGAAAAGCTATTTGGAGACTGGTGGGGCCCTCTGCTTTTAGCTGAATAACACTGAGAAGCTATATGTTGAATATCCAAATAAATAGAAGAGCTTTGAGAGTTGATGAAGCCCTCTGAGGAACGACGGAATGCTCCGATTTACGAAGCTATCTGGTAAGCACTGTGACTCAGTGATTACTATTTTGGACTGCTGAACAGTGGGTTGGGAAAATATTCCATCATCACCTCCTCGTGGTGCCTGCAGTGAAAGAAAGTGTATCATGAGTCTGACTGGATACTCATGTCTTGCTGTACGTTTGGACCTGCGTCGGCACATCTAGTGGAACTTAAGCACACTTGTATTAAGACATCTCTTGTTGACCTGATTGGCTGAATTACAGCGCAGAAGTCTTGCAAGAGTTCTCAGGAGGAGTACGTGTGGATGAAGACTTTTCTCGATGGGATCAACGATGGCATCTATAGGAGGACCAGCGATCCCCTTGTATGTATAAGCTACTCTAACATACTTGGAGCTCAGGTTAGTAAGGATTTTCATGGCTGAGTCAGGATCTTGGAAAAGTAATCGTGGAAGATAAATCTCCGTAGTGGGTTACTGACGTATGATTAACCGGTCCTTCGTACAAGTTATGGGAGACTGGAGCCGGTGCTGAAAGAGAGGTTTAACGTGCGAATAGTAAAAAACAACACAAACATTTCCACGGTCCCACCCCTAACAAAGGTTTGATAAACGTCCGAAAACATTAACTGTCTTGAGAAGCTTTTCGATTACACCTTTCGGATACGGTATTAAATTTTAGGTCCTTCCATTTGTTCTGCAAAAAACTGGGCTTTCGGCCTATGTATGCTCTTTCAAAAACTCTCTGCATGCATCACTTATTATGTCATCATGACATTTGTTTTGTGATTCCAGGATACACTTTGATCAATTTTCTCCTCAAATCCTATGCATACCATGACTTCAGATGGTAACATTTCTGACATAGTAAACCCTACCTTTGCTAAGAATGACACTTGTTGTCGTACCAAAAATTTATAGTTTCCTGTTACATGAGCATGGTTCTTGTATTAAGGATACACGTCCTCCTTAGACCGACTAAACTAAACACTAAACCATCACGGGTTAAACCACAAATGGGAGATCCAACCAAAGTAAGCAGGGTATTTTCAAAGTGACATCCATGCAAATAAGGATCAACATGTCGCACCACAACTTGACACAGTATACTATCTCCTCGTATATTTCCATCCTACTGACAGAGCCACAGAAGTCGACCTATTTTCGAAGCCACAAAAATGAATGAAAAAAACTCTTCTCTAATGTCCTATATAAGCAGAATGATTGGTTAATTAATGAAATAAAATGGTTGACTTCCTGCATTGCTGGAGGACTTCCGCTAACGTTTTCTGTATTCTGTGTTCTGTTTTTCTATTCTTTTTTTCATTTTTCATGTTTCTCTTCCTTGGTCTGATGGTAAATGTTGGAAAATTCCATTGACAGTAACAGCAATTTGAAATTCCACACAATGCACCATGTCACAACTATTTAATACATTACACTCCACCCTCATACGGGTCTTGGTACTGTTGGTTGTTGAGCAAATCTTGCCGCGTGTTTTATCCTTTTTATTTGCTTATGTAAGGAGCAAGTATTGTTTTCTCGAAATTTTTTTACATTTCGAGGTTTTATGGTTCGCCGCTTATTGGCATCCAACCTTATTTGATATCCAAGCCATTTTCGATTGGCTCGGTGACGACGAATAGAAAGGATAAGCAAAAGGATAAACTGATAGCATCCAAGTTGCTCCAAACGATTCCGGTCAGAATGCTGTGGAATAGGGGAACACTTTCTAACGATTTCACAGAGATACATACCTCGGGCCAAACAATGAATACTACCGAAACCATACAATACTGGTGCCCTCAGAGCTCAGTTTTGTCTCCGACTCTCTTTCTCATTTCTTTAAATAATCTCTTGTCTGCCAACTCTAATCCATTCCTTCCTCACTCGAATATCGCAGAAATAAATAAATATTCTAATAGCCTTCCCAACGGGTCACTGTAGACTTAAGAAACATCTCAAGAAACTAGGCATAAAATAATGAGGGGTTTACAGATTTGAGAAAACCCCAGGGCATTGTAATAAGAAATCTAAAGCATTAATCCACGAAACCATACCTGTGGCTCCTTACCGTGAACGAGTTACTCCTCACGTTAGAAAACGAAGGATACAAAGTTATAGCTTATGCAGACGACATTGCTATAGCGTTCAGTGGAAATCATCAAGCAACACTATGTGATCTCATGAAAACAGTCCTGACAGGGGTGGTCAAGTGGACATGGATTAAGAACTTTCGAAGAAAGATCAAACCTAGTTTTAGTCCAAGCTTCTTGAGTTTGAGAAGCCAGTGCATTTACCACGCATCACTGTTTGGTGTCGTGTTTGGCTGGTAGGGTGAGTGGGTCGTACTTGCGGCTCGATTTCTTACTTGAGATGAACTAGCAAACCATCCAGTTGGTTTGACATAGTTCAAAATGTCGTACTGGAAATTTCTTTAAGGTCCTGGAAGAAGTGTCGTCCAAGAAATTTATATCTAAGGTGAGAGAGAGAGAGACTGGACAGTGACAGTGAAAGTGGGTTGTGCCCTCACTAACATCTTCATCCACACATCCGTTCGATGGAGATTTTTCATATGGTACCTCACTTCATATGGTATTATGTCCAATGATGAAAGGTCCTTTCGGTCCTTGTTTTGTCAAAGTAAGGCCAAGTACTTCTTGTAACTGCACAAGTGTTCAGGGAGGAGCACCTGTTGCTTGTCTACCTTAAGGCCTTTACCCTTGCTTCAAGCTTTAGTGTGCAAGGCGTGATGTTTGCTGATAAATCTATTTGATCCGGTCGAAATTCCGAGCCTCTTTTAGCATATGTATGTACGAAAATGTTATACATAACATACATATAAGACTTGGGAGAGTTTTTTCATTCTATCGGCCTTTAGGAGAATATCTTAGCGGAACACACTTTAATGGGTTTTTGCTATCAAAATTCTGCCGGCTTATAAAGCGCTAATGAACAGAATTTAAATGACTTTGCGAGGCTAGGAAAATTGGTTTAGGATTAGGTAATGTGTGATATGTCTACGAAACATCGAGCTATACTCTAAATTTTGTTAAGCAAAAATTAACTTCGACAGCAAACTTCTTAGAAGCTCTGAGGCAATATAAGTATGTGCAGACGACGCGGGGTCAAATACTTTTCTTATGTGACTCGAGGTCAACAGTACACCTTCAATGGATAGATGCATTCAAAGGGTAGATACGTGCATTGAAGAAGACACATGTTTGTGAAACACAACGAACTATGAACTCCAACTCTTTCCTCCATGATGTTTGAAAGAATAACTTAGCGCCGATAAGACGGAAAGCTTTTTACAAAAGAAGAAGACAAGTTCCAATTGTCATTTGGCAAACGCGGTAGGAAAACAACATGAAAGGAAGGCAGACGAGGGCAAGCAAGGGCACTGTAACTACCACTTCACGTAGTTCCTATCTAGACACGGGGCTATCGCAAATAGCTGTAAAGATCTGGACACAATAGCTCACCCTTGTACCCAGAGTACCTAGATGAATACGGAGGAGACGCTGTTTTAACTTGTAGTAGTCTCTTTTAGGAATGGAGAGGCAATCTTCCATACTCATCATCCTTTGTCGACCAAACGAATGTACACAACGAGCTCAAAGTAATAGAGAAAAGCAGGCTTAACGAAGAAGCATATTTAAGAAACACAGCATGATTAGCTGAGCAGCTCTGCAACGTAATACTGGTAGAAAGTGGTAGAAGAGTGTAGTTCAGTACACTGGCACAGGCTAAGGAGATCCATATATTTTGGAGTATCTATAGAAAACCCTCCACGCGGTTAACGCTGGGTTCCTAATTCTCGTCTGGAGATTGGATTGTAACCCTTTTAGAAGGTTACCTATGGCAGAGGCGATGAGTGCTTGGACGAAGGAACTCTTCCCTAGATCCAGATGAAAGGAATCAACTGTGGTTTATATAGCTCCGACATATTTGGGGCTCTGGCTTATAAATTGCTTCAAAGATGGACCAGGATTTTGAACAGAGATGGTGACATATGGACTCTAAATGCGCCAATGGCAAATCCCAGAGACAGAGTAAGTTCCTTACTTTGAAAATATAGTTTAGTCATGAGACATCAGCCTGGGATAATGTCCTTCCGCAGCACAAGGCAGATATTGCAAAAGATGCGCTGGATAGAATCATAGAACGCTGGAGGTGCATATGCTAAGATGGACAATGTAGGTAGTCAGAAGTGTTGGCTTAAATATGCCGCCTTTTAGTACCTATGTTACCTATACAACCGTGAGCTATACCAAGAATGAGGATGTGCACGTATCAAAAAAATGGGGAGAAACATCGATTAGATTCGCTCTACTACATCGAGGGAATATCGCAGCGAAGGGAGTGCTTGACTTGCAGCCCCGGAGCTTAAGACGTTCTTCATCTAAAGACCAAGTGATCACAGATGCTAGGAAGATTGATCTACACAACCAGAAGCAATGTCCAAGTGGCCAAAGCCGTTGTCTCTTGGCGGTAGTAATTGCTTATGTAGTTGACACAGGTTTTCATCCTCTTCCTATTTGGTCTATCTCGTATCGATTCTTACAAATCTATCTGCCTAGACCATTGCCATTGAAAAAAACCTGAAAGAGACGGAAGTCTATAATTTTTAGTTGGGATAGGGATAGAAGTTCATCAATTAAAATTAAACCACTACCAATAAATATTCAAAGCCGTTTATAGGATAACAAAGATTTGCTCTGTTTCCATTATGTCACTCAACACAAACGTGATTTGTTAAGGAAATTATAAATAAAGTTCCTAAAGGACTCGAAACAGCTTTAAAAATAATGAATAGCCATTGGAAACTATCTGAAACTTATTCTGCATAAAATTGCCATCGAAATATCCTCTAATACTGTAGTCACACATTATCTGCTAACCCAGTGACTATAAATTTTCGGCAAACTTCCTACCAGGTCAGTGTCAAAATTGCAATTCAGCAAAGTTTTTCAAATCCTTTCTACCAGGCCCTTCATTTCATGTACATGCTCGTCCTACTGCAGTCGAATGTATAGCAGACACCCATCCACCCACACCTATTAAAGGAAAATAATTTAAAATTATTGCTGCATGCATGGCTTGAGGAAAGAGGTGCACTCATACAGTGTTAAAATCCTGCAAGTGAATGATGTTCAATTCAGGATGTTCAATTATGGAATTAGTACTGTGCAGAGGTAAGTATCCTTCATCTCTCCCCATGCAGTCATAAACTTTGAATTGA
The DNA here is from genome assembly GCA_946965025.1 of Blera fallax. Lineage (NCBI taxonomy): Eukaryota > Metazoa > Arthropoda > Insecta > Diptera > Syrphidae > Blera > Blera fallax. The sequence goes on along the minus strand of OX337246.1, from coordinate 68,574,270 downwards.
AAATTAAAATTTTCCTTTATGACCAAACGAGTGCGATAAAAATGTAAAGGATTCGCTATTCATTCTTTCAATTTTCGCAATATTTTCATTTTTTCAGCTTTTTTTGCATCACCCGCGTAAGGATACTTAAATGCAAATTGTCCCAGTTAACTGTTGAAAAATTCATAATACGATGCGCAATGAAGAGAAGTTGTTTTCTTATTGTTTTTCGAAAAGGAATTGAGGTTACGACATTGTCCCCCTATACTTCGGTTTGGAAGGAAGACAAAGCGTAAAAGGATGTGAAATTTTAATGGCTTATGGGGGAGTTTGAAGGTGTACCTGTCGACCTTAAATCGGAATTTTAACTTTAATTTTCTCGCTCTTCGTTTGCTAGTGGAGGCCGTAAATTAAAAAATAATAAAGTGTAGATGCTACACTACGAGGTGAAAGGAAATTGAGGTAAACTCCTTTGAATTCCAGCCTTCCTAGTCAAACAGTCTCCCAACTTATATCGTATGCTCAACCTTCGACATCGTTGATGAAATTTAAAATACTCGGTTCCTCTCTATGACCTAATTTAGGGGAAATATATTCAGCTACTCCTCTACTAGGCACGTGTCTCAATAAACTCTCAAATCCTTTGTCCTTGATGATCCACAAAAGAGCAACAGTCGTTGTTCCGCGCACCGAAAAGACTTGAAATTTACTTTGAACATTCTACAACTCACTGCACTCGTTGTCCTTGTCGCCGTTGTCTTTCATTGACATGAACATGGTGAACAGTACAGTAAGTTCGTTTCAACCACAAAAAGGAATTACGAACCTAAAGTAAACTTTGGATTTTTCCTCTATAACGAATACCAAAATTTTTTTTTTTTTTTTTAGAAAAAAAAGAGAGAAAAAGTAAATAAACACTTCTCGGGTGTTTCCCTAGGATATCCTATCCTGAGCGGACAAGTGAGCATTGTCTTCCTTCGTTCTTATCGTCATTGTGGAGAATATTGTTCCACACAGCGCGGAAGGAATTTCATACATACATATTCACGTACACATAGAAACAAAGTCAAGGATATAAACTTGTTAACATGACATCATGGTGAATGGTCCACATTCCATTGAATTGAAAATCCTTATCATTGTCTTGCATGCACTTTTGTTAAAGCTGATCGTCCCCGAAATAGAGGAAATAATTCGAGAGTCCTTAGAAATGAATGCGAGTGTGTGTAAGATGGAAGGGGCTGTGTCGACTGTGGTGGGTGTGTTAGGTGGGTTTTAGTACCCTTTTATGTGAGTGGAGGGGGGTGGGGGTTTTGTGAACACAGAAATCGGTTTTCGCGTAAGATGATTGGCAATAAAACGATAAGGACGAAACATAACCTTGATGGTTTGTTGCACTTTAGAAGGATTCGATTAGGGAGCTCTGGTTGACACCATTATCCTGCCACCATATTTGAGTGCAGTTTATTGATAAAGAGGAGGAAGAGGGGTGATCTGCATTTGTGCGATAAAAACCCATACAAGGGTAAAGTAAAATAAAGGAAGAAATTTTCACTTTTTTATGGTTATGTGAGGCGACAACGATGAAAGCTTTAAGCTAGTCGTATCCTTTCAATTTTTCTAAAAGTGCTACGGGAGTATTGCTGGGAGAAAGAAAGTGCAACTGACCTATTTGTACAAAGTGAATCCGGATATGCACATAATGCACTAATAGATGAAAGGATACGCTGATCTGGTTCAGCGTGGGACTGCAACCTTTAAGTAAGCAATTAAATTTCGATACGAGCTATACAGTTCGACTCTCCAAACGTGAGAAACGAGGATGGAATAGAGGTGAATCTGTAGCGGGTACTGCCGAACACCACCTCTCAATCATGCAGTCCATCTCAAATAGTTCGTAAATGTCTTTAAGGCAGAAATTTTTCCTGTACTTAAGGTTGCGGAACTACTACTTAGTACAGGAATCCAAAGTAATAGCATCAACATCTGCCCGGATAGTTAAGCAACCCTAATGGCAACCCAGTTCATCCTACTTTGGCTATAGAGTCAGTGCAGAGCAGGGAACGTAGCCGCGGATGAACTTGCAATGGAGGGGAAGAGAAACATGGATTCGCCCACGGTTATAACCATATGTCCTAACGAACGGTAATCCTGCCAGAACTACTGGTCAACCTAGAGTGCTGGACGAAAAGTAGGATAGCAGTGTGGATATTGTGCGATTCCGATCGAAAATTCGAATATTTGGATCCATGTTCGAGGAGAGCGCATGGAGAAGAAGATAAAAAAAAAACATTGGCACTAAATGCATAGAATGGGACCTAGACCTTAAGAGTTAAGCCGTACCCGAAGGGCACATTCGAGAAACATCGCGAAACTTCCGTTCTAGGTTTGCACTTCATACAATGGTCTCTTCTCAAGTATGTCCCCCTGGTTCCTGTCTGCCTTTTCAAGTCCCCTCTCTAGACACCACTCACATCATCGAAGGGCGGGTCGAGTCCTATTTCACTCTCTGCTCGCATAACCATAAATCATCGAAAATCACGCATTCATAATTCATCTGAATGAACAGATGTCAAAATTGCTGCCACTTCAAATACTCTTCATGCAGAAACACTTAAAATACGATAAAAAAAAACTGCAGCAATAAATCAATTAAAAGATACAAGAAAATCCCAAATGGCAATCCCCTCGTTCTTGCCTCCTTTTAATCGTTCAATGCCACCACCCCCTGATTTTCAAACGAGCAATCAAAATAAGCTGGCCTAACTGATGATAAACACAAAGTATACCAATTAATTAACAAACATATATCAAATGATTATCAAACAAAAACAACAACACCCCCTCTACGAAGCGTCGCGAGCCGAAAAAAAAAAATTGTAAATTATTTATTTCACCAAGATGGCCAATAAAAACGTGTGTTGACAAAAATCTGCGATTAAATTTTGAGATACGTGAATAAACACCCACTGACGTCGGGCCGATACTGCTGCCGTATACCGCATACCACAGCCAACGATCTCCAAATGAATAAACCCCGTCCGACCGAGCGAAATTATGATCTCGGACGGGATAGATCTTGTGGAGGATCATCATTATTTCTTACCTCCCGCCACCTCAAAAGAGGAGAGCGAAAGAGATTTTCTGAAAAATTTTGAAAATTTCTTCCGAAAGATACTACGTCACCAACTAGGTTGGATATTTATTATCGTGGCACTGGCAGATATGGTAACATCTGGAGGAAAGTAGCGGCGTCGTCTAGAAACGTATCTGTGCTTCTAGATTCTCTATAACAAGAAGCTAATGAGTGGGAGCATTTTCTGTGATAGTTATGGTAACGATGGTGGGTGGCTTCAGTGGCCAGACATGTGATAAATTGTCTTTTGATACCGCATGACAAGTGGTGATCGTGGAGTTTCCTTTCACTTTATAATTTTTTTTTTATTAGCGAGCGGGCGATGAGAGATGAAAATAAAATGTACTTCAAGACGTTTATGACTTTTGTGGAATGCCACAGATGACATTGATCTAGTGTTAATGAAAATTTTAGTGATTGACTTTTTTGTGTCGTGCTTAAATGAAGCGCATTGGTGTTCATCCGCTCCACATGACCTCTTTATCCTCATCATTGTACACGTATCTTTTTAGCTAGGTAGGTATCGCTACACAGCTCGCATGCTGTCAACGCAGGTGGAGCCATGAATCGAACGTAGAACTGTTCTCTCAAAGATTCAAAGCGCGCTTTCATCCGAGTCCATATATCTGATGGGCATGATGAGGGTCTTATATAGCATCTCGTTGGTCTTTCTTCATAGGGTGTTGCTAAATAGTTGTCCTATGGTCACAGTAGTAACGATTGGCGATTCTACGTTTGATCTCCAAGCTAATGTTGTTGGCAGAGTTTATATCAGAGCCTAGGTAGACGAATTCCTTCACTACTTGAAGTAATAGTTGTCTGTTGTGGTGACCCACAATAAAACAACATTAAGAAAAACTCAATGATAAGGTCGCACCAGATCAACACATCCCACACTTGAAACTACTACAATTCATCATAATCTAATACATTCGACTTTCCTTTCATTTGACATTTCCCGAGTCAAAAAGACAAACCCTTCTGGATTTAGCTGTGGACCAGCCCGGACGTGCCAGCAGCCTTATTAGTGATTAATAACATTTATAAATTCATATTTAATAAAGAAAGAAAAGTAACGTAACACTGTCCATCGTAACGTACTCACTGAGTCTTCGCCCTGCAGCATATGTGTATTTCGTTTTATCCTCGTTTACTTCTAGACCATAGCAGCTTCTGATTCGAGAATAGCGAAGGCGTCAGTGACTGCTCACTCGGCGGGGTCCTTAACCCGATCCAGACGGATATATGGTGCTTAGGTTGCAATTATCTGGCATGCTTTCATCTTACCATATTTTACAGATGAGTTTGTGTATGTTTCCTACCAAGTCATCGCCTGCAGCATGAAAGAGCTCACTCAAGAAAGGCCATCTGGACCTGCGGCCTTGGAAGACTTGAGCGTAGCTATGACTGCTTCAACTTCGTTCCGATTCGGTAAACTGATCATACGCTTAGTTGAGATTTTAACAGGAAAACTGGGAGTCGTTCCTCACCGTCCCCTTTAGCAACTGAAAAGCTGTAGCCATACGTATTCTGGACCAATTTACGAACTCGGTCGATTGCAACAGTCCTCTCACTAATGTTAGATTAGAAGGAATCCCTTTCCGTGGATGCATGAGCCATTCCTGGCATACTAATAGAGCACTGTGCCAGGGATTAAGAAACAAATTTTGCGAATGCCCCTCCATCCCTCATCAGACTTGTATTCTTCTTAAGCCGATGGCATATGACATAAAGCGACCCTTCAATCTACCTTACCCACCTAGTGTTTGGTTAAGAGTTTCCCCATAAAGATAACTCAAACATCTTCCTTTCATCTCATTATTTTGAGCCTATACACTCGTCGAAAATATAATATTCTACCCACCATCCAGGAGCATTCATTAAAAATGTAGCCGAATCCTTCAGCATGATGACATGTTAAGAAGTAAAAAAAAAAGCACAACAATAACAGTAAATGCTTAACATTGCAACATCATCTTATCGCTTAAGATACAAATTTTATCTTTCCTAATGAAGCACACGCGAAATACACTTGCACGCTTAAGAAAACGAAGGACTGTCAAACCACCATCCGACCCGGTTCAAACTACTAACTCATCCTGGCACGCTAGTGGAATCCCATCAGAAATACATTTACTGTTTACCCCGCAGCCGCTGCCGCCGCCAACGCCACCGAATGAGATATGATAAAACCCGTGAAAATGAATAATAAACCAGCCCAACAGCAATCATAACTGTACAGTAAAAGCGCTGATGAGAATTACATCATCAGGACGAGGGTGCATGGGGTGGTTGGCGAAAATGTAGCGCATACCTACTCGTATATCGCACCGCGTCTTAGTACATATTTCCACCATTCGCAAACGGAAAATCGTATCCGTTTTACTTTCTTTTTTTTTCTCCGTTCCTCAGCCTAGATAAGGTTTCTGGAAATGCGAGAGGCATCCTTCTTGCTTCCTTGCTGCGAGAAGAAAGTGATTTGTACTGCTGCCCCGAATAACGACGATGAAAGTAATAAATATGCGCTCATACCTTAGTGCTGTGTGTGGTTCTGCTTCTGCTGCTTTTCAGCTTTATCTGTTTTTATGGTTTACTCTACATAGAGAGAGAGACAGAGAGATAGGACGCGGGACGAAGGACCAACCAAGGTGTGTATTTTAAAGTAGGCAATCATGTTCCTTGTTCGCAATTCCATTTTAATGCTCTTCTGACTGACAAGAGTGATTAGGAGACATTTGAAAGTATATTTCGAATATTTAAGAGGATTTTTTTTGCTTTCTTCTTCCTTTGTGAAATCCAGGAAGAAATAAAAAAAGAAAAAGTGAAGAAATCGTGTGAAAAGGACATGTGGTTTATTCTGTCGTCAGTTCTATGGATTGAGGGCAAAAGTGACATCAAGAAATATTGTTTTATTAATATCGGGTATTAATATTAATTTAACAGATCTAGGTGCAGATCTACTTTCATTTTTTCTGTTTTCAGAAACGTGTCATAAATGAATTATTAACTTAATTACTTGGGTGAGGTAGGCAATTGAGTTTTGCGGGAATTACGACGAGCACTTATATGCTATAAGCACGCTTAAGTAGTCCATCTACTATTATTGAGGTTGGTAATAAAAGAGGACTTTCCTTCGGTCAGCAGGAGTTGACTTACTTACCTACTTATTTGGTACAGTTCGGGGTGAACCTGGGCCTCAACCAACAAGCCTCACCAGTTAGCCTGGTCCTTAGATAACTGCCTCCAGTTGCGCACTCCAAGTTGGTTGAGGTCCCCTTCTACTTGTGCGCACTTCAAGGCGAGGTCGTTCTGTACAGCGTTGTCCCTCTGACCTCCGGGTTAAATTCGAAGACTCTGCGGACCGGAGCGTTGTTGGCCATTCGCGCTACATGTCCTACCCATCTCAAGCGACTGATGCGCAGTTTCTTGACTAGGTCGACGTCGCTGTACAGCTCGTAAATTTCATCGTTGAATCTTCTCCTCCAAAGCCCGTTAACGCAAACGGGACCGAATATCCTACGAAGAATTTTTCTTTCGAAACGACCGAAGATACCTTCATCATTCATGCTTCAGTGCCATAAACCAGGACTGGGATGATTAAGGTCTTGTATAGAGTCTCTTTGGTTGTTCTGGACAGGGCCTTGCTTCTGAATTGCTTTCTCAACCCTTTATTTGATTTCTGCTGAAGTGTTATTGTCAGAATTAATAACAGAGCCAAGGTAGACAAAGTTCCTTACTCGAAGTTGTAGCTGTCGACCTTGACGTTCTGTCCAATTCGCCGATGTTGTGTGTCCCGTCTTGTTGACAGCATATATGTACTTGATTTTGCCCTCATTTACAGCTAAGCCCATTTTGGCGGTCCAGCGACAGCCCGCCATGTTCTGCCATGTTTTGGCAATCAGTCAAGGTTGGGTTAGGTCTGTGCAAAACACACTTAGACCAAAAGAGATCCTTTGTGACACCATAGACCTTTCCACTTTCGCTATCGAGGGGCTAATAAAACCAATCAGAGCTTTTGATGGAGCCGAAGATGCTCTTGATGCCTAAGGACTCCAGTTCGCTGAGATCATTAAAGCAAAGAGCCCTTAGGTTATGTTAGGTTAGGCAATTGGTGCTGCTATTCCAAGTTTCGTAAGTGCAAGTTTCGCCTAGGTTCGCCGTATACGAGAAATCAATAATTGTCATTGATTTCCCTTTTCTGAACGCATGCTGGGAGGCAGACAGCAAGTTTGAATTGATGGTGCAGGCGGTATGGGGGTCTACTAGTTTCTTTATAGTTTTACGAAGATATGATGCAACACTTATAGGTCTGAGGTTCTTGGGGTTTACATGCAATCTTTTCCGGCCTTCGGTTTTAATACCACATTCACCTCAAGGTAACTGTTAAAAATGACTATAAGCCAGAGAAGGACAAAGTCTACCACTAGTTGTATTTCAGCGCGGATTTACCGTCTGGTCCTGCAGATTTAAAGGGTTTGAGGCTCTGTATAACCCAACGAATTTTGCTGTTAGTTATAAGATTGTTTGGTTTGCGTGGTGCTGATAGTTCAGGGGTAGGTATACACTCCGCTGAGAATCCAATAACAAATCGAGGGATTCAATACTAGATATGGTCCAGGGGCCATCATTTCTTTTTAGATACCTAGGGGTTTTGGTTCCAACTAAAGTGGCTAGGAGCTTTCAGAGCCTTGATGTCTCAGAAAACTTTTCTGTGTTCCCACAAAAGAGTCCTCAAACTCTTGCGTTCACAGACTAAACTTGTGAAGTTCAACACTAAGTCACGACTCTTGTGTACTATGATGGAATTAATATCTAGAAATCGCTACATTCCCACGGATAGTTCAACCGTTCTTCGGTATCTTACACAATGCGTACGGTATTCAAGGACGTAACATAAAAGTTGCAATCACATTATCTACCTCCAATTATAGCTAAGAAAACTGCTCCAATTTGTTTGCTCCTTGAATTCATTTTTAGTTCCAAATTTTCGATTCAACATAATTAAATATCTCAAAAGAAAGTTGTTCGTGCCAAGACGTTGAGCACGCTGAATACGAGTACTGTCGAAAAGATCAAATAACGACAAAAGAGCATTCTTTTCAAATGAACAACAACAACAAGAAACATTTCCCTTTGGCTTAAAATAAATTCACAATTAGTTGGCCTCCTCTTTTTGGTCCAAACTCAGTCAAGGAATTCGAAAATGCATTCTGTTTTCTATTTTCTGTGTGTTCTGTCTTATGCATCTGTATCTGTATCTATATCTGTTGTCCTATTATTTCGTTTTGGTTCTTTTGTTTTGGGTGCCAAAAATAGTGGCGCTGTACAATAATTACTAAAATACTCGCCCCAGCACTATTTTCGCAATTCGTCAAGACGTTTGCATCTTAATCTGCTTGCTTTGCTGCTCTTGTCTATACACAATCGCACCACAAAAGTACCACAGAAGTGCAAAACGGTCCTAGAGGAATGCTCAATGCTCAGATGCATACAATAGTTTCTAATTAATTTACGTTGTGCGTCTAATTTCTGGGCATAAACTATATCTTAAAAAGCGTTTCAGTGGCAATTCTATTATCTTTGAGATAAATTATAAAAAAAATTGAATTGCATTTGCAATTTTGAATTCTTTGCGATGATAGTCGGGCGTATCAAAGGAAAGAGTTGCGGGTTTTTTTTTTTTTTTTAGAAGGACACAGATACTTTGTACTTGAAGTACAACAATTGAGGCAAATACACATCGAATAACAAAAGCGTAACGGCTAAAACAAGTCTCTATCTATAGCTACATTCATAAAATAAATTAATTACGACTTGTGATGCGTTTCGCATTGCTCTGTACGATGGTGGAGAGGCAGAGAGCTGGCCCGCCCCGCGGCACCTCTGTAGATTAAATGAAATATAAGACCGAGCGCAATGAGGAAGATAAATAATTTTTTTGTCGACTGGTGAAGTGTCATGATTTGTGTGACAAGTTGGAAGGCTTAACGCCACCTGCTGAAGAAATGTTTAATTTATAAAATGACAGAAAGGGATTTTGCTGGGGCAGGATGTGTGCATTTGTTGGATGGATCTTTAACTTGACCACAAAATTAGTGGTTACGGTGCAGACAAGAAATTAGTTTTCATCTTTAATTCGGAAGGTGCTTTGAGAGATTATTGAGACGCGTAAATGAATTATGTTTCGTGTTAGCTTCTGCTTTAAACATAAGCTCTGGCGACCATATACGGTTTGTCTTAAATAATATAAGAAATCCATTGAAAGGACCAAGTCTCTGGCTTGGATGGAACACTCCACCCCGTCTTTTATCAAAATGCCGGATGGGACTTGAAAGGACTCCTCGTGTGAGTCCGATTAGATTGGTCATCCACCAGGCCGCGTAAGGCCGCGCAATTCTCATCCTGAAATGACATTAAGACAACAATTACAGAAGGTAATACCTCCTGGGCTATCAAAAGCTTTTCTCCCTATGAATCGGCTGAGCTTCACGGCATACTTCCGGTTATGTTACAAAAAACATCGGACCAGGTGGCTGGTACTGATCTATAGAAGCTGCATCCTCCTTAGCCCATCGTTCCCTTGAGATGGAGACGTGTTCGTGTAGTATTTATTCCAGAAGCATTGACATGAATCCGCGAAGGATTTCAGACCCATCAGCTTAGGTATCAGGGACATTTCCTTTAATAATCAGTGAGATTATGGAATGTGCCTTGGACAAGATTAGCAAATGGGCCACTGGATGTGGACTCAGCGTTAACCCAAGCTGATGCGCTTTACCACTAAAACCAAAATACTGACCTTCACGCCTCCACGGCTAAAGAACCAATTACTTTTCTTCTCCTTCAGTGCCCAAATACCTAGGTGTGGTACTTGATCCAAAACTAAGCTGGAAGCTTAACATTGAGCAGCCGGTAAAGAAAGCCTGTGTGGCTTTCAATGCTTGCAGCAAAACCTGCGGCAAGAAGTGGGGACTTCGCCCGAAGATGGTCATATGGATGTACAACGCTATGGTGCGTCCTATACTTTCCTAATCTAGTGACCCACGTTAAGGCAAAAATACAACGTCAAACTTATCAAAAAAGTGCAAAGAACTGCGGCTCTAGGCGCAACGATAGCCATGAGAACATGTCCAACCGAAGCCTTGAATGTAATACTGCACGTTTTACCACTCGATCTTCATTTTATGTATTCATCATCATGTAGTGCGATTAGGCTAAGGGAAACAGGATGCTGGGGCACCAAATCTTATGGTCACAACAGCATCCTGAATTTGTTACCACGGAATCTGGTAGCTAATCCAACCGACTTTATAACTTTATAACTCCCAGGGCGGGATGGAAAATAGACGAAGGGACAAATGAGTTCGAAACAACAATATACACCAACGGTCTAAAAATCGACTGTGCAGTAGGGGCGGATATGCTCTGATTCCCTCAACATTTCCATATCTTACCAGCTTCCTGATTCGTGCAGTGTCTTACAGGCAGAAGTTCTTGCTGTACGCGAGGCTTGCCGCCTACTCAAGCAAACCTCTACACCCCTTTATAACCATAGCCATCCTCATCGATAGCCAGGCCGCTATCAAGGCTATTGCATACGCCACTATATCCTCGAAGATAGTAGAACAGTGCAAGGAGGAACTCACCTTGCTGGGCTTTCGGTTCAGAATCAGTCTCCTCTAGGTGCAGGGTCACAGCAACATCGAGGAAAACGAGCGAGCTAATCTAAATCTACCCTTAAGGGTCCCAACGTTCCATGGGGGGTCCTCAGGGGTAGAACCTTTGCGCACAATCTATTAAAGGCTGATTTAAGATGGCGGGGGGTGTGGAACTGTGTCATATCTAGGCAGATGTGGCCTTAATACTACTTGAACAGAACACTAAAGCTACTAAAAACAAGCCGTGCAAATATTGCAAGTACTGTCCACTGGCCCATCGATGTACATGCGGCCAGAATAGGCATTACATTTAATGCACATTGTCGCAGCTGCTATATTGCCAACGAAAAAGAAATAGTTCTACACTTTCTTTGCAAGTGTCCGGCACTAGGCAAGGCCAGGCAGCGCACATTAGGTAAACCCTTCTTTGATAACCTAATAGATAAGCATTGGGGTCATTATCAGTTTCCTGATGGATTTGAATAATCTTTACTCTTTTTCCCTTATGTCTCCTAGTTTACGCCCGCTTTTACATCCAACAGGTCACTTGAGTTGTGGTACTAAAACGGCGCTTATTGCCCTAATTATTCAGCAGGGTTGGCTGATATAACCACCTCTACCTACCTACCTACAACATTGTTATCTAACTGCCACTCATTATTACAATTCTTGTTTTTTTTCTTTTTTTCCATAGAACATGTGTCCCAACTTTATAACAGCGCCTCCTCGTAACGAAGAACTATTTTCATTCATTAGAAAGTTTTAAGCGTCCCGCTCTTGTGATGAGCGAAAAATTCCACAAAAGCATTCCACACACTGTTGCAGATTAATCCTTGAAATTAAACGATACTTCAACCCTACTCTGTTTGCATACAAACACAGCAGCAACAGCCATCATTTTTCATCAGCATAATACATTTTCCGTTTTTTTTTTTTTTTTTAATAAAGCAGATCCTTCTCCACCTTCTGGTTCTACTACTAGCTGGTGGTTGTAAGTAGTCGTACATTAACTTTTATCTTCCTTAATGGGGTAAGTTTTATCGTAAGTGCTGTCTCAATATCATAATAAATTAAATTATTACGCAAAAAAAGAGAAGAAATAAAAAACAGGATCCTTTCCATTGTGTATCATTGCACATCGAAGGACTCGATAATGCACTTAAGGCATACGAAATACCCCGAGTTACTGGGGGGCGCTTTTATTCGATAACTTTTTAAGCAAATTCACATGCCAGGAATTCTAAAAATATGCAAAATATCTGTCCGCCCAACGGAACAACACCACGCCTCCCCGTGTGTGTGTGTGTGTATTTCGGTTCATAAATCTATTTATCACACTGGCAAGCAATTTTCGGTTAAATATTCTGCTTTGTCAAATGATTTACAGCTAAAGCAGGCAATAGGATAAGTTGACACTTTATTGGTCCAATTTGTCAGACACCTGCAGCTAGAGATGTTGGTTTGTTGTTTTTGTTTTTGACAGGCTTGATAGACGTTGAATGAATTTTTTGGACGGCATGTGAGTGTGCGTCTAGGTGGCTGGCCTCTATGTGGATTTCAAAATTGCATTTTTGGTGAATGACACCTCGAATGATTCAGGGTGCATCAATATTGGCAGCAGTATCTTTAGTTTACAATTTTTTAAACTTTTTTTTGCCAATTCTATTGGAAGATGGATGGAGGTTTTGCAGATGCAACGTAACATGACAGGCATTTGGTATGGACCGTTATTTGAATCCATATTTTGAAAGGTATTCGGCTTCAGTTTTGTGAAAGTGGGCTTATTATTGGCCGGCATGGTTCTATGCATCATGTGAGTTATGAGGACGCTTGTATCATGAAAGTTATACAGAAAGCGATTCTTTGGTTGGGATAATAGATTCCTAAACATAGTGTCAGATGTCTGACACAGAAAACTGGACTTTTAAACGAACCGTTGGCCATGGATTAATTACTTACTTACGTGACGCTACAACTCGGGTGAACCTGGGTCCAGCCCAACAAGCCTCTCCAGTTAGCCCGGTCCTCCAGTTGCGCACTCCAAGTTGGTTGAGGTTCCCTTCTACTTGTGCAAGCCACCTTAGACGAAGTATTCCTCTGCTGCGTTGACCCTCGGGGCTTAATTAAAAGACTCAGCAGACCGGGCCATTGGCGTCCATTCGCTCTACATGTCCTAGCCATCTCAAGCGACTGATCCGCAGTTTTTTTTGACTTGGTCAATGTCGCTGTATAGCATAATAAATTTCTAAATTTCCTGCCTAATACAGTAGCTAACTGAATCTACCGGATGTCCATCAAAAATCACATGTACATCTGTACAAATAATGAATTCATATGAGTATCTCATTCAATTCACAATTAATGGACGTTCAATTTAACGCTTAACTAGCCATCTATTACAACCCAAAACAAATCCATTCAATTCCGAATTCACAAACAAAATACCGACAGTAACCCTCCAGTGATGCATGGATGCATGAATTATATTTAATTTATCATATGCGATTCCCGTATTTTCAATTAAATATGTACTGCATAGAGGTTTTAAATATTCAAAGTTCCATAGCTTAGATAATGCGACAGAAGTAAATACAGAAAGGACTAGACTTCATTTGGAATGCGTCCTAATGCGCCCTATTGTTCTTTGGTCGAAGATAACCTAAACATTCGTACAAAAGACAGACTTGGTTACAAAAAGATTCTTCGGGACCTAATTTAACATGACCAAGCGCTTCAGCTCCTTATGGGTCTTGAACTGTCCATATCACACAACTCCTAAAGGTGTACGACAACTTTCTTCAACTACTGGCCGACATTCGACTGTATTGCGTTAAGTTTTGAGGTACCGAATCACTGTTTGCCAGTTTAAGGTTCTATGCAAAAGAGAATGGAAGTCGGGATGTACCAACTCAAGCAGAATACCATAAAGTGGTACACGGACGAATCGAAAATCCGAATAAGGCGGTAAAGTTGGCCGTAAAAAGAGACCAGACCTCTTCAAAGCGACCACGTAGAAGTGTCTCGTAGAAGGAACCTTTCTTGAAAAATGGAAAAAAAAAACATTTGGTCCTGCTACCAATAAGAAAGAAGTGTCCACGAGAACCCTCCTCCTATCGCCCAATATACCTACTGGACACCATGGGCAGGATCCTTACTCAAAGTAGCAGAAGAGAAAGTATTTCTCTTAGACCAACAGTTTGGCTTTAGGAAAATGCGATCTACTGTTGATGCCATGAGAACGGTAGTAGACATTGCAGAAGGTGCCATCAAAGGCGAGAGATGACTCTACGGCACAAAAGAGTACTGTGCAGTGGTGACACTTGAAGTGTCAGTTCTGTGAACTGGTCGTTCATTAGAAAATCATTCACCAGGATGGATACGCATAGTGATAAACTATTTCAATAGCAGAAAGCTAAGATACAATACCGATTAAGGGGTAAAATACTACAACATTACTGCAGGAGTCCAACAAGGACCACTCTTAGGTCCGCTGCTGTAGAATATCATGTACGACGGTGTACATGATATCCGGCGATGATATTGCCGTTGTGAAAGTAGCTAGACAGATTCGCGTAGTGCGGCCAGCCACAAATGAAGCCCTTTCCGGAGAAAGAATTGGCTAATTTCCGTCGGACTGGAACCAGCCGACCATAAAACAGGAGCCGTCCGTAAAGCAAATCGGAAAACCGTAGAATTCACGAGTTTCCAGGTTGGTAACAAGACAATCAGGTCCAAAAAACCAGTTAAATACCTTGGAGTAATGCTGGACAACAAACTACAGTTTAGAACGCACGTCGATTACTCAGTCAGAAAAGTATCTCGAATACAGGGAGCTCTCTTGCGTACACTGCCTAACATCGGTGGGTACTGCTCTCCAGAGTTGTCACATCGGTTCGTTTTATATCCCGCCTAACGAGTCCTGCGAAGTAATTCCTAACGTCAGTCTCGCCGGGAGAGTGGTAATGGTGTGCTGGGTGTGAATTAGTGGGTGCGTTCCTAGATTTGGGTTTGCGAACTGTGCATGCTGGTACCAGACTCTACTTCCTCCTTTAGTGCGAGTATAAAAATGTGGTTCTTGCCCTTTAAGCTTCCCCTTCCAAGTGAATAGATTTATTTTCGCAGTTGAATTTATTTGCCTTTTATCATTCTAACATCTTTTAAAATTCTTTGATTTATTTTTTAAAAAAAAGAGCAACCAAATCTCAGAGGCACTCAGACTCTATAAGGTGTATTGCACTTCCAGGCGGCAACTCCCTTTCGGTGTAATAATTGGAGAAACTCAGATTTTATTCCTTTCTCTGAAGTGCTTGTTGGATGTGATTGCTCTTTTCCTGGCGAGCTTAAACTTACACCAGCCAGGTCACAGGCATACTAGTCCGTGGCCACCTGCAAAACCCCTTTGGTGTTAAAATCTACAAAATACCAACCAACAAACAAATCACCCTATGGAGCACATTTTTTTTTTTAAAAAAAGCCTAGCAAAGCCAAACAATTCCATCGTTAAAATTTACACGCAACCAAAGGACGTTTTTTTGCCAACAAACTCTCCTCGCGCCATTCCAGCAGCAGTACCTACGTTCTTTGCTATTTCTGTACTTCACTCCTGATTTACGAAATTATTTATGTTGACCCAATTCCATTCACGAGTTGATCCCCAGCACTTCGCAATTTGTAGCTTTACACTGATTTCATTTAGAATTCAAAACTGTTACTACTACAAAACAACTACGGATACACTATGGAGGCACTAGCAAAAGTTGTTCAAATTCATAGAGGCGAACACAACTTTTGACCTTGTCCGTAACGTCAAGTCACCGAACACGAATTATGAATTTAAGGATAACGTGAACCTTTCGCAAGTAAATCGCATTGAAAAAAAAAATAAATAAAAAAATCGTATCGCATTTGGTTATCTGTAAGTTGGTATCTAAGGCATTTTGCATCTGAAATTCAAGAACGAGGAGAGATATTTTATGTGAAGGGATTTCCGGATGCTTATGGGCTGATCCTTGGGTTTTAATAGCACATACGAGAAGGCAGACTTCATATTCAATTCTATTTCAATCTAAACGAGTAGAGAGAGAGAGAGAGAGAGAGAATAAAATAGCGGTTAATGTGCACTTTAGATGCGAGGGGAGTCAATTATGGAAGCGGATGTAAGTGGGATAAGGTTTACAGCTTTTGATTTATCGCTCGATTGAGTAATATTTTGAAGAAGTGGTTCGATATTAGCTGGTGATGTAGGAAAGGAGATATCCTTTTAATGGAGAAGTGCGACAGTATTTCATCTTACTTCCCAAGAGAATTTGGAGTTTTTTTTTTTTGCTTTTAAGCCATCGACTGTGAGTAGTCGAGCTGTGAAAATGATGGAATGGAGGATGGTGGATAGTTGATGTAAAGGGTGGGCTATCTGTTGGGTTTCTTTTGAAATTGCTACCAAAAGAGAATACAGATTCTGATTATTTGTGGGAAATAGTTTGATACAAATGAATGCCGCGGTTGGCTTGACACTAACCCATCTTGTAAGCTTCTAGTGCCTCAACTGGAGATGGTGTTCTAACCCCTTCGGAGGGTTTGACGGGGGCAAACGAAAGAGGGGATCAAAGGGTATTCCTAAGTTGGCACTCTTTTCTGTTTCTGGGCGACAGCGGAGGAACTTCCACGATGGGGTCAACGGTGGCACCCACAGTTCTAGTCAAGTCGAACTACTTGGTGAACACCTTGCACGATCTTCTTCGACGTATTCGAAGTAGAGGTCCACAATGAGCAGCTATGCCGGTGGCTTCTGTCCAAGGGGTATCCATCGAGCTCTACAAAGCGATGTTCGAATTCAAGATCCCGAAAAAACCCATCCAGCTATGCCGCCTTTCGCTGGAGTACACGTGGTCTGTAGCGCTATTTGGTAGTTCCACTTCGAAATTTTCAAGACATTCGCCTGATTTCGACAAGAAGATGCGCTGTAATACGATTCTTTCATTTCAGTGCTGGAGCAGATAGTACGGAGGGTTGTTATCAATAAGCCAATCCAGCTGGTGTGATACGCAAACGATTTCGGGCGTTCTCAGCGAACCGTTGTAAAGGCATTCAAGGCAATTGAATCAAAGGTTGAAGGAAATCTGGAAATCTTTTACGAAACTGAGGATCTTCATCCACTAAACCCACGTCCCCTCCTACCCCTGGTCCTCGCCACACCGCCGCCAAACATTTCATCGCGAGGGAGGACTTACCTAAGTCTTAGGTGTTCGGCTCACTCAAGTTGTTGTCGCTCCTGTCTTCGCTGCCCCTTCCTGTCACTAACTGTATTCCTAGCATCTTCCATGCTCATCGTCCTCTGGTTATGTTGTCTGTGGTCTGTGGTTTGTCGACCAGCCGTTGACCGTCTTCATAATAACGCGGGCAATGGAGCATGACGCTCCAGATCTTTGACTGCTTCTGTGCAGTTTGGGCAATATTCCCTGTCGTCGTGTCCAAACTTGTGAATGTACATAGTTTCTGAGGAGTCCATGGACAGTACACATCTGAATCAGGTGAATATTTGACTCCTCATGCTTCATGTTGATTCAGGCATGTAAATTGGGGATCAATATGTGCGTTCACCATCCTTTATCAGAGTGACACCATCTTCTCCTGTTATTTTTCGAGACTTGTGATACTTGGTGGTACTCCAGACGTTGTTGATGTTGATATGCACCTTTCTGAAGAAAGTCTAGTGGTACGGTGCTGCAACATAGGAAGTTGTTTGGAAGACGCTGCATACTCTCAACACGTTGATTCTGTAAGCTGCTTCCGTCATGTTCTTATAGGATTTAGTCTTCATGTCATCCAGCCAACATTTGGGAGCCGTAGAGCATTATCGATGCTCGATATTTATAGAACGATCCATCCCAGTGCCATCGTTGCCTTTGCTGCCTTTTCAGCTGCATTCTGCCCTGCATCTGCGGTAATGTCAAGGGACCTTAATTCCGGTTTGGAAACTTCAACGTGATCATCGTTAATCTTATGGTCTCCATGACATGACTCGCCTGCTACTGATTAGCTCTACTTGTGTCTTTTTCTCTACAAGTTGCAGGCCCATGTCTATGGGTCAGTCATGCCCCAACTGGCCTCTAATTTTGGTCACTACAACGATTGCTATGTCGTCGTTGAAGCCAAGGTCATCGTAGCGGACCTAATACGAAGCCTTGGGGAACACCGCCTATGACGTTGTACGTTTCCGTTCCTTTGTGGGTCTCGTAGGCTCCTATTTCTCAAACAGTCCATCATTTTCTTCGCCAGGTGGGCTGGCACTCTCTTAGCAGTAAGTGCTCCCAGAATATTTCTCCAGTTTGCGGTGGTAAGGCGTTTTTGACGACCAGCGTGACTAGTACAGCACTGCTTACTGGCAGCCTTACTCACATCGTCTTTCTTCGATGGTTTTTTCGCCATACTCACGACTTCGTCGATGACGTCCACTGTAGAAGGTGCCTTACGGAAAAAGTATCGGTGATCTGCAAGGTCTCACGCTCTCCAGCCTGTCGCTTATGATACGCTTCAGAATTTTCACCTCAGTGCTCAACATGCATACAGGCTTTCGTTTGTTGACTCTTCAAGGGTCGGGAGCCCTATAACTAAGTACGTATGCTCTGGCGATTCAACTTTCGATTCAACTTTCGGGACATTCACAATCTAGAGCCCCTTCGCCACAAAGTCTCCGCTTATAATAGACAAACTCAGAACTTTCTTCACTTACTGTATTCCATCAATTATTCACTGTAATCGATTAACGATTTTATTTTCAGTTTTCTTCCTTTCCACTCCATTCACAGTTCAGAGAAACAATAAAAAACGAAAATATTCCCCATACTGTTGAAAAATTCATGAAAATTACTCACATTTTCCTTTCCCATCGCAACTTGAAATTGAAATGGAAAATGATGATACCGTTGGAGCCCTCCACCGCCTGACAGCAAAGTGAAAATAAAATAAATTATTAATCACCCACACATATTCGTGTTATCCTGTTTTGTTTTTCTTACTTGTCTTCGGCGAATATCCTGAGATCCAAATTGAAATCGAGAATACAACGAAATTCCTTTGGAAAATTTCAAAATTGATCAACGATAACGAACAAAATGGCAGTTCATGCTCTACTTACCCTCCATATGGCCATCTATCATTGAATTATCCATCTGGTTGAATCGTGGAAACTGGTGAAATACCAAGTGATTAATATTTTCTGAAGGATATGCGTTGCGATTGCACGCTATTGTGCATTTAGAACACAAGATGCTTGTAACATGGTCGATTCCATTCAATTAACATACCTTAACCACCATATACAATCCATTTACAATAACAGCACAAATATACTCGCATACATAGGACTATGGTTTTGGAAAATTTATGGTTATCCTTTGTCCGAATATACGTACACTCGCACCCATAACCAATTGTATGGGAGGTGGAGGTCCCGCAAATTGGTTGCTCCATTGGGATTACTGCATTCATTAAACCATGACAGTCGGTAAATTATTTATGAATAAATCGATTGCTTGAAGCTCAGTTTGAGGAAGACGGTACAGAACAAAGGATGCCTGCCTAATAAAATAAACTCAATAATGTCTCTATGAAAATAGCTCCACCATAGCAGGACTACATTCTGGTATGCTACTCACAATAATAAATTTCCAAGTGTGGGAATTTCAATTAGGAATCTCATTCAATTGAATACCATTTGCTACATGCCACATGGTACAGTCACATGCAGGCAACAGCCATCATATAAGGCAAAGACTTTTAACCAAAAGAAAAAGGATCTCAGCATCAAGTACACTAATTTGTGCATTTCTTTGAGTAACTCTTTGAAATTTGTTTTACTTGGTGGATGCTTGCAGCCTATTTTGAACTTTTTCATAAGTGCAATTTGAAATTTCATTAAAGGACCGCTTCTATGCGATGCTACCAAGAGTGTGGATTCGGATTGCGGGTAACCTAAAGAGCGGGATTAAGTGAAAAACTTTACTATTTGACGAGGAAGGATTCATTGCAAGAAGCGTTTTGCTGAAGCGTAATCACTATTAAAATATTCAGATGCCACAACGGCTACAAGAGCAACTTAGTTCGACTTTTTCGCTTGAGTGAGATACTCGTGAAAATGTAAATAAGATACATACATAGATACGAGTACTCGTATTTAGATTGCGGTTGGTTTGGTGGTTAGGTAGACTTTTCAGGGTTTCTTTCCTTCTGTGTACCGACCTTGGGCGAAAATTGAAAATTGGTTCGGGAAATGTAGACTAATGTGAATCATTTTATGGGAATGGCATGCAAATTTTGGTTGGTAATGTAGGCTGCGGATATAGTCTACAAACATGTAGGCTAGCTGCAGGCTAGAAATCGCGGCTCACTCAGTTAAATGGTATGGTGACAGTTGGTTGGTAATTCGTTTTATATCCCCATTTTTTTCGCTGGCAGATTTAGCAGCAGAATGTAGGTAGGAAAAAGCATTCGCCATCCTGAAGTTATGTATCTCCATCACGACTGTTCGGTCAATGCGTCGGTGTTGGGAATTATTTTTATTGCGAGCAAACGATTTTTTTTAAATCGAATCCGTATCCATATGTCTGAGAAGGGATTTAGCCTTATAGAAGTACCACCTCCCTTATGAAGCTTAGTACACTCAGCGAAATTAATATAGAGGCATTGAGGCATCACTGACAATTACAGTGATATTTCACGTTAAAAACACGTCTAAGAAATAGAATTACATTTTCTTATGTCTGTTTATCAAAACAAAAATGAGCATGTTATTCACTTTTAGATCAGTTACTGTGTTGTCAAACTGTGTGGTTTTTTCTGCAGATCCACAGAAAAAAAATCTAGGTTTCGATGCGAAATAAATATAGAGGCAGCAGTTATTTTGGAGAAAATCATTGTATAGTAAGAATTTTTTGTTTTATTTTTGTGAATTTAGAATAGTAAGGTAAATGTAGAATAGTAAGGTGAATAATTTTTGCAGTTTTAAGCAATTTGGACACATTGGGACGTGGAAAATGCCTTACCGAGGAGGAAACGACAAAAAAAAATTTTAAAAAGAGAATGGCTTATCTAATTGACCTAATTACTGGGAAATTGTCCAGACCTCCAAACGTTGTTCATCATTTCATAAATTTAGGATATCAATATGGACAAAATAAGGCGAAAGGTGCTCCAAAACAGGTAACAAACTGGCAAAAAAATCAAATTGTTGAGCAAGCACTAACAAACAAGCTCTTTGCTTCGCAAATTAGAAAGAAGTTGGATCTCAACATTGGAGTACATCGTGTTCAACAAATATTAAATTCTACTCCAACGATGGTTTTTACCAAAATACTAAAAAAGCCTGCGCTGACTTCCGCCCACATGAGCATTCGAATTCAGTATGCCAAGAATCACATGTCCTGGACCACTCAATGGAGAAAAGTTATCTTCAGTGACGGAAAAAAGTTTAATTTGGATGGGCCGGATGATTGTCACTGTTATTATTGATTTTCGAGACAAATCTGAAGTCCGAATGAGTCGCAATTTTGGAGGAGGCAGTGTTATGATTTGGGGTGCCCTTGAATATAGTGGGAAATGGCCTATCCCATACGTTCCACCAAAAATGAATTAGCAAATATACTTGGAAATGCTACAGTATTCTTTGGATGAATTTGCGGATGACGTCGGGGGCCTTGGATTCATTTCCCAGCAGGATAATGCCGTTTTTCACTCTGCCAAAGTGGTTAAAGAGTACTTCAGTTTGAAAAGTATGCCTATTTAAGAGCGACCGTCGAGATCGCCAGACCCGAACCCAGTCGAAAATTTATGAGGACGAATGGCTCGAAAAGTTTATAAAAATGGGAGGCAGTAAAAGACGGTTAATGACCTGAAAGAATCCATCCAAGATATTTTTGGAGGAACTTGAAAATTGATTATCTTCAAAACCTCATGAATTCCATGCCAAACAGGATATTTGAGGTCATACGTAATAAATGAGGAAGTACGCATTATTAAAATATTGAAATAATTAAAATATTTTTTTTAAATAAAACAATTTTATAAGTTAAAATGCGCTGCCTCTAATATAATTTCGCAGTGTTTTAGCAATATTTTGTTTCAAAAATATCCAGGCTGTATCCTATTCATTCTATGTTCAATCTATGTTCTTTTTTAGTTGACTTGTTATCGATATATTGATACTGTGTATCAATATTGTTCATTCATTCTTATTAAGTTATTTTATTTCAAAAAAACCCGGTGCCTCTATATTAATTTCGTGGAGTGTACATCCTTAGTAGCAGAGTTTTTCAACTCCATTGACGAACGTATTTCCTTATGGAAGACACGTCCCTTAACTAATGCACTAAGTTAAGGAATTCCTTATAGGAATTAAGCTTGGATGGTGTCGGCTCGGAGGCATTTTCCCAGTGGGCTAGGTGAAGTTTATGTTCCCAGTTTTTAATCGTCTATGAGTTGGCAGTAAGGTTCTGGTTCTCTAAGCGCTGATTCTGAGCCAGCGTCAGCTAGTTCGTCTGCAGAGCAGGGAATCATCCGAGTCTGATCCTGTTCTGTGTGGTCGGAAATTGCATCGTAGCAGCATTTAACTGTCAGTGAGTTCCCTGATTTGGACGATAGAACTTCAAGCGCTGTCTGACTATCTGAGACGATATGTATTCTGGCGGCCTTAATGCCTTTCAAACGTTTCACCTAGATCAAA
Source organism: Blera fallax (assembly GCA_946965025.1). NCBI lineage: Eukaryota > Metazoa > Arthropoda > Insecta > Diptera > Syrphidae > Blera > Blera fallax. The sequence goes on along the minus strand of OX337246.1, from coordinate 68,551,781 downwards.
TCTCAATTGCGATAGCGATTGTAAGATTCAGGATATAAATGTGTGAATGCCATTGTACAGAAGTGTACATATGTACCACTGGATTAGTCATACTCTTCTCTAGCGCCAATCAATGAAACACAGTGTCTAAAAATTTCCCAATTTTGTCAAAACCAACGATCATACCTCGAGCTGTGTTATTAAATTATAAAAGAAGTTCCTTAAAAATATTTAATATTTTGTCACACCATTCCCATTGTCACCTCGAAAGTCTGGAAATTGGCCAATATTTTTAAAATACCACACCTGGCATACAGTCGCATTTTTATCGCAATTAATCATCATAATGCACCATGTGGTCTTAATTATTCACAACAGCACCAGCAACGCCTACGCTAGACTCTGATTTATTCATGGGCTCACCTCTGGTGCTCCCTGTTGATCCTTTCTGCTCCTAACCTGGCTAGGCAAAAACAGTTTAAACATCGGCAAATGTGCGAATTGCCATAAAAATTGCAACACCAACACTATTATCCCGAAGTGCTGTGAATCCATTTTGGCGGGAGGTGGGAGGTAGTTTGCTTGGTAGTATGCAACACAAACATCTGCCGGTAATATCCTTCGAGTGGAATTCCAATGCAATGCACCATTGAGAATGGATATCTCTCTAAATGGAACCACCTGCTGTGCATAAGTGGAGGTGATGCTGCTGCCAGTAGGACCAACAACCATACAAGCGGAACGATTCCTGCCTGCGTATCTTAATTAATATTCCGATGAAGTTCATGTGTCTGTTTAAACGCTATCCTTCTTCTTATGCAAGGAGAACGTAATCACGTTTGTAAGCTCTCGGTGCGACTACATGGCAAGTTTTCTATCAGCTACTCGTATCCTACATATGGATACTTATTGTGTGTGCGGTCAAGTTTTGAGAAGGAATTCTTGCTATTTAAGGCAAAATATCCCAAAGCAATGGGATGTCCAGGATTGTAATTGATGTGCTTCGTTTTAATTGAACACCTAATATCGCCTGGAAGGATGCTTATGTTGGTGTGGGTGATGCAATAAGTGCAAAGCAGTCTTAAGTGGAGCACAGTGTGGCTAAAAATATGATGTACTTGTAGAAAATTGCGAGTCTATCCTGAAGGAAGTTCACCCAGACTGAATTGAACTGAAGGAATTAGCAACTAACGCCATAAAAGAGGACTGATGCTAACACTGGATCTAGGATTGAGACTGACTCGACGCCATGCTGGAATTGATACTGAGACGGTGCTTGATATTGAGACTTGAGGACAAAACTTTGACAGAGAGCAAGGCCGAGAACAAAATGGAGGTAGAGACCGAGACCAAGACCGAGACTGAGACTAAAACCCAGGCCGAGACCGAGACAGACACTGAGCCCGAGACGGATACAGATACCGAGACCTAGACTGAGACTCAGACCGAGACGAGTTGACACCTAGATATACCGAGAATAAAATATGAACTGAGACTAAGATGCGACTTAGACCGGGAATAAAACCGACAACGGAACCGAGACCCAGGACGAGCCTGAGAAATGATCTCATGCCAGAAAAGCAATGCCTTTCAATGCAGAGCATCTTGAAAGGCGGGTAGTATCCAAAACAAGGAGACAGTGGAGGCCATATTGAAAGCAACTATCTGATCTGAAGAGGTGCAATCCCGAGACAGAGAAAGCAGCATCACAAACGAGCGTAGGATAAGTGAATCAAGCACCAACAAGGAGGGATTTCGAAAGGCAGTAGAAGTAGTCAATAAAAAAGAGAGGAGCGAACCCAGATGTTAGGTGTTGGAAAACGGAAAGAAATCTAGCCCGCCCCGATTTAGTAAGCCAAGGGTGATGAAGGCATAACAGCTTTTAAGATAGCGAGACAGCAAAAGTGTGAGTCTTCTATCAACGTCATCATTCAGGTATGGGCCATCTGGCCTACCCTTTTAAAGCACCAAGAAAACGTTGGCAATGGAAATAAATTCCATATCAATTTGACGTTTTGTCCAATGAGAGAAAAAACCAGTCTCGGATATAGACACCTCATTGGGGACTGGTTGAGGTGCGGTAAAGAGTTCCATATGAGTAAAAATTGTCCCGCAAAGTGGGAATGTATAGGTGAGCTCTGCAATGGAAGGGACCAGTACATCTGATGCACAAGAAACACCAGATGTCCTCATTTCCAACTGAACCTCAATCACTGCGAAGCAGATCTCGACAACCTCACCCTGAGAGGACTGAGCAATTTTCAGCGAGCCCTATAAACAACTGCAAGAGGGAGATGTGTATAAAGAACATCGTCGGAAAGGACACGAGGTTGATATATATGGTCAACAACCATTCGAGAAGAAAAACAGAAGATGCCAAAGGGCTGTAATAAACAGGCCACTTCTTCAATTCTCAGGCGAGTCCGAGAATCATGTAAAAAAAGTTAAGAAGACTGGTTGATAAAGTCCTAACCACTGGAAGGAGAAGAAACTCTGCAGTCATAGCCTTCAGAAGTATGTGATTTAGGCACCACAAACCCTAGAGTAAACATTCTTCTTAATGCGTCCTCGCGAATTCCGGAAGGACGCAAAATTTCAACTGAAATAGAAGAGCTTCAGTAGACATCATTAGCTTTGTGCGCATATGTATGTCTGGCATGAAATGCTGCATAAGAAAGTCCTTAGTACGCCCTTAGTACACGCACATAGATCACTAGGCGAAAAAGCGAATGAAAGCCAATAACACTTAAAGGTGAGGTAGGTGCAACAGCTCCAGACAAGCCAACACTGCTGACAACAAGGGTCTCTGGGTCTACAATGCTCCCAGCAACGGAATGCTTGACAGCAGTCTCCATATGTAAGAAGAAAAATTAGTGGGAGGTAGTTTTAATAAGCAAATACCCTGCCAGCTGTTCGAACCAGTCCTTCAGCATCTTTCAGAAATGTCCGCCTTCCAGCCGGGAAAACCAAAAATTGAGGAATTCACTGACATTGATACTAGAACTGGAATAGAAAGTAAGGCCAAAGCAGCACATGACGACACAGATGCAGAAGGCAACCAAGCCTTTAATTAAAGTCAAAAACTGTGACTATTGAGATTTGTATCTCTGAGTGTAACCATAGGCATGCCAACTAAATTTCGTCTAAGAAAGCGAACCATGCTCAAGCCTGCCTTATTAGCAAATGCAGTCTAAAAAAGGATTTTGTTCGAAAGTACGAGTATTTTTTTTTTAAACAGACTGTCCTCATACGACTGTACACATCAGAAACGCTACATCCTGGTGCATTTGTGAATGATGATGTTTGGTTTACTGTGGCCAAAACGTTTGATGTTACCCTTACGTGCACTAGAGTAAGATACTTCATCGGTTAAACTGTAGTTTGTTCCTTGACCAGAATTGAGCCATCGGTTCACTCTTGAACACCATAACACTGCAGAGGACAACACTGCAAGGCAAACTCTAGGCGAAACTTGAAAACAAATTTCCTCGGGTTTGAGTCCGGTAGTTTTAAATGGTGGCACTTTCCTATTAATTATCCTGATGGATATCGTAAATAACTATCAGTGGATAACCAGACTCCCTGAAAAATACAAAAAAAGAAGGAAAAACTACCCTAAGACCATGGGAATTGCAATTGTTTTTCATTTTTGCTCGATTAATTTGCATCATGGGAGTCTATTTGTCCACTTTTTCGTAGAGAAGGCGCATTTTTAGGTACAAGCCAAGCAACGTAAACAAAAAAAAAAAAAGACTCAACGTTTGTAGTGCATTTCAGAATGTTTATCCGACAATCAAGAGGCCATTCGCGAATTCACCATCCAACGCTGCAATATCTTTCACTCTGCAGGCATCGATTTCGAATTGAAAACCAGGACGAAGAAGGAGGAGATACATTCAGAAAAAAAAAGAATCTATTCTCTTTGAAATTTCTCAACTGGAAAATAGGAATGCCATTCACAAGGGAGGCGAGCATTTCAAAAAAAAAAAAAAAAAAAATAAAAAAAAAGTGGCTCGGGAAAACAATCCCTATCAGGAGATGCAGCAAAAATTAGAAGGACCTCAGAAGTGAGACAGATATCAAGCACTCCGAGTGCAGTGATTTGAAGTGGTATGCAAATTCAGATTCCATTACTGTGACATGGACACATAAAAGGTAATCAGTTGGTTGAATGAATTTCGAATTGCTTTCAAGGGGAATTTCGAACCCTTCTTATCGGCCTTATAGTGTTCATGAGAGGTATGGACTTCGATCGGAAGAGTTCATTAGGTAGGTAGTGAATAAAAACACAACGGTCTTAGCAATTCAATTTGCTATTAGCCATTTCATTCAATTGCCCTTGTATGTATGTATGTATGTATGTATGTAGCTCTCTTGCACTAGAGAGCTTGTACATCTTCGATGCGGAAGTGCATTTTTATTCACAAACGTTCATGGTTAGGCTAGGTTAGGTTTCAAAGCAGCTTTCGTCATGTTTCTACAATTAGCATCGAAACCGAGGGTAAGAAAAGTCACAGTGACCAATTGGACCGACATTAGAAGTGGAGAAGTGGAGTTGTATGAAGAGACCGAAGCTAAGGTCGAAGTTTTGGTGAGACCAAGTTTTAGAGTGACAATGAAATTAAAATAAAAACAGATATTGACGGATTATACTCCAGGAATAATGTAACCAAAAAGAAAAAAAGAACGTGTCAGGCTAACAAGACCCGTATGAAGACCTGTAGAGATGAAAAAGGAAACCTTGCAGTGGAGTCACAGTCGGTGCTGAGAATATGGAAAAGCTTTTTCTGCAGACTGTAGAACGGCGATGAAGACCAACATACCGCTGTCAGGCAGATTGCACCATTTAACGTAGGCGATGATAGCCAAACCTTCCGTCCACCTGACCAAACCGAAATGAGGAAAGCAATATCTAAGCTTAAGTCCAATAAATCTAGTGGTCCTGATGGCCTATCGGCCGAGTTGTTCAAGGCAGCTGGAAAAACTTGGTAAAGAGCATACACCAACTCAATGTATGTATGCCTGATGAATGGAATCTCAACATCGTTTGCCCGATCCGAAAGGAGACCTCTCAAATGCACCAATTATGGAGGCCTCAGTCTCCTCAACATCGCGTACAGGATCATATCTGCTACTGCCATATTGTGTGAACGCCTGAAACTCTCCGTCAACAACCTGATTGGCCCCAGCCAGTGCGGATTCAAGCCATGAAAGTCCACAGTCGATTAAATTTGTACACTCCGGCGGATCCTGTAAAAATCTAAGTAGTCTAAATCGATACTCACCATCTTCACCATGCTCGCTGCTCCATAAAGGTCGATAATGACTTCACCGAGATCTTTGATGTTAGAAAAGGATTTAGACAAGTTGATTCCGCTGTCATGTGACTTCCTTAACGTAATCCTTGAAATAATTGTACGGAGACACAATCCTTCAAAAGTCTGTGCAACTACTAGCATAAGCCGACGACGTTAACATAATTGGCAGAACGCAAAATGCTGTCACTGTCCGTTCACTAGTATCCACACAGAAGCCGACAAAATGGATTTAAATGAGGGCAAAACCAAGTATATTCTGCAACAAGAAGGGACACAACATGGTACGCACAAGTGGAAGGGGGCCTCAACCAACTTGGAGTGCGCAATTGGAGGCAGTTATCTAAGGACCTGGCTAACTGGAGAGGCTTTTTGGTTGAGGTCCGGGTTCACTCTGAACTTTAGCGCCACCTAAGTAAGTAAGTACGTACTACAGAACAGATGACCTATGATGCCGAAATTCAGGAACCAAAACCTTAGTCGAATATATCAAGCTGGAGGAAAGACAGCAAAGCGTAAGAGAATGACAGGAGATATGGAACCAGTGGATCATCCAAAAACGGATGAATCCGCGTCATGAAGAAGTGGATTTTGACCTCAGCCAACTCCTGAGCGGACATGGCCGCTTTCAAGCGTATCTAAACGGGTTTGCACATGATGAATCCCCAATATGCTTGAAATGCGCAACACATTTTTTTTTTAATGCCTGGAATTCCTTGTAGAACGCAGACTTCTGGAGAAAAAATTGGAGAAACACCACACACTCCAGAAAATATTGTAACGCATTTGATGGCATCGAGCACAATAAGGGATAGGGTGAAACAGGCTGCAGCAATAGTCAGGAAGAAACTTCGGCAGCTAGAAAGAGCCAAAAGGAAGAACAATGAAAAACCAGGTGGCGAATACGGAAGGAAGAGCATAGATTCCTAACCAGCCCCGCAAAGAAATATCTAATGGCAGTCCTGCGGGGAAAGTGGTAGAAGTGTATAGGCTTTGAAATAGTACATACATAGGTCCATTCCTGTTATGGATTATCCAGGTTGTCGAACAGTATCTTTAGAAGATTACCACATCCCTTGGCGCAACCAAAAAATCAGCACCAAATAAGAGTTGTCTTCCCCTGAGGATGTAGAAATATGGATCAACCAGGAAATGCATAAAATGTTGCTATTTCATGTCCAAAATTAGATTAGATTGCTGGCTGTCTAAAGTTGGCCACAGGGCCAATTGAGATGACTGGAACCACATTGTTTTCTACTAGTATCATTTCATGTCTTGTTGTATGGCAGATATGTTGTAAATAGCTTCTACTTTCTTCACTTTCTAGACATTAGATAAATATTTATCTGGACACACATGCTGTTGGGTGATGAATGTTTCTAACGAAACGTGTCCTCTGATGAAGCACAAGATGATGACATTCTGTGAATCTTTCAAAGCAGAACATGCACTACACTATATCGATACATAGAACGCAGAATGTGTATACATACATACATATGTATGCCAATCGCACATCGTATCCGTATCTATTGCTGTCTTTTCTTGATGAATTCACGCCAAATTCTCTTTCCCATTAGACCACATCTTATTGTAAATTTACTTAGCGATTTTTTTTTCGTTTTTTTTCTGAACACATGTCGATAACATAACGTTTTCAAACTCAGAAAAAAGAACATCTTTGACGATAAAACAACCAAAAGTTGGAAAAAAAAACTGTCAAAAGCAACAGCCATTCCTTTCGAAAACGTTTTTCTCCGTTTGTTGGTTCGGTTTCTTTGGTGTTTTTCCTAGAAATTCACTTGAATTTCAATTTTCTGCGCGATTTTCTTGGGGTTTTTCTGTCGTGTGTTGTTTGACGAATAGTGAACGCTCGATTTTCTAAGGAATTTCCCTCAAACGTAGCGGAAAGATGAAGAAGAGAATATTCTCATTTAATTTTCTGCTACTGCAGCCAAAGGATCGAGTGCGTCTATCATCAGCGTCCGACATCGTTCATCATTTTGGATGTGATAGGAAGATGTACTACTGGTGGTGATGCTGCCTCCACCAGACAGAGACGATAGTTTGTCAGAAGTTTGTGATTCGATTGTTTTTTTTACTGTAGCTGCCAGAATATGCAGAGTACCAGCCGTCATCGTCATCATCATCACTGACTGAGATTTATTCTGTTGATTGTTTCCTATTCCACCACCCGTTGCACCCACCCATTTCCATCATAATTTTTAGAAAAGATTGAGATGTTATCCATGTGTCGACTCCAAAGTGGTTAATCAATCAAAGCCGAGTAAATTGAAATAATTTTTCCTGTGAAATCCTCCAGAGGGAACAATTGCTACGTGGGCAGTATCTACATACGAGCACTTGCCAAATTCTTATACGAATACCTCTTCAGTCATGTGGCAAATTTGATTAGCCTGGAACGTTTGGATGATGTGAAAGTCATGAATGGTTTGATGTAAGATGTGAAATTGACATGCTCGACTTTTTAGAGTTAAATGTGTACACAGTTGCAGAAGCCAAAAATTTACTAGCGACGACTATGTGTCAATAATTTCTGTGTTTATTTCGGGGATACACAAAGTGTATCTTTATTTGAATTTCGTTTGACAAGAGGATTCGCATTTGGCTCAGTAACACTTTGGTCGCTTAAATATTCTTTGAGGAGGTTCAGTTCAATGTGCGACTTTACATTGTTGCCCCTTTGAGTATATTTAGAATGACATTAGGAATTCAAAACACATATCGTTTGTTTTTTTGGCGGTGAAGTGTGCTGGGGAATCGATTGGCAATAGAAATGGTTTGATGAGTCAGTAGAAACTCTTGAACTTTGACCTTTTTGCAGCCGAAATACTGCCAGTGAGAAGTAAAGAACTAGGTATGAGTCAATGGTTTACATATAGCAAAGGTAATTCTAAAATTACGTTTCTGTGACGAAAGTCTTAAAAATAAAGTCTTGAAGGCTTTATGGATGGATTTCTGAATGTCTGCAGTCTTGTTGCTGAGGGTTGGGATGTGCTATTGAAAATATCTACTGTCGGTCAGTCTTACATTGATGTGAATGCCTTCTGGTAGCGTTAGCCTTGCTTTTTCCTCTCAAGCGACTGATGCGCAGATTTTTGACTAAGTCGATGTCGCTGTACAGCTCGTATATTTCGTCGTTGAATTTTCTGCTCCAAAGTCCATCAATGCAAACGGGACTAAACATTTTACGAAGAATTTTTCTCTCGAAACGACCGAGGATGTCTTCATTCGCCTTCGACAGAGTCCATGCCTCAGCGCCATAAAGCAGGACTGGGATGATCAATGTCTTGTATAGAGTCTCCTTAGTTGTTTCCAATAGTGCCTTTTGAGCCCAAAGAAGCAGCGATTTGCAAGAGTTATTCTTCGTTTTATTTCCGCTGAGATGTGGTCTTCAGAATTCATTCAATAGCGTCCTGGAAAATAGATGTTGAAGTCCCAAGATGACTGCCAATTGAAAGTTAGGGCCGGAAACTCCTTATTCCACTCTGGATTAGTGTTGAGAGGGGCTTCCTTAAAGGAGGGCCCCCATTATTCCATTTAAAGGCCGATAGAAATTGATCTCCAGATCTCTTTCTTCGTTTTGCTAGAATTGACATTAAGCCCCTTAAGTCGTACATCTGCATAGCCTTGAATCATGTGACCGTAGTTGTTTAGGTCGTTCAATAACTATTGGCCATAGTAGAGGTGAAAGAACGCCTCCCTGAGGACAGCCTTTATTTATGTTGATTGTGGCAAATGAGTAGCCTTATTTGGTAGATACAGTCGTGCTGGTTTGCATGGCAGTCGATTTGCCGCCCCGGTAGGCGAATTGAAGTTTGTTTAGAGGATATTTATTGAATATGTCAACCCCTATGTGATGGTCTACTATTTTTTCCGTTCCCTGTAGAAAGAATGATGTCAGGCTTACTGATCTGAAGGATGTGCTAGGAGTCTGTTTCCCGCTTTGCGAGTGGAGACGACATTAACTTTACCCCAGAGTAAAGGGATATATCCGACTCCAAAATTTGATACGAAAGGAACTGTAAGGACCGAAATCAAGATTTCTAGCCTTTGTTGCACCAGGACAGGGAAAATGCCATCCCCACCTGGCGCTTCGTACGATTGCTGTGATCAAATAAGTGTCCTAAGATGCTTTTGGGCTAACAATTTTAAGACCCCGAAGTGTGGATCCACTTAAGTTGGTAGGTCAGTTGCATTGGGAACTTTCAAAGAACACGCGTAGTTCCACTATCGGGAGCATTAAGAAAGTAAGAGAAAACGTTCTTACACTTAAAATTTAAGATTTATTTACAAAAAATTAACTCGTACAACTTTAAGACACATTCACACTTATACATTCACACAGTATACACTAGCTTTTGACAGTCAGCAATTCCTGTTCTGGATTCAGGTTGGACGGCCTTCTCTCTGCCAAACGCGTCACGGATCCAGTCGCCTCGAAATGTTTCACCCATGTTTTGATAGTACTTGCCGATGGAATGGCATGCGATCCGAAGTGTCTTTTGAACAATTTCTGTGCCATAACAACCGAATCACTATTCTTGTAATAGACTTTGATAACAAACGCCCGATGTACACCAGTCCAATGATCCATTGTAACTGCTTGCAGGGACTCATGTCCCTCGACAGATATAGAATGATTGACAGTCATGCGAATTCCCCCAGCATCCGGTTATATGATTCAACATCCCAAAAATGTATCTCAGCATTCATAATACTTTTCTCTAAATTTGAATGTGCAATTAATTTTTTTTATAAAAAGGTGACACGTTTGATTAAAGGGCAAAAAGGTGACGAAATAACATCCTGATGGACAAGCATGTTAATCTATCACCTTGTTCAACAGAGGGGCTCATTAGCAAACGTATTTTTAATTCATAAATTTTAGAAAAAATAATTTTCAACGCCACATGGCAATTACGGGTGAATTTAAATTGACAATTTAAGTTGCCAAGAAATTGGATTTTTTTTCCGTCAGACACAAGAGAAAATACATAGACATGGGAACGTCTCTTTAAAGGCCCCGGGGCGGAGCAAATTGTCAAACTATATTTAAATTTATTAAGACATTTCGAAAATAAAAATGAACAGAGCAGTAAAATGGGTGTGTCGGGCAGAGAAGTGCACTGTGAGCAAATTTGTTAAATGCAATTCTCGGTAGACATGGTGACATTATTGAAGGAATCAGTTTTGTCATAATATTCTTATCGACTTGATGGTTAACGAAAGATTAATGACTTGCCATTGAGCTGAGTTTCCCTGCCTAAAGGCGTGTTTTTAGGAGGTCGTAGTCGAAATGTGAAATTCGAAATGAAATGGGGAAACCGGAGCACAGATAGGGGCGGACCAAACCACTCCTAAAAGCCGCCACCTTTAGGCACACATCGTTTTTAATAAACGAAAAAAAAAATATTTTTCGGTTAAGTGTGCTCTGTAAAAATTGTGCATAACCTCTCATGCCAACACTAGGAACACAACCCTACAATTCCGTGAAAGAACTTACATACACCGACGATATTGAAATGCATAATCGGGGGAATGAGTGGGTATTGAAGCGGAAACAGCATAGATAGGTAGATAGGCTTAAGAGTGAAAGACGGCATAACTAGTACATGCCATCGAAAAATGAAGATGTACCCAACCCTGACCTCTCGAACCGAATGTCACCGTCGACAAATACAACGTGGAGTAGTTAGACGTTCTCTATGTACCTAAGCTGCACTATCACAAGGGTAACTTTTGGGACTTAGAAGGCAATTGAGGAGAGTATAGATTGGTAGTAGGGGTGTTAACACACTGCGACCTGTGTAGATCTATAGTGCTCCCTCGACTTGGAGCTCTATTCGATGAGATACTTGAGCACTCCCTTCGATCCGATTTCCTTGATGAATCAGAGTACCTGGATCCAACGATGGTAGGCATAGTTGGTAGGCATCCAGGTGTTTTCTCCTTTTGTGGATCAATAGTCTACATTTTTCTAGAAGGTGCGTTACGATTTCGTCAGCATTCGTACAGAATCTGCAGTCTTCACGTTGCTCAATACGCAGTTTTCTGAGGTGCTTTTTAAGTCTACAGTGGCCCCTAAGGAACCCTTTAAGAATGCATAGCCGGTTTTTGTTAAAGACGAGAAGTGGATGTCGGTATGGCCTTTGCGTGACCCCACTATAAATTTTTAACGTCTGAGGGGAAAATATGGACACACAACAGTAAATATCATGCTCTTCTAGTCCTTCTACAATATCTCCCTTCGAAAGACTTCCATGGTAGTACGACTATCAAACAGAAAAGAAAACCCTTTCGATACCTCTTGACAGACCTTACTTCTTTTCTGGTTACAGTTCCCGAGAAGTCCTGTCTTCCTCCGTCTTTGGGCATTTTTATATCATATACGGTCTAGTGGTAGCCACAAAGTAGTTGGTACTGTATTTACTTATGACCTGGCTGCTGTAAGTTAACACCCTATCTTTCTAACATCGTCATTCTTATGTCGTTGTCTTTGACCTTTTCCATTGATTTTAATATGAATGAGATCAGGGTAATAATCTTAAGGGATTGGAGTGATGTTGTGTCTTTCTTTCCCACATTTGGTATGGCAATTACCTTTATCCTTCTTCAAGGTCTTAGTACGTAGCCGTGGGCCAAGATATCATCTCTCAAATTAAGGAACTCGTCCTCCTCACTCCAATTTGCCTTAATAATATTTTTCGAAGGAACTCTGACTTCTCTGTCGGATGATATAAAACTGTGTCACCACGACTCAGTACTCGTATCATCAGCTGGAAGAAGGCGAAATATAGGTAGACTTAGACGTGCCAGGCAATATTCCCAAGCTTCCCTTTGATTTTTATTGCAATCTCTCCACTGCACAGTCTCAACTTACATATCTGCGATATTAATTTCCAGGAATTCGTGTCAAGCGATTCCACCCAAAAAAAACTCCTCTATTTACCCCAGCAAGCTCCAATTTTTCCAATGAAGGCACGTCCTCAATTCATCGTTATCTCCTTTCCACAATTCACCAATGAAAGGATCAGGGCACTTCGCCATTATGCCACCACAATCAATAAAAGGAGAAAATTGTAGAAAAAGAAAAACGGAAAATTCTTCAGATCATAAAATTTAATGATAATTGTTACATGAATGCATTTAAACTGGATTCCCGACTCTATTGCCATTTTGCTTTCGTCCTGCAACAGATTCCGACATATAGCCCTTAGCGCATCGCCGCTCTGGACAGTCCCACTCACATTTATTTGAATTGCGGCTTTAGCGTGCACAGAAGAGTTTTTATTTGCCTTGCATATGCATATGGTACATATCCAAGCGCAATTGAGATCCAACCATATGCAAGGATACTCGTATCTCCAGCCACAGAGCTCAATGGCTAGATATGAGGTTTGGCCGGTCATTGAAATCGTTTCGTACAAGTGTCGCCAAATAATTTAATTTCGAGAATTTAATTGATTATGTCGACCGATTGTTGTGGTGGCAAACGATTTTCAGGGAATTTAATTCCTTTAAAAACAAACAAGAACACGACAGGAAGCTGCAAGCTGTAGCTCCTTAAAAAATTTCACAGAGTATTACAAGTGGCAACTATAAGTTCATCTACAGACTAAACAAGTTCACTTTTATCCACCCTCGAGCGCATGAATTCAGATATAAACAATAGAAATGGCAGAGTACAAAAAAAACGCAGTTAAAATAGGACTCGTCCTGTGCACTTCACACCTGTAGCTGAAATTTATAAAAAAAAATATTTTTGAAAACAAGAGAATAACTCTCACAGAACACAATGAAGAAAAATGTGGGCGCTTTGGGTTAATGGCGACATGGAGAGTCCTTTTGAAAACCACCTCCCAGCTACAACGATCACACGGTGTGCATCTGCATCCTGCAAATTGTGCACAATTGTCTTCATGTGAATTTGAGTCAGAAACCTCCTTTTTGACAATTTTTATTTAAATTTTTTTTCATGTTCGCTTTTGTATGAAACTTTCCAGCAGGATGCACTTGCTTGCTTGTTTTTTTTTATAGTTTTTTGAAAGTCCAACAAAGTTATGAATCACATCTACAGGATTTGGTATTCGTTTTATTCTTGTGTCCAATGCCAGTGTTGCTTCTATGGAATAAGGTGCACACTTAGTAAGCAAATAAAATGAAAAATTAACATCGGTGGCGGGAGTTAGTTACACAAACATGAATTTTTTCCGTTTTTTTTTTCGAGTGGACAAGGAGATAGTCCTAGAGGGTCACAGCAAGGATAATAAACATTTTTTTTTCTCATTTCGTCTTTTGTTGGTAACGAATTGGGCTTTGTGCTGACACAAAGTAATCGTTGCAGTGGAGCGCTTGTTTAATCTTATGAGAACTGCAGCCAACCGCTAAATTCAAAGCCGTGGCGTGAAAGCAGTCTCTGCAAAAATTAATTGTGTTCTTTACTGTTGCGTGGTGCGACAGAAAAAAAAAGAAAAAAATAGGTGTCCTGCAGACTGTATACATGAAAATTTAGTTGAGTGGGAGTTCCTCCAGTTCAGTGGTAGTATTTTTCAGCAGACTCGCCATTTTTTAGAATTTCGTTAGTTTATGACGGTTTGTAGAGTCCTTCTGATAATAGTTTTATTTTAAAGCTGACAAGGGAGCGGTCGAATTGTGAAAATTTGATAAAGGATGTCTGGATGCTATTCGGTCGGTCACACCAAATGCTTTCGTTTCAGATGAAATTTTCCATCAATTTGTTTAACTTGTGTTGCCTATATGATCCATGTTGTCAAAACATATACGAGTGCTTAAAACAGTCAGTTACTGTTTCCAAATCCTGACGACTCTCAAATCCAAAGAAACTTCTTCCTGCAAGTAGCAACATTAAGGGATTGCACTGAAAGAATTATCCTTATGGGCCAAACTCACGGTTCGGGATTAAAATCAACAAAATTGAAACTGCTCTTTGAAAGTCCGCTCAGAAGTAAAGTATCTAGCATCGATCCTTGATTCGGAGTAGAAGTGAAGCAGAGAAGAAGAAATGGAAAAGGCCTTATGCGTGCTACGAGTTCAAGAAAATCTTCGGTAAACGATGGGGCTGTGACCGCCTGTCGGGTTCGGTTGGGAAATTCTCCGCTGGAGCACTGAGATGCAACAGATACTACCAGGAAGCAAGACCCAGCATACTGGAATGTTTTTGATTTTCGGAGAAAGCTTAGAAGACACTTCAGTGATACAGAGCTTGCAGTATCAGCACTCAGCACATCAGCACCGAAAACCTGCCACCTGACTCCAGCAAGGGCAGGACAATAACAAAGGAAGTGATCCAAAGTATCGTCACCCTCCTACAAGCGTCGCAAATAGTGTTGCCTCCTAAGCCTAGCACACTTAGGTGTTTAACAAAAATAAAATGTCACTTGAGACCCAGACAAGAGTCAGAGAGTTCAGTCTTGAGACCAGTTGCTGCATCCTCGAATTGTTCTGGAACGGGTTAGAGGATTGAGCGATGGCTTAAGGGCATCCTGACTATCAATACAGACGTAAATACCCCGATCCCTCCACTCCATCCTTGAAGAGGATGCAATGGCTCTGTGTACATTACACGGGGACTTTCAGTACCCCGAAAGCTATAATTTTATTGATTCACGTAGCAAAGGAAATAGAGAACACTGGATCCAGTGTTTTTGCTTCTGCGGGCGATGCAGCTATCTCAATATCAGGCAAGTATCCGCAGATACTTGAAGAGTAGAGCATGGTTTGCCTACGTATGTAGATTCTGTTTCTGTTTGCTTCACAAATGTCAAAGTCACGATAACACAATACGCCATTTGCAAAATTGAGAGCATCTTCCTATACGGCGATGACATTTGCACCACCTTGTATATGTGAAATAGGCGTCCTTTTTAATATTGAAGACGATTACTTCAGCATTGAATAATTACAACATCATAAAAATTTATCAATCAAATTTATAGTTTTCATATCCTTTCAAATGTTCATTTGTAAATGTGATTCCATATACAGATACTTACTCGTACAAGGAAATTTACGATTGCAAATCGCGTAATGTCATGTGTTACTCATTAAATAAATTAAATTGACTTCAGCATTCCAGTGAAATCAAAATCAAATCCTTTAAATGAGAAAAATCTTAAGTACACGGTTTCTTGCAACGTAGGACCATATGGAGTGTAGAGTAGCAATACATATTCGGGCAAAAGGACTGTTTTAAAACTTACTTTAAAGCTGTTTACTTATTGAAACACTTCCACCAAAGCGATGATGATGATGGCCCAAATTTCAAACCGGGGACCAAACCCTTAAAAACTTTCAAATAAGAGTGTGCGGCAAGGATCAGATTCTGTTAGTAAGAATATTTTCCACACTTGCCACTGTTGAGGATGCCATAAAACTCCAAGTAGTTTCGAAGGGCGCATAACCCTAAAACTTTAATTAATGATCTCAAACGCGCTGATATACCCGGGCCATGCGATGAATGAAGTGGAGCGTCTCTTTCATGATTGCCTTCGGTTTAAGTGGAATATTAAATTTTAAAACATCGTAAAGGACTCTTTTTTTTTTGTTGAAGGTTAGGAAATTAGAGGTGTTGTTAGTATTTCGTGTGGTGTCTTTAAATTTTACTATCAGGTAGATACTTGTGCATCTATTGAATTTACATTGTCGGAGAATCTCAACGTTTTATGCTTTTTGTGCAGTTTTTATGTCGATTACTATGTGTACATATACATATGAAATCTTAAAATGAAATCTTAGAAATGTGTTTGAATGTGGTCTTATTGTCTAATAGAGCCTAAGAGGACACTAAGTATACGAATTTATGCAAATTTATAGATCCTAGACCTAGTTGTGATTTTATTGAACACGATTCCGAGTAAGCCAAGTTCCAACAGGGCCATACCAATCCCATGTTTGGTCTAAAACTGGTATATAATTAAAATAAACCCCATTAGGGCTTTGAAAATCTGAAGCCTGCAGGATTATTAAATATGATCTGTGCAATCACATCTGGATGAACTTCGCTGAAAATACCTCAGAAAGAGTGGAGGGGGAACCCTCCAGAAGAAATCTACAGCCACATTAACAGGCTGGTGAACACCCTATACGAACTATTGCGTCATAATTTGAGACAAAGTATGAGGTGCTTAGACATGATTGAAGCCTAGGTCTGTAAGTCTGGCGGATGGACAAAAAAGCAGGAAAAACTGTGATCTCATTAGGTGATTGCTACAAAGAACAGAGAAAGATTCGGATGCGTATTTGTCCTAAGTTTTCGACGCGTGAGCGAACGTCTGATCAGGACGAAATTCGCTGAAATCAGTCTAAAATACTCTTATGATCCATAACAAGACATATGGACTATGACCTAGATATAAAGGCAATAGGTTCTCCTCTGGCAACTATTAAGACTGCAATCAACAAAGGAATTTGACAGGATATGACGCTAAAATCTCTCATCTCAATATTCACAAGGAAATTTATGTCCTTTAGCTATGAAGCAGAATGAATACAGAGTGATAAACGAAAGGAACGAAGACGAAGGACTTAATTCTTAGGTCTTTGGCTCATTCATGTTGGATACCAACTGTGCTGCACTTCGTTGTTCCTCCTCTCTTCGCTGAGCGAACCGTCCGGTGCAGCTCATTATAATACCGTGGATGATGAAACATGAAGTGCTCCGCATCCTTAACTGCTTCCGTTCACATTGAGCAATACGCGTTGTTGTCGTGTCTAAACGTGTGGAGGTAGGTTTTAAAGCATCCATGCCTAATACGCATTTGGGTTAGGTGAAAATTCAGCTCCCCATGCTTCCTGTTAAACCAAGCGTCTATATTGGGGATCAGTCTGTGCGTCCACCTACCTTTATCAGAGTGACATCATCTCTACTGCCATTCTTCCAAGACTTATGTTTGGTTGTACTCCAGTATCACCATACCTTGCCATTGTCCTACTGGCAAGCTAGGACTTTCGCAAGAAAGTCTATTGGCACCATGATGCGTCATGGAATTGGTGCTCGTAAGACTTTGCATATTCCTAGCACGTTAATTTTGTAAGCTGCCTCCGTCTTTAAATACGACTTCGTCTTCAAGGCACTACCCCATATTTGGGATCCGTAGATCATTATGGATACCAAAACTCTGGCTAAGGGCAGTCTCTTCTTGTGCTTTGGTCCGTCAAGATTTGCCAGAGCCGCCATTGCCATTGCTGCCTTCTTAGCTGCATGCTGCAGATGGTGCTTAAAATTTAGCCTTCCATCTATGTATGTTAATGCCAAGATACTTCAACTCCGTTTCTTTCCGTCGGATGCGTGATAGGCATTATAGCCCTTAACATCCGATTGCTTTGTCAGATGGGTTTCAAAAGCTTTGTTGGTTAAGACAATTCTAGTCTTTTCCTGTCTTGTCGTAGATCGTGAGAGATTCATCTTCCATCATAAGTGTGTTCCACAAGTTATACTCGTATAAAACAGAAACCCCTTCGGTCCAAAACTTTCTTTTGCAAAATAAACTGCAATTAACCATAGATGAGTGCACCCGTTGCATATCCTTCATACATTCCCGTCGCCCAACGAATCTGCTTAAGGATGTGTTTATGCGCACTTCTTGCATAATTCTAAAATTATTCACCTTAACCTTAATTTTTTTTACGGGACACGCCGACCGAAAGAGGAAGTTTTTTGATGACAAAAAGAGCAAGCTATCGGCGTGTTTTGTTGATTGCGAGCGTGTGTTAGAATTTTACACTTAATTTAAAGTTTAATTGGAGATTAGAAAACAATTGCTGAACAGGGTTGAGTTTGCTAGAGTTTCGTGAAAATGACTCGGACCAATCCGTATCCTTTTGGTGGATTCTTCATAAAATATTCTCTCCAATGTACTGTTGTAAGTACAATGACTGGCTTTTCATTCGACACATGGCAAAAGGATGTTAATGTCCTTTGGGAATAACATACAGAGAGTTAGATGCATTCCTAGGAGATTCACAAATTGAAATATCCAACATGTGCAGACGTGTGTAAGTACGAGTGTGGTGATGCTATTTGCAAGATTTAATTAAATTTATATGTGAAGAGCTTGACCTGGGTGTGGAGGATTTCAATTTTTGCTTAGATGCAGGAGCTAGGAATAGCTTTCTTAATTAAATTTTAAATATTTTGATAAAATATTCGAGTGCTATTGAAAAGGTTATGAAACTGTATTTGATGTGTTTTAAAACTGCTTCTCCCTGCAGTTCCTGTTGAAGTCCCAACTGTTTACACCTAGATAGTCTCGTTCTTGGAAAATCATGGTCTGAACGTTGGACTACAAATAAAATGCGGTCTATTCGTCGCTTCGATTTCATATATTTTATCCAATTCGATGTCAACTTGATTTTAAATGCAATTTAGATTTGCAAACTTGAATGAAACTTGGTGAATCGGAGTTGGACTTGGACTAGGAGTTGGATTTGGACTGGGACATAAACTTGGTCTCGAATTCGAACTTTGTCTTGGCCTTGAACTTGAGCATGAACTTCGACTCGGACTTTGGATTCCACTTTGAATTTAAGTTGGATTTAAGCTTGATCTAAGACTTAGTTTTTGATTTATTTTATTGCACTTAGATTTGGACTTTGAGCTAGTCGTGAACTTGCTTGTACTTATAATGAAATTTAAATATCTAAAGTCGGTGATATGTACGTTAGCAGCGAATGACAACTAACTAGTTCCGGAACAAAAGTTGGTTTCGAGAGTAATCGACAGAGAAATCCTTGGTTGCATCGCCACTGTAATGCTTTCCCATAGCAGAGTAGTTACTCAACGGAACACATCGGATTTTCTGTGAGGCATTTCTATGTATTCGAACTCCAGCATCAAGGCAGGGACTAACGGTGAATAAAAAACAAAGCGAAAGTATACATATACTGTCAACAGGAAAGGACACACAAAAACGGAAAATCTGACTGCAAGTCCCGAAATACAAACCGTTCCTGTAGACTTGAGGACGCTTGCAGTATTTTTCAAGCCGAAGTTGCTTCCATAAAACAAGCTGCGGACATAACTAGCGAGAGTAACATCCCTGGAAAACAATCAGCATCTATGTTAACAGTCAAGCAGCCATTAAAGCGTTACAGTCAGCATCAGTGAGGTCCAAGCTCGTAAAAATGTGCATTAAAAGACTGGGTGATATCTTAGTTGCCAACAAGGTGAACCTATGCTGTGTACATTGCCACATGAATGTACCTGGTAACGTAAAGGCGGATGAAATAGCCAGGTTAGGGTCACATCTAATCGCCGCGCAGGTCCTTCCCGAGGCTAGCACACCGATTAGCACTTCCAACAGAAAGATAGACATTGATTCCAATAACAAAGCTAACAGGCGTTGGTATCGATTAGATACATGTGCCATAGCCAAATCGTTGTGCCCACTCTATGACAGGAGATCGTAGATCTCATGAAACTCAGTCGCAGGGATATTCGTATAGTTGCCGGCGTCATGAAGGGACACTGTGCGATAGACAATCATGCCTCATGGCTAGGACTATACCACGACGACTTCTGTAGGAACTGCAGGGACGAAAAGGAAATATCATCCAGTCGCCACTTGCGATGTCCAACGTTATCCACTTAAATGAAGGGCACTCTTGGGAGTTACTTCCCTGCGGAGCTAGATGATCTGAGAAACATTGAGCTGAACAAACTGAGATTTATACGTATATATATATTTCAGTCGTCGATAATGAAATTTAGGTTCTTAGGGGTCTTCTATTGTGCAGATCCTGCAAATTCCCGACTCTCTCTGGCCGCGTTCCTCCGTCGTAGTAGATTTTACGACTCGCGCTATTCAAGCTAGAAATTTCAAGTCAATTTGAACATTTCTGACTGAGTCGATGCTGCCTTACTAATATACTATTCCAAGTTGAATGCGGCTCATACTCGACATCCCGCCTATTATCCTTCCACCTGCCACTGTGTATTCTGAAATAAAACCAAAAACAAGTCGGTGCAATTCTTCGACAATTCAATTCAATCTTCCGTGTTAGGATGCCATTTAAGCTGCTCATCTACCACTCTAACAAATCCAATTTACATCCCCAAAAACACTCCATTATCCTCTTCAGTTCAGGGCCAAATGAATATCGTAAAGGTTTTTCTTCTTTCCATGAGATGCCAGCGGAAAACAAAGAACACGGAGAGATAACTTCCCATCCGTCAGTTGACACAAATTGAATCGAAACACAGGTCACTGTTCATACAATATGCAAGGAGATGCATCGTTCTAGCAACGGACACTGTTACACCATGTGTGGACCCAAGGTATATCGTACTTTTGCGACACCAGTTTAAGGCAACAGGATGTTTTGCAATAGAGTGCATCAGGAAATGTACGATTGCAAAGATTTTTGTAACTTCTAATTTGTCTTCCCAGAGCCTGAGCAAAGGATGCGGCATGCGGCGAGAAACTAAACCGAACCAAACATCCATGCTCTTGGTACGAGTATCTCTCAAAATATAAATCCAACAGATACCTCAATTATAGTTGTGTATATACTGCACAGCGGAATTTTATCCTGCACTGAATCCTTACCGCACACCCATACCACATGGAGCGTACAATGAATTTTCAAAATATTTCGTTTCAGTATTTTGTTGCACCGAATAGGGGCAATGTTGATGTGCATACGTGATGATTGTGCCACAAAACCATTGTAACTATGCAACAAGGATAATAGTCCCGTCGAAGCCGGACACAAAAAAAACAAAAAGACATCCTCTATATGACAATGTCCTGTGTATATGACCATGCAACAGTAAACGGATTACTGAATGTGCAACTTTTTTTCTTCTTTTTTGTAGACGAGTGAAAACGACAGGTAGAATGCAAATGAAGCAGCCAGCTGGCATAGTACCGGTAGAGGGACACTGTGGCTATTGTCCATCGAAAGATGCGGACGAACAAATACATTCCACCATTGGCCCCGGGGCTTCCGGTTTATGAGAGGATGCAGTACATTTTGCTTTAATTTCGGTTTTGCCTCCTCTGTTTGGAGGTGGGTATTAGAAAATGTTGTTTGGAATTTTTGTCTAGAGGTATTCTCAGCCAACTTCGTCCGGAATTTGGTGTGCCGGGTGTTTGAAAGTTTGAAATTCTCGATAGTGGGGCAAACAAGAAAAGGGAATCGCTTATCAAAATTTTGAAGTACACCTAACAGAGGTTTGGGGAAATTCAAAAAGTCAGACTTCGTGATAAGTTTTCAGACCCTCAAGATGGATAAACTAAGGACAAGCTTTGTTTCCTGGGCAGGTGCCACATTCAGCCATTGACAGAGAGTATTTTGCTAAGATCAATTATATGGTGGATATGGTGTAATGGTAGTGCGTTTGTTTCTGTCTGGTTATTGCAGCACGGACCAAGTGGCGAGCTGTCGTACATGAATGAGTTCACCTATCCTACTGTCCTTCTGTTCCAAATTTCTATGTTGGGGATGAGATTAGGGGTCCATCTTCCTGTTGTCATCTCCTATCGGTTTTGCTAGTTTGCCATTGATATCGCCCTTTCTTCTGCCTTAATAGCTTCTCCATGCTGTCAATTCACGAGTTTTCTATTGTATACCAGTTTCATTTCATCGACCAAGTTATCGAAACAAGTAGTTTCCTCTAACGACTGTGCTTAGAGCGCCGTTGCCATAGCGCCAACCCCATACTCGTAGACTAGAAGTATCTTCTATTGAGCTCTTGGTGTGCAACCTTTTCAAGTAAGATCTCAACGATTTGTCACAAGCATCTCCATAGGAAGTGTGCCTCTTTAGGTGTTCAAATGGGCATCAATTAATCCTTAATCGTTGCCTCTAACTGTAGGCAAAATGAAAACAATTTCAACATTGTAACTGACTTCTTGCATCATCTACTGTCCATGCAAATAACTTTCATTTATCGGCCAAGTCCGGAAGTTAATGCATTGAATCTATGTTTCACCACAAGCGATATACTTCCGTTCGAACGGAAAACAGAGGACACACAGGACATTTTTTTTATCACAGATTATTCTGTGGTATTACCCCTCGTAGAATAAGTAATTTGCTTGAATAATGGGTAAGAGATGAATTGACAATCTACTCTTCCACCGACACACACCCACGTTAAGTTCACAAAAAGGATACCACCATGAATGGTCTACTTGGATGGCAATCCAAAACGATATCCATTTCTCAGTTCATCTCGACACTGACATTTGAGCTTTGCTCTTGAACCGACATTTTCATCAACGTTCGTCTTAATTTGCTTTTCGTGGTGGTTTTCTTTTAATTAAAACTTTTGTGCGATGGTAAACCCTACGTGTGAAGATCTGAAGATAAGCAATAGACCGCAAAATGCTCCATTTGAATGCTCTTGCACGTATAGTCCGTGTAGATACATTCTAATAAACACGTCACTAGGTGTACGAGCGTCGTACCAATGCGAATCGAATGCGGAAAATCCGTATTCGCAGAGGTGGAATATAGTGGTGAAATTCTCTTGCAGATAGATTGAATTTTAGTCGTCACATCTGACATTTATTTGGTTTCGAGGATATTTTAACTACTCAGCGTAAAGAAGGATACACACAAGCATGGCGGTTTGGAATTTCTGATATCGCTGAGAAGTTGTGGATTATACGATTGGATTTGATGGGAACAAGTGCTGCAAAATGTTTGTGCAATGAAATGAAAATACGAGCACAAATTGAATGCGTGAAAAGAAGTTTTGAAAATAACCGAAGTTTCAGAGTTTTATGTTGAAGACATAGATTGTGGGGTCTGGACCTCATCATCGAATTTTTATTTTTATTTTCTTATAAATATAAAAGGATTCAACGTAGCGTTTAGGTTTAGATTGGGGTGACTGTCTGTACCATGACACAGACGCATCTAGAGGAAAAGGGGTCCTTTGGCAATCCAGGGACTAATGAAACCAATTGGACCTTTTAATAAAGCAGAAGATGCTCATGACGTCTAGGAACCTCAGTCATCGAAGTAAGGAGACGTGAGGACACCGATTACGCAGCTCATTTGTGATTGCTTTAGCATAACCAACGCGGCACCACATTTTTCATCCAGCTTAGGTCAGATCTGTCTCGATATATGTACATGTGTCACTTCGAGCCATTTTTCCATCTGGTTGGTTGGTTCGTTCCGCTGAAAGCGTCCAGTATGAGTAGAATGTTAGATGTATCGTTGGGTATACTCAGGTTTTGCCCTTTAGCCGGAATCCTAGGGATGTACCCTTTCTGGGGAGCTCATCAGCCTTGCAGTTTCCCGGAATATCTCTATGCTCAGGCACCCAGCAGAGGTGAATGATGAACTGCTCTGTCATCTTCGAGAGAGACGACTAGCAATTTAAATCGACCGTTGAAGTAAAAGAGCACGATTCCAGGGACTTGACTGCCGGATGGCTGTCAGTGAAAATGCTAATATCCTTGACAGATATTGAATTACATTTCAACTAGAACAAGATTACCTTGATTACCATGATTTCTGTCTGGAAAACACTACAGTGATCTGGGAGGCTTTTCAGAGAAGACACCATATCTCACTCCGTTTTCGTTCCTCGGGGCGTCTGTGTAGAGATGAACTGAGCTACCATCCAAGATGGCATCATTGGCGTATCTAATGAGCAGAAAGAGAACAGGAGGATTTCACTGGGAGTTTCTGGGTGTTTCTCTAATAGCAATGTCATCTAGACTCTGCATCCTGTCTTTTATAGGTCTACTAGTAGCCTGTTGACTACCAGATCATAGAGTGGAGGGGACAAGACTCCGCATTGGAGTGTTCCGCGACTGATAAGCCTTCTAGCAGTTGTAAGCAATTGATTGATCACTCTGAGCTACATATGTATCCACTTTCAGACTTGCAAGTGCGCACGTGATTGCTTCTGATTAGACTTTGTTGAAAGCTTCCTCAATATTAAGGAAGGCCACCATTTAATGCCATGGCGCCCGGTACAGAGCCATAAAAACCTTAATGATCTTTCACTGATTTGCCAATGCAGTACGCAGCATACTTACCATTAAATCCTCGCATCCGGTGTGCTTATCCATTCAATATTTCCACCATAAAAGGAAATAATTTCAATTCATTTGGAAATTACGGCAACCAATATACGAGTATGTGGACAATAATGAGCACCAGGACTGTCAATAGCGATGCAATTCATTTAGGAAACTCCAAACTATTTTGGTTAACCCCTGCAATTGAATATTTTGTTAGAAATCGCACGTTTATCGCATGCTACGAGTATGTATGTATCTATAAATCAAATCGATTTAGATTTGACACATGAAAATGGATGATAAGGAGAATTGATAATTAATACATACATATGTATTTACCTATCGAAATCCATGAGGATAATACTCGATATGATGCGTGATGACATCGCGTCAAATGGTTGCCTTAATGATGATAAATTTGAACAGTAGGATAGGTATTTAGATACTCGTACATTTATACAAATGCCACCGGATAATTGAATTTATCGGCGGAATCGCGATTAATGCTGATGGAAGTTTAATGAAGCGTATTGACATTTGCATGACTGGTAGGTGTGTTATGTCATTTTATTTCAATATAAGCAGTCTGTGTAGCTATTTTAATGTTAAATTGAATGGAAAATGCGGTTGTATTGCAAGTGCCTGCACGATTGATTTTACAAATTCACTGCTTGTCTATATATGTATGTAGATACTCGTATAAGATTGGTAAATAGAGGTATCTGCGCGTTATTAATTACAAATCAGTACAGGAAGGAGGAAGGACATGCTCAGAAACACAGAAACATGTTCTATACATTAGACGGGATTATGCATTTATTCTTCTGTCTAACATAAGGGGAGGGTCCTTGGCAGAAACTTTTTACAAAACAGGACAAACTCAGCACGTGTGTGATATTCGTTGATGTTTATTAGTCGTGGAGTCTTTCAAGACCAATGGAAGTGAAAACGATTGATACTCATCCCCAAAGGAAAAAGCAAACTACCAAACTAGCCTTTGTGATGCAGCCCACTTTGCATGCAAAATGACTTTACTTTTACTTCAGATGACGCTTACAGTCCGGGACCATTGACTTAACCAACATGCCCCTCCAGCCAGCTCGGTCCATAGCATATGCATATCTGCTGGCACTCTTCACCTAACCATGGGTTTTGTTGTGTTCGCTGTCTAAAACCCAGCACATCAGTGGCGGCATTTCTAGTGGCTTGTTGCCACTGGTCCTTTGCACTTGATGCTGGTGGCACTGAGTTGGACGAGTATCAGCACTGACCTCATCAGCATCGAAAATCAGTCACCTGATCCGAGTAAAGACAGGGCAATAATAAAGGAAGTGATCCGAAGTATCGTTGCCCTCTCCTCAATCGTCGCAGACTGCGGCATCTCTTAAGAATGCCATACTCAGATGCTTAGCCAACGGAAAATGTCCCGTAAGAACGCCAATAAATTGTCTACAGCAAGAATACTGCTGATTTCTTACAATTCGTCGGGAGCATTCGTTTAGTCCACCTGCATACTGGCGAATCGTGCCAAACACAAATGTGGAAGTTCGAAACCCAATCGCCAATGGAGGTCCTGACTCATTGAACCCATGTTGTCTAGCAGAGTCACACATGCAGTCGAAGGTTGCATTGTCGAAAGAGCTCTATCCTTCCTGTCAAGCGTGTATTCAATTGGATGCGCGTTTTAAGGCGTGCTGGCTTAAGATCGTAACCTACCTGTGTCGTACAATCATTCAGAGGTAGCCGAGGATTGACAGCTTTCACCGACAAAGAGCATGTTGTACTGCATGAAATCATATCAGTAATATGCAAGGAATAATAAAAAGATGCGATCAATAATAACAACCAATGGGCAGATGGAACTTCACGTCAGTTTACGAAATAAACTTGGTCTTAGCTAGTTCTAAGGCGCTCTTGCGATTTGGTGTCGTTAATAATATTGCTTATCAGTCGGCCACTCCAACGTGATGCTTGCTTAAGGTGGCGCTGAAGTACGGGGTGAACCTGAGCTGCAACCAACAAGGGGCTCCAACCAGCTCGACTAGCTGCCTTCAGTTTCGCCCGATCGCGTACTCTATCTGAGTTGCGGTTTCCCCTACTGTGCCGTCCTTCGGGAGTGGAGCGTTCTACATAACTTTCACACTTCAGTCTAAGTCGATGTCGCCGTACAGGCTATGCGGCTCGTTCGTAAGTGTTATTCTCTATTCATGTCCATTATGCATCCGGGACCGCGCTACAGTCCGGAGTGGACCTGGGCTTTAATCAACAAGCGTTTTTAGCTAGCTGCCTCCTCCAGTTTCGTACGACAAGTTCGTTGAGTTTCCCTTCCACTTGCGGTAATCCTCTACTGCACAATTCCTCGGGCGTAGTTTCGAAGATTCTCCGAGCCGAAGCGCTGTTTATGACTCAGCCACCTCAACCCTTTGACCTAAGTCGCTGTCCGCGTACAGCCCGTACAGTTCGTCGTTGTATCTCCTCCTGTACTCACCGTCTATGCAGACAGGACAATCACTCGAACAAATATCTTCTCAAAACAGCCAAGTCCATGCCTCTGCACCGTAGAGTAGGACTGGGATGAATAAGGTCTTACTTAATTAAGGTCTTGTTCATTCTACTTGTTTTATAGAAGGCTTTGTTATTCAATTGCCTTCTTAGCCCAGGGAAGCAGTAGTTGGCAAGGGTTGTTTTCCATTTGATCCCAGCACTAGCATAGTTGTCAATATTAATAACGAAGCCTAGGTTGATAAAGTTCCTAACTACATCAAATTTATATAAGCCTACTATGACGTTCTGTCCGAGACGTCGAGGTTGGCTGTCCTTTCTAGTTGATAGATTATGCTTGGTTTTGCCCTCACGGAGCGTTAAACCTAACATCCCCACTTCCGTCTCCTCCAACTATCGTCAGCGTATGCGGGCGAACTTTTGAAAGGACTTCTGGTATTGGCGCTTGCGTTGTGCTCTATTTTTTCAAAAACGATATTAAAGCAGTCGCATGACAGCGCGTCGCCTTGTCTAAATGCTTTTTCACATCAATGGTCTGAGTTCTTTATCGATCTTGATGGAACAGTGTGCATTCTCCATCGTCATCCTGCACTAGCGGAGGAGTTTCGCACGGATGCCATAACTACACATTACTCTGTATAGCCCGCTCTTATAAATGGTGTCATACGCGGCCTTGAAAGCGATGAAAAAGTGTTGGTTGTCATCGTCCAGGTATTCGATTCGTCATCGCTGCTATAAAGTCTGCAGGAATGGTTCTTTCATATCTCCAGCGTCGTCTGCATTTCTCCTAAAGTGTTCCCTTATTCCGACCTAATCTAACCTATGTAAGTTAAATTAACTGTAATATATCTGGATGCAAACTTGTGACTTTAAATTACTTTAGTTAATTATTTATCTTCATATTCATCCACCAAATGGGTTGCGAAAACTTCCTCCTCATAGCGATGATAAGTCTGAAAACTTGACTAAATCCACCATACACACTTTGTTAAACATATCCCTCCCAGAGATACTAAATAATCTTTCCTTTTAGAAACCTTTCCGGCACAGTAACGTGAAACCTTTCCCCTCAATCTACAAACACCAAAGAACAACTAAAATTCAATTTCAATCACAAAACTTCTCAGGAGATTATCCAAAACAATTATTGAACAACGAAAACCTTGGGCTTTAATCATCTACTGTATCTGCTACGAATATACTCAACCATCGTCCTTCCTGTGTCATAAATGCGAACCGAAATTACCTAGAAATGGAAAAGTTTTCGCTCACGTTCCTGCCATGCTTTTCCTAATTATTTCTCCAATCGAGGAAAAGACAAACTTCTTCGCCAAAACCAGTTATCTTAGTGTATATGCAGGATAAACAACGGAAATTCATGGCCTTCCCATCTGGAAAATGTCCTGATTTAATCGTTTACTAACTTCAAAGGATTTTTATCGAACAAATTCTATCCACAAACTGCAGATGGCTTAGGAAAGGGATAACATTTTGACCTTTCTACGACTGGATTATTTATATCCCATCGTGATAACAAAATTAGGGACTTTAAATTTGCGGTATACGCGTCGTTTATATCCTTACCATTAAAACCCCC
This sequence comes from Blera fallax, assembly GCA_946965025.1. Taxonomy (NCBI): domain Eukaryota; kingdom Metazoa; phylum Arthropoda; class Insecta; order Diptera; family Syrphidae; genus Blera; species Blera fallax. Next base: position 68,523,357 of record OX337246.1, on the reverse strand, counting down.
ATACCACAAGTAGAACAACAAAAAAAAAATGTGTACAATTATTCATTGAAAGTTCAAAAGTTTACCCATCGTAACACATTAATTTTTGGTCACGAAGGGCGGGCCATGGAATACAATGGTTTTTGTTATCCTTCAATTAATTTATTTAAGCGAACAGCGTCAAAGTTTTGCCACGAGAAGACGGCTAACCGCAATAAGGACACCAGATGGATGAGGTTTTGTTTTCTATGCGCGCGCTATACAACCAGATCGGGAGTTATCTCATTTATCGCTGATGTTGGTAATAATTGAATTGGAAGTTGAAAAAAAAGAAAGAATTTTGACTTAAGAAAAGAAAAAAAGTTTTTTTTTTATTCCTTGAGAACGTTAAGAGCTTCCATCACATGATTCAGAATAGATTGGTAGAAGGTCGTAATGCCACCACACTTGGGCTGTCAAGTTATTTTAGTTGGAAAAGTTCATTGGAAACTTGAGCTGAAAATTGCATCCAGTCTAATTTTGAATCGAATTGGATTTGGGACGATGTTGCTTGTAGGATATGTTAGCCTGATTCGAGGGAGTGAAAAGACTATCAGATACTTGTGCTGTGAGTTTTCACTTAACGGGTTTTGTAGACTCCGGATAGCTGGTTGTATGATGGGCTTGGAGTGGCTCTCCATGAGGTGCATTTCTTTTTCAGGCCAAAGGAAGTCATCATAGAAACGTAGTAACGCGGGCAATTGCATGATTCGCAAGCCTGAACAATCGCTACAAGAAATCGCCTTAGTTATAATTCGCTGTAAAATTCAACCACTCTCCCAGCGGAATTGCCTTTAGATATTCCTTAGCTCTGAAGCTGAATTTTGTGGCTCGTAGTTGTTTTCCCATGACTCTCCACTCTCACTCGCTTCTCTTGTCGCTGATTCGTCATGATGATCGTCACTATGGCATTGCTAAGCCAAGCTAATCACCTGCCTAATCATGTTTACTGCGGTTACATGATTGCCGTCATATCGCGACGGCACAGTCCTGAAATTGGTTTGTCAGAACATTGGTTAATAGTTCAAGGACAAGGAGACGACTGAAACTGATACCACTAACCCACTTCCGAGATGTGAGAGCTGCTGTTGGCCCATTTCAGATTCATTCGCCTGTCTCTCCGATGATAAGAACTACACAACACCCAAATTTAACTTCCAAAAATGTTTTTCTGTAGCATTCCCATCCAGATCCAGATCCAGATGGTCTGTGGAGCAGAAACGGGCGTTATTTTTATCCAGCGTCTTCTACGCAGAAGTCTTGGCAATTGGGGAAGCGTGTAAGTTATTCATAAAGAAATTGACACCCAAACAAAACCTTATTGTGCACATATTCTCATCGACGGTCAGGCCGCGATTAAGATTCTTGTTTCAACCAGGGCTGCGTCCAAGCTTTATGAGGACTGCAAAGAGACATTGCCCTACTCGTCGTGTCTCCTTTGGGTTCCTGGCCGTAGGATCATAGAGGGGAATGAAACTGACCAAACGTGACTCCATTCTTCGCCAATCATCTGCAGAAGTAGTTTATCATAGAATCAAGGTGGACGAATCTAACGAATTGCGACATTTTCAGAAAGATTTGGCCTGCTTTTAGAAGCTTTTTGCTTTTACAGTGTTGAAGTAGATCATTTGAGCTGCAGGTTCACCAAATACTTCACACACTCATCTCGTCCCTCCCATGGGCTGTGACCAATAACTTTTCAGAAAGGTCAAAATCCAATTTCCTGTCGAGCTACCAGGCATCCAAAGCCCAATGCGTGTACGACTTGGTAGGTAGAAGTGGTTTTTCGGAAGCCCTTTTATTTGTCTGTCTGTATTAATCTGTCAGTCTACTTGGAAGGATTGGGGTACATGTACAGAAGGACATCTCTCTATCTCACTTCCTACTTATTTAAGTGGCGCTATAGCTCGGGATGAACCTGGGCCTCAACCAACATCTTTCTATCAGTTCTTGGAATTCCTAAGCTGAAATAAGCCAGCCAAAAAGTAAGTAGGAAAATAATTGGAATACCTTTTCCCCTTCTACTAGCCATAGGTCGATGATTGTAATATCATTAAGTCAAGCAGTCATTCTAACACTCAAATTACATGGTGTCTTGTTTCTGCACAAATTTCACGGTTTTTTTTAAGGAATAAAAGCTAGCAATCTCTAAATCTATCCAATATGTACTTACAAGCCTTTAAAAACAAAAAAATCCCAAATAACTGGGTGAAATCATTAAGTTGATGAAAAGTGCCGGAAGTTGAAGAGAGGCATTGCTATGTTGTGGCATCATAACAACAGTATCTAATGGTTTTTGGCAGTATCTGCATTACACTTCATTATTTTATTTTGAATTTTCTTTCTTAATTTAATGTTTTTAAAAAACAATTCATCAAGAAAACACAAAATGTGTCTTGATTCTTGAGGGAAAATATGTGCTACAGCAAATTGACAGAGCGTGTGGTATGTAAAAACAAATAGAACACTTATTTAAACGGAATGATATGTTATACATTGTTTAAGAGCCGCATGGAATAATTGGACCAGAAAATAATTTATATCGTTTTTGGTTGCCGTGTTTTTTTTTTTTTTAATGCCGCGTACTTTGCTTACCAAGCAATTTGGCAGAAATCATTCATGAGATACAAAAAAATGTAAAGAAGACTAGGTACTATGTATTCAGTTCGAAGGTAGTTGATTCGTCTGCCAATCTTTACATTCACCATTCGTTTTTAGACTTTCATTTGTTCGAAAAATGAAGGACTTTTTGAGCGATACGAACTTTGCAAGATACCAGGAAAAGAAGTGAGAAATGTAGCAGTTGCAGCGCATTCGCAGAAAGAAGCGATCTCGCTCATTGGACAAAAATTCTGCAACAACCTTGGATATGATATTAGATGCGAAGCTTCGCAGGCCTATGAAACCAGCTGACCTTAATACTAAATGGGATCAGGGTAGAACCACAACATCAGGTCAAATATCTAGGTATAACACTAGACTGCAAACTTCTCTGGAAGAAATTTGATCAAAAAGCTGGCAATACAACCCAGGTACACTGAGATGGATGTACACCATAACGGTCAGGCCCATTATAACATACAGAGCGGTATCTTGGGCTAAAAGAACTAGGCTGAGCACAATGCGCAAACCCTTGGGAAAGTACAGGGGCTAGCTTGCATCTACATTACAGAGGATATGAAAACCTGTCCCACAGCAGTACCAAAAGTGATATTGGGACTCATGCACCTACATTTAGTACTAGAAATAATCGCCAAGGAAACCAACTTAGAATAATCAGAGAGGCCGTCGGGAAGAGAAAATTCAAATCCATACCTACCGGAACAGGTTTGAACGGGCCCAGAAGCAAATATTCGGAAGCCATGGGAACCCCACTCTACACATTCGAAATATGCGCTTAATTCAACCTCGATAGTAAGTATCGCGGACAAGACATCGCGATACTGTCGGATAGCCAAGCCGCCATCAAGGATTTAAGCTCTTGTGAAATCAGGTCTACACTGGTGTGGGAGCGTCTTGCCAAGATAAACCGACTGAGTGAGAACAACAGTGCCATCCTCTACTAGGTAACAGGTCACGTAGGGGTAGAAGGAAATGAAGTAACTGACAAAATAGCAAGAAAAAGCTCAGGCAACGTTTTTACCAGTCCTGAACCATTCCGATGGCTGAGACCGCTTAGGCCATACCGATATCCGTCTCTCGTCTTCACCAAAAACTGGCTGCGCATTCTTACAGGCTTCCTAATGGGCCACTGTTGACTTAAGGATCACCTCAGGAAACTGGGTATTGAGCAACGTGGAGACTGGAGATTTAGCGGAGATGTTGAGGAAATCCTAGGATATTTCTGAAGGAATGTAGGGCACTGATCCACAATAGAATGAAACAACTGGATGTCTAGTATCATTGGACCCACTCCAGGTACTCCGATTAATGAAGGAAATTAGATCGAAGGAGTTGCTCCAAATCGAGTATCTCATCGACTAAAGGTCCGAGCCGGGGGAACACTATGGATTTACAAAGTCCCAGTGCGCCTACATCCCCTATGACCAATTTATTATCTACAACTCTCGCAGCTGAGAAAACGAAGGACGAATGTCAAATTAAGGAATGCCTTGACGGCGCTACCACAGACGAGCAGAGTGGAGAAATAGGTGCGAACTTTTAGCACGTAAACGTGCACTACGAATCATGGAGTCGGACACACCTCGTAGTATGGTCTACGAGAATCCGTAAAAGGTCACCGTAAATAAGTTAATTGAAATCAAGATATCTTAAATAAAATAAAGTTTTTATTTTTAATTAAATCTAGCCAACACTATACAAATCAGTAGCAAAAAAAAATCTACTCAATATGCGTTGATGTGAGCAAAACTGTACTCGTGCCTATGCTTAGCGAGCAAATTTTATTTTTTGTGAAAATATTTCAAATGTTGGGTTAAAAAACTAATTTTTTTCTAAATTGACAGAATCTCAAAAAATACGTAAATAAACAAAACTCTGACGCAGGTGGTCGACACACTAACCCCATGATCGCATTGTTGTTCGCGTAGCTACACCGTCTGCGTTCCAATCATTTTAGTTTTACTACTTCAAATGCCACCCGAGTAATTAGTCATGGTCTGTCGAATTTGTATATGTATGTATGTATGTACAAATATCCGTGATGGACAGGTGATGTATTTCCACTTAAAAAAACATCGAGGAGGGAGTCAAAAATGTACAACATCCCGGTAAATGTAGCCACTCCCATATGAATAGTTTTGCTTAGCGATCGATTTTTTTTTTTTTGCGGGTTTGGCGTGTGTCCTTTTTGACAAGGACATAATATGATTCGTTACCGTTAGGGTGGTTTGAAATAAATGCGCGGTGAAATAATAGAAATTGGATTCATTTTTGCGTTCAAATTGGTTTTATGCCATAAAAAACAATTTAATTGAGCTCCACAACTAGGTACTGCTGCGACCGGTTAAAAGGTTTAAAATGAAACTAATCAGGAAGATGATGGAATTGGCATTGATGGCGTTCCAGTCAGGCTCTTTGAAGCTACATAATGGACCGGTAGTAGAGTCCATATAAAAGTCATTTGATATAGAGGAATTCGGATAGGACGATGACTTTGTCTCGGTGTCTGTTCAAAATTGGCACTAGGCTGTGGGGAGAGGAAATGAAGAAACTTTCGAAGTTCATTTGGCATTTTGCCCCGTCGTGAAAGCTTCATTTTTCCACAGGTATCGTAGTTATGCAATATTTTCGGCCTAGACTTCCGATCTCTTCATGGGTATCACCCTCGCATCAGGGTCGAAGCGGTCGATTATAGGATGACAGAGAAGAGTTGAAACTACTATTTTTTGTCGGGTTGGGAAACACTCCAGTGGAGCATTCAGACAGAACTGGTCCATTGTACTTGACTTTCGAAGAAAGCTGAGAAGGCACTTCAGTGATGCAGAGCTTACAGTATCAGAACTCACCATGCCATCATCGAAGACCTGTCGCTTGATCCGAGCAAAGACAGGATAATAACAAAGAACGTGATCCGAAGTATCGTCGCCACCTCCACAAGCTTCGCAGTGAGTGGTGTCTCTTAAGCCTAGCACAATAAGATGTTTAGCAGAAGGAAAATGTCCTGTGGGAACGTCAATAAGTTGTCTACAATCTTGCCACTGATTTCTTACAACCGTTCGGGTGCAGTCCTTCAGTTCACCTATATCCCGATGAGCCGCACACACACAATTGCGTTCATGAGAAACCCAATCGCCAATGGAAGCTCTAACCGAAGAAGCGGGAAGACCCAACGCAGGTACAGATCCTGAGAAAACATCTTCTAGGCCTTGCTTAGCAATCTCATCGGAGATCTCATTTTCCGCAATCCCAGGGTGACTTGGGACCCAGACAAGAGCCAAAGAGTTCAGTCTTGCGACTATATTCAAAGAGTTCTTGCATTTTCGAACTATTTTCGAACGGGTTAAAGGGTTGAGTAAGGCTTTAAGCGCAGCCTGAGTGTCAATACAGTCGCAAATACTCTGACCCATCCACCTATTCTTAACAATATAGTCGGTAGCCATTAGGATAGCATAGACCTCCGTTTGAAAAATAGTGGCATGGTTACCTAACGAGAAGTAAAGTTTAGTGTTGTCGGTCCCCATTAAGACACCCGCCATCCGTGATGAATTCACAAAAGCCACGTCCAGGGTTACACTTCCACCGAAGCCAGTCCTGAACGCAAGGAAAGTCGTCTCTAAATTTGCACAGCAGCCGAAGTGTCATTGCATCAGACGAAATATTCATGGCACCAGGGTCATAGGTTAAGTGTGGCGCAAGGTTACCGAAACTCCAATGCGGATGACACTAAAAGCCATCTCGTCTAAGACGGTAGATTGCTCTGATAGTACAAGCCTAGTACAACCATAGCGTCTAGGAGAGAGCCAGGCGTACTCGGGAAAGCTCCCATACTCCTCCTGACCTCACCTCCTTAATCCATTAAGCTATAAGCTTTGGCATTTGTGGCCCTCACTTGCCTGCTCAGTGATTTGGCGGCAAATTTTGTGCCTTCTTCGGAGACTCCTTTACTGACCGAAAACTCTTCACTTGTGGTCGTCTTAGGGATGCGACGTTTTAAGTATTGCACAAAAGGCAAATATGCAACTGAAAACATTCGAAGGATAATCGAAGACCGTTCGTAACATTTCCTTTTCGGGCTTAAAAATCGTCGAAGTACCACCATAGTTGGCATAGAAGCCTACCTGTACCTCACGAAATCTCTTGGCGACCTTCAATTTCAACTTGCATTATGCAATGCATAGTGCACATTTCTTCAAGATTGCTTGCAGAGAAAAATAAAATCCATTTCATAAATTAGTCCTTGCATTGCACATTCTCAGATTCTCCTGCAACGTGCTCATGCCCAACTGACAGATATCGCGCCATCCATCTGGGATAAGCTTCTGACACGAGTAGGTGCTGTATTAGTCATAATCCCAACCAGCAACAGCGTCGTATGAATTGCATCAGAGGAAGGCACATGTACCACCACTGAATGCCTGCAATCGAAACACCATACAACAGCGGAATATCCTTTCTTATTCTCCCCTACCGTAAGAGAGAAAAAAAAACTGTCTGCATCAGCATTTCCAGCTCTGCTTAGGTGATTTCAGTAGCAATTTTCCAGATGACATAAGGGAAAATGAAACAACCAACAAAAAACATAAATGACATAGGCCCGGTGGGAAAAAAATATTTATCTGTAAATATTTAATGTGACAGGATTTATCTGAATTCACAATAAGGACGACGAAGCGAAAAAGAACGGAAAAATGAGCAGAGAATGAGAAGAAGTAGAAGGTAATCAGCTGAAACGATAAATGTGCCAACACCACCAGAGTAGAGCAACAGTCGCAGTCGTGTACATTTTGATTCGTCGGATGTTTTTATCTTTTTAGTTTTAGGACGAAGAAGATGTACAGTTAGCGTACATTCTAATTCCCCAGCTGTTACCTCGTGAAAGCGCAAAACTCTTGGATGACAGCCAGAGGATAACGTTTCGTGATATACCCACATCTAGCTGCTCATGTACGAGTCCACTAAATTTGTGGAACAACATTTTGTCATGCAACTGGTTTATACACACGACGTTGTCTTTCGATTTAAGTGTCTGTGCCAAAATTCGTCCTTTAATGTGCACTCATTGGTTCATTGAAAATCAATTAGATGGTCAAGATATCATGTCCATCTCTTTGAGTTTTGAACAATAATCTAAGAAGCAAAACAACACACCAGCAGATTCGAGATGATTCCTCGCAGGGAGGACAGGATAGGACGAACAAGCGAATACAGCAAGGACTATTGTTGAAAACCACTGTAGTTGAACACGCTTGAAATTATCGAAGCCACACGCTGTCTAACCACTAACAAAGTGCGGCCAGAGCTCCAGAAGTGTGCAATCTAAATTGTAGTGCAAGCATACAGAAGAGTAGAGATGACAAGAGTGGATACAATCTGGCTACGAGTTTAAAGGATATTTTACAAACCCTTAGCCTGGGTCTTTAAGATCGCTTTCGCGATCAAGGAAAGCCGTGGTAGTGAGTGCTGAGACTCTGAACCACAAAATATAATCGTAGGACGTAGAACTGTGCGTGGAGTAAGTGGCGGTCCTTTCAATAGGTAACCTTCAATTATTATGTAGGATAGGAGATGGAGCTGAATATATTCCCATTGGAATGTCCATCCATCGGTGGCAGTTTAGGTAAGGTAATTGGGTAGGAGAGATGGAAGTGATTCACAACACCGGGCTCAGGTCAATGCAGACCCATTGTAATATCACTGTTCACTTAGACCAACAGTTTGGGTTCATTTTCAATAGTCGACATTCCTCTGACGGATAGGACAGGACAATCACATGGCATGTCGGTAACAGAATCACTTTCTTCCTCGTAGCAACAGCTTCTGCAGTAGTCATTGTGCTGTTGCTGTCAATAAAGGGCTCGAGGCTATTAATACTTGCATTAACCAGTTCCCCAGGGTTGTTGAAAAAGTAGGCTCCTATATACAGATCTTCTTCAGAAGTCGTTTGTTATGAGGCCCAGTCTAGTGACGTGCCTGCCGATAATGCAGTGCCCCGTAGTGACAGTACCTACTGCGTTTGAAATAATCAGCCTTTTCGGTCTAATAAGACAGTTGGAGCATTTCTGATCCAGCTAAGGCCAGACCTGTCTTATAATGAGCCATGTAGTGCCATCTGTCCATCTGCTATTGGTTAAGTTAACAGAGTTGAGTGCAATTTAACTGAAGTGATAGGCAAACCGAGATTCGTCTTATCCGACGAAATCGATAGGGTTGTAATCTGCCTGGTGAGCTCGTCGGCCATGCAATTCCCTGGAATGTCTATGTAATCCGGCACACAAATGTGGTGGATGTTGAATTTGTTAGCCATCTCGTTAAGTGACATGTGACAATTTAGGGCAGTTCTTTAGTTCAAGGTGACGGATTCCAGAGATTTAATCACGGCTTGGCTCTCTTGTACTTTATACAGGACAAGGCTTCCTAGATTCACTGCCTACATATTGAATGAATAGAATTGAATGTTGCAAACCTTTCTTGACTATAGGATTGGAGCAGATACTCTGTATCTTTACCAGTTTTAACCACATTCCATGAGACATTGAGTACTTTTTAGGGCAGTTTCTTTATGCTAGTATATCGGTTATAGTTTCAAGTCCAATGGGTCCGTGTGTAAGTATGACAAAAAAGTATAAATGCATCCTTTGCAGATGTTTTATGGTAGGCTTAAACCTTACCTCAATCATCGACCATATAATGTAATAAAACAAATGGAAACTGTTTTTCAAGACCTACTGTTCGTGAATGCAAAACGATTCTGCACAAATCCTTTGTGATGGTGTTGTGTGCGCTTGTATTATCCGGACAAACCGCACGCATTTTGATTAGTGTCCGACAACAGACACAAGTAGATACATATGCGACGATAAAACGACAAGGTGCCACTGCATATCGATGATACAAAAACTCCATCGTATACTAGAAAGCCTTTTGGAACGATAAAACCATCAACCACGCTCGTACGCAGAAAATGTTCAATTTATCTTTGCTCCGGTTTACGTACGGGTTAGGTCAGGATCCCACGCAGACTAAACCAAAATTCTGGTAATTCCGCCACAGATAATCAAGTGTTGTCCATTGACCGGAATAACCAATGTCCTTGGCAGCTGTCAGGGATCTGGTGGTTTCTAGATTAGGATGTGTCTGCAAAATTTTTCAATTAATTGTCATGCCATACAGAGTGTCCTTTCCATACGTGTCTAATGTGCATTTTATTTCTTTTACCAACAAAACAAGAAAAAAAAAATTGGAATGGGAAAAACATTAAAGCATGTTGTGTCGATAATTGAATTTTAATTGAAACTCATCTACGGATAGGTTATACACGTACTAGCATGCATATGCTGTACGAGTATATTTCAGAAGGAATCATCCGACCATGTTTTGGCCTGCTAATGTAAGAGGGCTTTATTTATAACAAACCGAAGCTGGTTAGAATGAATGGTTGTCCGTGCATGTGTATATGATGAGTTTTCCATATCCTTTCTGGACTTCTATCTACAGGAGACTAGAAATTAAGGTCACAACAATTATTAGCGGCTGGTTAGGCAGGACTGTGGAATGACGTTTACGGAATTGAGCAGCACCGCGTCTGTATATATTTTTTGGGCGGAGCTAAAGGTAAGTGCGGATTACATTTGGTTAACTTTGTCAATTTGTTTAATGTTTGGAAACGATTTCGTTGACAAGGTGATAGTATTTGAAGTGGAACATGCAAGCTACATGCAGTGAAACCGTGAAACTGTGAAATTGTTCGAATAGTAACGCACGATTAAGTTGATTGGCTTCGGATTCGGTTAATTAGGTATATTGATGGAGAATGTTTGGTGCGATGGTTGTCATAATTACATATTCAAAGGTAAGGTTATAGGGGTTTCATACCTCAGGCGTGGGTGCACACGAGTTCTTTCGCTTCTGATTTGTGGAGTATGTTTATCTACTCTTACACAGCACATCTACGAGTGTTGAATTATGTTGTATATACTAAGGAAATAGATTACCATATGTGGTGGAGTTCAATGATGCGATGAGTACGCGATCTCAGACTGTTTCAATTTGACACGGTTCAATCTTTGTATCTTTTCGGGTGCTATGAACGGTGTTATTAATCCACGTTTCGACAGCTTGATTTATACACGGTGTACTCCGGTACGCAGTAAAGCGTCACGTTGTTAGATCTGTCTAACCTGCTAAGATTCTAAACACATTCCTACACCATCTTAGGGCAGATGTACCTCTTGCCCTTTCGTAGATAATTGGATCTCTTATAAACCCAATTTTATTTGGCATGAATCGCCAGGATGCAGCTAGGCAGAAGAAACGGGCCTAACTTCTCGCGAACGTTCGTGTTGTGCGTGTTATAATTTATTACACAAATAGAAGGGACTAATATTTTAAAGCTATATGCAAAAGGTAAATTGAGAGCTTTCTGATGACAGTTATAACTCTCGGGCGTTTGTCAGACATTCGCGAGAGGTGGACCGTGAAAACTTTTTGGTGCCCTCTGGGATTCGAACCTCCCACTAAGTAATCCAACGCACAAAAAAAAAGCTTTTAACGTGTCTTAAGGTCAGCCTAACATAGCTTCGCGGTCAGTATCACCAGTTAGATATAGGCTTGTAGACGCACTCCTTCAGTCCAATTGCCTTGATCAATCGAAATCATGGAGTGGATCTAACAATCATATATCTTCTTCCAATAGTTGATAGGCATCCAAGTGTTTCCTTCTTTTGTAGATAAGTGCCCCACATTCATTTAGAAGGTTCCTTGGGGTTTTCTCAACATTTTCGCAGAATCTGCAGTCCCCACGTTGCTCAACACACAGTTTCCTGAGGTGCTTCTTAAGTCTAGAGTGACCGGTTAAGAAACCTGTAAGGATGCGCTGACGGTTCTTGTTGATATTTATACATTCCCTACTTCTTTCCGGTTATATGTAGCTCCCGAGAAGTTCTTTGGCCTGTCCTAGTCTACGGAAGTCCTCCCAAAATGTTGCTCTTTTGCAACCAGTAAGTTTCATATGATACCGTAAATTCTACTCCATTTTCACTTCCAAATAAAGCTAATCCCCTTAAATACTCTATCACTGCGAACCACTTACCTTCTCCAGGGCATTATCCTCCCAACCACTTAAATTTAACTCTCTAACTACTCATCCACTTGGTCACCGAAGTATTTAGCCTTTGTGACTTTCGCAACTAATCAGCACAGCAGTGGTTCCAGTTCCAGTTTTTCCCTCCACTAATAATTAAAGTACCACCGCCAAAAAAAAAAACGTATCCTTGGATAAGTTATATCCTCATTCTCTTCATCTAGGAAGGGTGCTTTCTGCTTTTTGCAAATTTCATATGAATTCTTTCTGGCTCTGTCGCTGTGATAAAAAAAAAAAGACTGATCGCATATAAAACTTTCGCAGATTTAATTAAAAGGGCTCTCTCAGTTGCCAAGCCAACTTTTTTTTTGAAAACCTGCAACTTGCACTTGCTCATGCAACCGCACTTAAAATTCATTTAAATATTTTCTCAAATGAGATCTAGACTAAACCTCTCACTCCCACTTCACCTCAAAAGCATAATCCCTTGGCTATTAGTTTACAATTAGATTGTTAAGAACGTCTCCCTTTTGCACACGCCCCTTCGTAGAAAAACAAAATCATAGATGTGTCTCGGGTTAGAGATAAAATTAAAATCCGTAAATCCTTGCAACTCCGCTATAAATTAATTTGGACCGAAGGAACGATGCTCACATGGAGCAGCTGACAGTTGAAAGCACCACCCTAAAAAACACAGAAGAAGAAGAGAAACAAATAATTAACGAGTTCTATGACACACCCACCCCCCCATTGAAAAAGGATGCTTCTGGTACTACATGTAGAGCACTCGATTAAAATTTAGCACAAAAATTCTCTCTTCTTGTTCCTTTCGTTCCACAGCTTGATACGTCTAAGTCATATGTTTCAATTAGAATATAATTTCGAATGGGAAGGATGGTGTTTCCTGGTATTCACACAGGGACAAGGCTAGGCTATACCCTCAGAGGAGGATAAAAAAAATTCTATTGTGACAGTTTAAAGGATGGGCACTAAAAGAGGAGAACGATGGGGAGAAAACAAAACTTTTAAGTGTCATTTATGTTCAGGACGTGACACTTGGTTATTTGTGTATGTGTCTGTATGTTTTTAGTATTCGAACATTTTTCGGATCCTTCATGTGGTAAGGTGAGGCTTGAAAATTATGAAACTGGAACTTTTTTGGATCGTTACGTCAATTAGGCACGAGAGATGAAATGGCAACATACTCCCATTGCCACAGATTTTTGAGGCACTCTTCGCACGTGTTTCTGAGGTTTTGATGGTTCTTAAAAGAAAATTGAATCCCTCAGGTCTATGTAAGCTTTTTGAACTTACTTACTTAAGGCCTTGCTACTCCCCGAAGAGATAGTACGTCAATAACTACTGCGCACCATCGTTTTCCATGCGTCGGTTGCTTGGTGGAGGGAGCGTATAAAAGGATTGAGGTTACCACTCTTAATAGCAGAATTCTTCTGACATATCCAGGTGGCACCATCCGATAAACCACTGCCTGCATCTGTGATGCCTTTTTACTGCAGTACTCGACGAGATTTTCAAGTTCAGTCTGTTGTCGAGCTCTACATCCAAGTATTTTAGTGCGTCTTCAGACCTACATATTTGTGTGTCTCCCAACCCGGAATTCCAGAACAGTCTTTCGGTTATAAAGACAGCCTTGGTTTTGTGGTCAGCTAGTTCTAGGCCGGCAGACTCTAGCCAATTTTCGATTATGGCCACCGCTTCATTCGTGTTTTACTCCGCTTTGTGGATGTGTTTAGGCACGGTAATCACAGCCACATGAGGCTTATCACTGAAAAAGGTTCTCTAGATCTATAAGGCTATGGGAAGACTTTTTCTAACTTATGTGTCGGTTATTTGGTGGAGAGAAAGCGTGTGATTGCCTTCTGCACTAAACTTCAAAGAACGTCTGCCTCGGCTGTACGAGAGCTTCTTCGAGTACGCCTGACTCTGTTCAAGATGCTCGCGAAGTGTCGGTTATAAGGCCCATGTCTTTCCAAAAGCACCCTTACGCTGCCAGAAGACTGAGAATGGAATGTAAACCAATGCTTCAGCCCCCAAAATATGCGAACCACAAATATGCGAATCTAACCCGGAGGTATAACGCAGTAGGAGAAGGTCTCGCCTCAAGTGGCGCTCACAAGTAGAAAGGTATCTCAACCCATTTGGAGTGCGAAACTGGAGGTAGTTAGCTAAGGACAGGGCTAATTGCAGTGGGTTGTTGGTTAAAGAGCAGGTTCAGCCCTAAATGATTTCAGCACGATGGCACCACGTGCCGCAATGAAAATGGTACCATATCGATTTAAAAAAGAAACCATCAGTCGGACCCTTATAAATACTCGTTCCCTCTACGAAAAGTTCTAGCAAACAAGCTGTGGAAAGACTCTATTTTGCCATATTTTCAAATGACATCGGAGAGGTTATCAACAGAATCCTTTTCCTGGCAGGCACTGAAATAATTTTACCTTCAGCTCCTGCTTAATTGCAAAATTTCAAATTGCTGAACACCTTAAGCAGCAATTAAGTACTAAAAGCTTCACCCTTAAAATCTTATTAAATTTTTTCAATGTCCTACAAGTTGTCCTGCCATATTGCCCAAAGGTAAATATGAATAAGCAAACATATTCTGAATATTAAATTATCCTGAATCAGCAAATAAGGATTTTGCGTTCATATTGACATACTAAACCAAATACAACCTAGAAACATCGAACAGGATATGACGGTATTCATTAGTTTTTCTTTTAGAGTCGTGATTAGTGCTCACCATGGATTTACAGATACATATTCTCCCCGTGTTCCTTATCACTACTCAAACAATGTCGTACCGTTTTGAATTTGTTGTAAATTTAACGAAATCCTTAAGTGAAATGTACAACTTTGAAAGTTTCATTGTTTTTCGCAATGAGTCCGCGTTAAAGGACATCAAAGGATCTTATTTGGAAGAAGAACTTCAAAGGAATTTTGACATTCCGGTGATTTGCTGTAATGGTAACGTTTCTGACAGGATACGCTTGCGACGCAATCTAAATGTTAACAGTTTGGGATTTATTGTAATGAATGAGCTGACAGATACGATTCGAAATACATCAGATGTGGTTCTAACGAAACTTCATGGTATGAAAATTATTTTCATTGCGACAGATGCACGAGGATCAGTGAGAAAAATTGATTTGGATGGGTTTTTCGGTTGGTGTAGGAAGGCGAATTTTCTGAATGTCATTGTGACTTTTACGACGGAGAATAGACATGAAGTTTTGACATACAATCCTTTTCCGGATGGTGTGGATACGAAAAATCTAACATATACTTCAG
Organism: Blera fallax; assembly: GCA_946965025.1. Lineage (NCBI taxonomy): Eukaryota > Metazoa > Arthropoda > Insecta > Diptera > Syrphidae > Blera > Blera fallax. The sequence continues at coordinate 68,508,329 of OX337246.1, read as the reverse complement.
TGAAAGGATACTTTTGGAACAAAGTCGTTAATGTTAAGGGATATAAATTTGCCACACCAGTTTTCATCGATGAGCCATTGGTTATGAAGGTAAGGCTTTGCATGTTGGTTTTGTATAAAATTTTTGAGGTGGAAGCTTTGTAGGGTTGTGAAATTTAAAGTTTGTAAAACGTCTAACGATCGATAGCTGTCAACCTGACTTTGACAGGTTTCTGGTATTAATTACTATAAAAGTGGTTCACGGGTTAATGCAAGGCGCGAGTAGTTGGAGGTTTGCTGCCCAAGAACTCGCAATTAGTCCTTTTCGCAGTTCCAACCATAGGTAAAGGGTGTTTTTCAAGAGCTGTAAGATTTGAAAATGAAACAAACGCACACAAGTTGAGCAAGCGAGCCAAGGTTCGATAGGTAATTTTATGGCATTAATGGCCACCATGGCAGCCTCTTAGAAACTACATTTGAGCGCTCGATGTTGGCTTCCAAAGCAAGAATCGTTGTTGGCGTGTCCGCATAGACCAACGACTACGATTACCTCCACAGAAAATAGTCCAGCGGCGTCAAATCACATGATCTTAGAAGTCCATTTCTGGAGGTTATGTTGTAGTCGAACACTTCCTTCAATAACTTGATGATTTCGCCGGTTTTATGGCATATGGCACCATCCTATTGAAATCAAGTACCCGCAGACCATATTCACGCACCTATGGGAACAAAAAAAATCGTTGATCATTGCTCTGCACCGGGCGCCATTGGCGGTGCCGTTTCGATTTTCTTAATTTTCGAAGAAGTATGGTCCGATGAGGGAGGGAGGACCTGCATACATTTAAAGCCACGTTCAAAATGCAATCTGAGGAGGTTTCTCATGACATTTGTTACTCTCGAAATATGTCAAAATATGTTTCTGCGACTCGAATTTCGACATCGAAAACTTTGCAAGGCGAATTCTTCGTTTAAATCGAAGTTGTTGCCAGATTCCCTGGTAGTGTATCCAAATTTTTCTGTGATCGTGGAACTTCTCAGGCCAGTATAGCGATTCCTTGAGTCTGACGACGCTGATTTATAACGTGAAAGCCAAGTGGTAGAGGGTGTAATTGCTAATTTCTGCGGTCTTTGGCCGACGAGGCGATCATGCAAATTACAAGGCTTTAAGCAGCCGGTCTTAGTACTTGTTGGTTCCCAAGATGGTTCTCTAAAGGAAATTTGAGCGGTAGGATTTTAACAAAATGCATTTTGCCAGGACATGGTTCGAAATTACACGCTATCGCATGGCGAAGGGTGCACCACTAAACAGTAAACAGTAGTTTATTATTAGAGAAAAACGGACACGTGCCTAAATTAACAAAAATTTCTTAGTATGTCTACCTATACAATTGCATGACATGGGGTTAGTGTACAACAAGTCGGTGAAATCCCTTGAGGCAGCTCAATTTAAATACACGCATATAATCCACTTCTCTTTCTCCACAGGTTTACGACGAAAAAACGAATCAAACACACATCAGAGGTACTGCTGGCAGGTTGTATAAGGAATTCCTACGTCACATCAACGCCACATTCTTCCTCATAAATGTTTCAAACACTTCCCTGCACTTGCACCAGAAGCACGTTGTAAGGCTGACAACTGACAGAGTGATCGACGTGAGCATTCATCCTTATACGTATCTCCTGCCTTACAAAACGGACGGAAGTTATCCCATTGCACACACAAATGTCTGCATTATCCTGCCCGTTGTACCGGAAATCGATCGCAGTTACTACGTAATCTATGCATTCAACCATCGAATGTGGACGATTATCCTTGGATTATTTATAGCGTTCCTGGCAATCGACTTGATTGCAAATTACACTTGTGAGCGGCGACTCCTCATCGGCCATTCGATACAGTCGACCATTGCTGGAATGATTAACCAACCCAGAGAAATGTCATCGTCACCCCCTCCGAGTGTTGGTAACCGATGGAGGACAAAGGCTCTCATGAGCTCATTGTTAGTATTTACAGGATTCTTTCTATCGAATCTGTACGTGGGAGCATTGACAAGTCTATTCAGTACCACGGTGTATGGTAGCCAACCGGAGAGCGTTGAAGATATTTTAAGGACTCGACTGGAGATACTCATACTGGATTACGAAGAGGCGTCATATTTTGAAACCAAATTATTTCCGCAAGCATTGCGGAAGCTCGTTCGCATTACAGATCCAGATACGTTGGCTAACCATCGAAACAAGTTAAATACCTCGTATGCGTATGTAGTCAAAGAGGAGCGCTGGAAAATGATAGACTATCAGCAGTCAAGGTTGTGGAAACCAATTTTTAAGATTGCTCGAGATTTCTGTATCCCAAATATGTTTCTGTCGTTTCCGATTCAGTTTGATTCACCGTTTTACGAAGAGCTGAAGTTATTTACACTGAACGCTGACAGTGCCGGGTTGTATCTAAAGTGGACCGAGATGAGCTATTATGATGCAAAGGAGGTGGGATTGATAAAAATTATAAAAGAAACCAGGGAACATCCGGTTATGTTGAGCACAGAGTATTTCAAGTTCGTTTTTATATTCATCGGGATTTGTTATGCGATGTGTTTCTGTTGCTTATTGGGTGAAAATTGTATTGCAATTCTAAGAAGAAGGAGAGAGAGCAAATGAAATAAAGTATCTTTCACTTTAATTAACCAATTTCTCTAAAAAAAAGTGGTAATTTCAGGTTAAAAATATGAGCCACAGCTGGATAAAGAGGTTTCAATATTTAAAATAAGAAATAAATAAAGAAGTGCAGTATCTAGGGTTTCACCTAGACAGTAAAGTCATCTGGAAAAAGCACGCAGATGAAATAACCAGAAAGGCAACGTATGCTCTTATGCTTTGCAGAAGCCTAGCGGGCAAATCTTAGGGATGCAACCCGAGGAAGATGTCTAATTACAGCGATGGAGACATTCAACAAAGTGCAAAGACTGGCATGCTTCAGTATTTCCGGGGCGACGAGAAAGTACCCCACCGCAGCCATAGAGGTGCTCGTGGAACTAACTCCCTTGAGCTTTGTTTTTTTTGTGGCTGCAGCAATGGATGTAGTAGTCTTCTAAAGATACTAGTAGACCGGAGCTCAAGCATTCACGATGCGCAAGTGCGAGGAGTGGTTAGCAAAGTATGCTATGCGTCTTGTGTCAGCTGCGTAAGATGATAGTTGCAATATATGCTGTCTTGGGTTGTCGGTATTAGTTTGTATGTCCAACTGCCTCTTTTTGTATTGGCCCATCGACCATTGGCAAAGTGTTAGTTTGGGGCTCTTCTATTGTATGTCCTGAACATCTCGTGTGCGAAGATATGACAGTTAATTGCTTTCTTTGTAGCAAATTTTACTTGGCGGCTTTCTTTAGCTACTGTTACGAAGGGAATATCATCAGCGAATCCAATTATCGGTACTCCAATGGGCAGCCTTAATAATAGGACTCCGTCGTGCATGATGTAGCAGCACAGCAGCTGACCTAAGACCGATCCTTGTGGGACTCCTGCAGTGACGTTGTAGTATTTTACCCCTTCATCGGTAGCTTTCTGTCGTTGAAATAGTGTATGTATACGCAGTCATGCAATGCAGTTAAATGCATTTTTAATGTCAATCATTACCAATGCACAGTACTCTATTGTGGCAAGGGGCCATCACTACCGCTCTCATGGCATCAACAAGCAGATCGCGCTTTCAAGAAGCCAAATTGTTGGTCTAAGAGAGCTCATTTCTCTTCTACCAACAATTGAGTAAGGATCTTTTTCATTATGTGCAGGTATATTGGAGACTTCTTTCCTATTGGTAGCAGGACCATTGCTAACATTGCTAAATCCAAATTAGTGTGGAAATGCCTGAACAAATTAAACAAATTGGGCTAAAATATTGGATTCCGGGTCATCCCGGAATAGAGAGTGATGAAGAAACAGACTCTCTAGCAAGAAAAGGGACAGCAGAACAATTTGTAGGACCTGAACCTTTCTGCAGAATTGACGATCACACCTTTAAATATCCTTAGAAAAACGAGAGAGTGCTCTAAGGCCGGTGATTCTCGCCTAGGAAAAAACAGGAGTATGGAATCCTCAAACACAGTTAAGAATTGAACTATAATTCGAGACGAGGGAACTCTTACGAGGGAAGAGTTGCAGGGGGTCATTAGGTTGCAGGATATTGCGCTTAAACTGACTGATTGCTTGACAGTTGGCCCTGTAACTCATTAATCGCTTTCTATCTAGCTTACCTTGTGTCTTAAGTTGAGTCCGCTTTAATTCATTCTATAGATACACAACTGGCTTTTAACTTTTTGTCCATATGCTCGAACATGGCATACATGTATGTATCCTTACGTTTTCAGTTCCGCTGAAAATGCCATCTGCAACGGCTGTCCTTTCATTACAACTTCCTGGAATATTTTCATAAAGAGCAACTGTTGCACTTACACCAGCAGGATACTCCGCATATGAATGTAAAATAAAGTAATCCGTTATTTCCATCTTAAATCAAGACACTTTGTTTGCATGCGATGAATATATGCGCAAGGATATGCACGCTAAGCATCCGCGTTTGGTTGTAACATCCTTCAGCTGTAAAATAATTTAATATCTTGCACTCTGGGTGCATAAGGATGAGACTATATTCCTTCAAGTATCACTGTGCCATTTTTACGATGGAAAAGTACATATGTATGCATGTATGTATGCCAAGCTCTTGCACAGCTACCAGAATGGCGTAACACATCGTATCCTTATGATTATGTATCATTTTATTTTCATACTATCCTACTATCCTAGCTTTCTCTCGGTTTCTGTTGTACAACCGTTGATCCGAAGGGCATTTAGGACAGCGTCGCCACTGCTATCAGCTAAAACAGGACACACATACACTTGCACACGCATTTAATATCTTTGTTGGTGTTCAGGAATGTTGCTAGTACTGAAATTGCGAGATGTCCGGAAGAGGGTATCCTTGATTTATTACCCAAATGGATTATCAATTCGATGGTCTCTAGATGGTGGGAAATTTATAGCTGACTATGGTTGGCTTTTTCGTCTACAGAAATACTGAGGAAGCGAATGGATGTTAGACACATTTGGGTCTGGCTGTGGGTCTGGGTGTGGGATGTTTATCGAGTTTTTCTTTAAGAATGTAACGAGTAACGAGTCTATGTTTTTATAAGAAAGCCGTAAAATATATTTAACGGGATAGCTTGTTGGGACTACACTTTGTCACTCTAACAACGTGGCAATTGCCTTAACAATGATAAACATTACTTACACTTGTTGCTTTTGGACGGCAAACGAAAGGACTTATTGTTCGAATCAGAATGGTGTTTTTGGACACTGTTTTCTGTTAGAGGAGATTTGTGGGTTGTACATTACTCACCAGATGGAGTGGGTAATTGGCTCATCTAAGCCCTTCAAGGCAAAACGGTAGGAATGGTATTTTCCTAGTACTTATCCAAAAAGGTGTTAATTGCATCCGTCCTACTTTGGTAGCTCTTCTTAGAACAAACTTCAACCTGGGATATATTCCACAAACTTGGCTGGATATAAACTTGCTGTTTATTCCTAAGTAATAAACCCAGTAAATGGCCTAAATCCTACCGTCCAATCAGTTTAACATCGTTTTTCTTTAAAACCAAGCAAAGACTATTAGACAAAGACTAACACAAAGACTAATGTGTATCAACATCAGCATTAGGAGGGGTTTCCGTGACGGTATCTGCATCAAAATTTGGCTCCCAAGGCGGCATCCTCTTATCTCTATTATCGCCTCTAGTCATAGATGACCTACTGGTAAGACTTAATTGCTTAGGCTTTGGTGCTATAGGCTATGCACATTATCTACTGATCACAATCGAGGGCAAAGAATGAAGACAATGTGTATCAACTCATGCAAGCTGCGTTCCTTGAAGTTTCACCACCATTTTCCGCCTTTGTCTAGGAGAGGATAATACCGTAGAGCACATACTATGTGAGTGTGTAGCTCTAGTGCCCTAGGTTCGGGGGTTTGGGGTTGTGCCGTCAGGGTTACTTCATTACCACATATAAAAACATGGTTATGACAGTAACAGGAGCCCGAGCAACGATGATCCAACGATCATCCAACGAGTTTTCCTGATTCCAGAACGGGGCGACATCATCGGCGTATTTTGACTAACTCGTTCATTAATATGTGCCATATAAGATTAAGCCATTTACATCTCCTTGGATCAAGTTCACTATGCCCAAATCTAACTTCCCGCCAAGATTTTGGAACGTAGCTCATTCTGGGACACCAACCATAAATGTGTTTGAGCTATGGAATAATAGATTCCCCCGACCTATGCAACATTATCGGATGTATCTCGTCCATACCGGGCGCTTTGAAGGGTGCGAACGATTTCATTGCTCACACAATTTTCTGATCGCAAATTATCTTGTCGATTGTTTCAGTTACCGTGATCTCTGGCGTATTTGTTTCTGCCGGACAAGAGGTACACAACCACCGGGAAGAGACATTTTAGGAGGGTGTGTCTGTTTTTGTGCCGGTGCCGTCACAGCTTTTGTTAGAAGAAACTTATAACGAAGCCTTGGGAAGGACCTTTCTCAAACGAGCTGCCTACGTGGAACTTTCAATAGTACCGCAGAAACTTCTACAAGAATTTTTCTTAGCGAATCTTATTTCTTTTTTGAGAAGCTTCACATTTTCTTTATCTATCGACCACTCGATAGCGCCCTCTTTAGCAAGGTTCCAGCTATATCTTTAGGTGAGGAGACGCTCTCCTATTTCGGATTCCACTAAGTTGGACGATACTTACTGCTGGTGCGTTTAACAGGTCAGTTTCTTCCAAACGAGCATTGGGGCTTACAGATCATCTACCATCTTATCGAGGTCTTCCGTGCAGTTGGGCATTGCTTAAGGCGAGAGCCCAACACAGCTTCCCATTACTTCGTTGCGCTTTTTGCTTAGTCTCCTACCTGAGAAGTTAGCTCAGGCGAAATGATTATGTAGTCACATGAACCCAACGGTTTATCCAGAGGACACTGCAAGGAAGTGACCATGAGTTCTCGGCCCCTAGGAGTTACGCTAGCTTTTTTTCTATATTCCCATTGCAAAAGTACCACATCGTTTTATGTGAACAAACAGTTCCTTTACTATTTCCTCGAAGTCCCGCCTCCGTTATCTTGCTCAAGAGACCCTAGGTTTCATAGTGGCAGCTAATTCTGAAATCTTTAAGTAGCACGCCATATATTTGTACAGAAGTTTGTTTGACGCACAATTATATGTAAGTCTGAAGTCATTTAACAGCCGATAAGGCAATATGTTGCGAAGCAAACATCTCATGTTCTGATCGTGATCTTTAAGGTTACTTACATAACAAATTGCATTCAATTAGAGGAAAATCCACACTTCACTCAGTGCATCTATGGAACTAATCTTCATTCACCCGATCAGTCTTATACGTGCAATCACTGTGGCGAAAAGTATCTCTCGTTTGTTTGAGAATCCGAATGGAAAAAAAAAATGTTTCATTTACCGAGTTCGCTTTACATACTCGCGGGTTTATTGCTAAGTAATACGTGTTTGACTTTCGCAGAAAGTAGTGGAAGTCCTGCAACAAACGATGGACGCATTACCGAAATTCAAATGAAATTGCTTACCGTGCAGACAGACATTCTTAATCTCAATACAGCCATAGTATCAGGAGATAGTTCTGGGGAATTAAAAACTCGCCTAACCAAACTCGAGAGTCTATTTCAAAATTTAAAAGAAAAACTCGCGGATGAGCGTCGTCAGGACTCAGAATCTGTTGGAAGTTATGACACATCCATCGCTCTTCTTATGACACAATATGAAGCTCTTCAAAAACAACTGACGTCTCTTCAAACGACAATAGCCGATAAAGTAAAAGCTGAACAGGAAAGAAATTTACCCAACAACATACAGGATGCTATAAAAAGTCAAAAATTTAGGAACGCTGAAGAAATGCTCATCCAAATGGCGGATAACAATAAAATTCAAGGTATCATCCATCAGGTGTATGCCAATTCAATTGAAAATACCGATTTAATTTTGGAGTTTTCTAAGGATCTGACGAGAAGAGATTTCCGTTTGTCAGTGCTAAAGGCATTGCTGTATGAAATTCGCTCCAATGGTCATCGCAATCCATATAAATTGATTGCAATGGTCAGAGATCCAGAAAACTCTGTGATATCAAGCAGTTGTGCATCCGAAGAGGAAAAGGATATTGCAAGAACCATGATCAGTGACATTGTACAAGATATAAAAAGTTCCTCTGAGGAAATCCTAAAGAATGCCATGTACACCAATACCTATGCTAAAAACGTCGAGATAGAAAAGCTAAGTGACGCATTGAACGCTTTCCGTTCGGATATTTTGGAGGAAGTAATGCCTAAAATCGTCGATGAATCATTTTCTGTTGTGGCCTCCGACAAGATCCTTGACAATCTGCACAGCCATAAAAATGTTTCGCAAATTTTATCGGGTATTGTTGCACTATTCTACAAGATGGAGAGTACGGGCAACTCCAACGATGCCACTATGATCAATATGGGTGACTACATAAAAGAACTACAGGGTAGGAATACTTACAATACAATCAGCGCTGCACAGAAAGATGCTGTTACAAGTGTAATTGAAAAGCTGCCGACTTGTGTTAGATCGATATTTTTTGAGCCCCATGTGTGTTTTTTTAACCGGGGGTCTTACACGAATAGGCGCCTGAGCTCAAGATACAAATTCAGTGCAAATAGCGGGGATATTATGACTTTTTATCCTGGATATCAATTGTCAGAAGGAGGTTGGAAGGTTACTAGGTCTGGCGATAAGTTCTATTTTGAAAGCGTTCTTCACCCGAAATCGTATTTGTATTCTGTAGGTGTGGACATCTATGGTGGTGGAACTAGGCGGATTGTCAATGCGATGAAGTTCGAAAGAGATAGGATTGACAATAAGGGTGCATGGAATATGGAATTGAGCGGAGACTTTTGTTATTTCAAAAATGTCGATACAAAAGAGTATATGTGTGCAATGTTCCAATATACCAGTGCTCGGGCGAGATACGTTTTTACTTGGGTACCAGGAACCGATATTCGAAGGGAGGAGTTCCAATGGCAGCTGAAAAGGTGTTAAAAGAATTTCGAATTTTGTTAGTTTTGAAATTAATAAAGTAAAGGAAATCTAATAAGTGTTGTAGACTTTTATTTCATAAATTGTGCGAGAGATGGATTTCTGCAAAGTTGACTGATCCAGAGGCTTACAGGTTTCTTGTCCCCCTATCTACTTACGCTTTTCTTACTTAGTTTCTATGACTTTAATTTTAAAGAATTTGAAGGAAGTTCGATAAAGGCCATCATTTTAAGGGCAATCTTTTTGTTTTGTTTTTTTTTCCGAGGGCAGAACCGCAGGCGCGGCTTACCATCCGTTCGGTACACACTTGTTAACTACTGCAACTAGCTAACCATTTTTGCAATAGGAATTGAATGGAATTTTTTTTTGATCGTTGAGGTTACTGACATCGGTTATTACCCACCTTTCATTCTAGGGGTTTATCAACAATGGACATGACCCTCCAGGTTGGGGGTTGTGGCGTAGGGCTTAGTTCCCTACCATGGAAAAAACTTCTAGTTATGAGAGGGACACAGTAGGACTCGGATAATCAACCCCTTCAAATGACAACACGTACATACGTTTACTGTACACCCCCGGTGCTACTCAAAAACTTGAATCTGTCCTCTCGCAGTACAGGGCAGATATTTTTGCGGTTCAGTAGATACGATGGTTAGGATCAGGTAGACAAAAGCGGAAAGATTGCGTCAGCTATTACAGCTGTCACAAAAGGTTGCACAATGTCAGGAAGCTGATTAATCGTGAGAAATCGGCTTAAGCCAAGAGTTAATTGACTTCAATTCGGTCAGCGATCGCCTGCTTGTAACACTTGTTAAGTCCATTTATATAGCACCACACTTATATGCTTACACACCTCTACCGGCGAGGCTTAAAACCCTGTCAAGGAGGAATTTTATGACTCCCTGAATGGTGCCTACGATGTCAAAATATTATACGGGGACAACAGTGCTGACATTTGCCTTTACGATACGACAGCTGATTACGGCTTCCGACTAATCGACTTTGCTAGGTCTCCAAGACTACAAATCCACACAGCAAATCCACACTCTCTCTCCGAACATTTCCCTATCGATGCGAGACACGAATCAAATATAATGAATGCGCACACATTCAGAGGGATAAACGTCGACTCTGACCATTATTTCCCAGCAGCCAGGTTCAAAGCTCTACTGTCAGGAGACTTATTGTTGAATGCCTTAGCACGTCTGGAGTCGCCAAAGACTGCAAAAAACATCTGAGTGAGAGACTCTTGCGGTGCATTCACCATCTAACAACCATATCGGGATGTCCACCTCCAAACAGGACTTCATGTTACGATGATAACTAATGCACAGGGAATTATGGATTTATACAGCACTTTGAGCAGCTGCTAAATGGCGTAATGTCCACAAAGTGGTAGGACAAGGAGAGAACTAATGAAGAAGTAATCCCCTTTCCCAGTAAAGAAGAGATTAGCGGAGCTATTTGTAAGCTGAATAATAACAAGGCAGCCAGCCCTGATGGCTTACTGGCTTATCAAATAAGGACTGGAATATCAGCACTGTTTGCCCATCTACGAGGATGGCCATCTCATGTCCTGCCAACACTCGAGACATTTCCCCGCTTAATTTCTCATATAAAATCTTACGTGTAAAGGTCTAAAGCGTTTCTATAACACACTCTTCAGGTCACCAGTGTGGCTTCCGCCCTGGCAGGTCGACAAACCACATCTTCCCCCTAAAGCAAAACTTCTGGGGAGTAGTACCTTACTTACTAACTGGACGGGTTCCCAGCCTGTCCCTGCCTGAGACACGCCAGCCTTCCATCCTCATCTATCCAATTTTCCAGACGAAGCGCTCTGGCATCGGCAATTGCTTGGTCCTTAAAACGGAGGTTCGGTCTTGCTTGTCGTCTCGCACTGGGAGGGCTGGGATTCGAAGATCCTCTTAGAGCATACATTTGTAGAGCATACATTTCGTTTTCCGAGTTAGGAGTCTTAAAGCCAGTTTCTTAGCTGCTTCCTTGGGTTAGTCTTCATCGAATCTCCACTAAGTTGTCGTTAGTTGTCGTTGATGATGATTACTCCGAGGTTGGTAAACACGGTGGGTACATGATGCTTTGTTTGTGAACAACATGTACTTAGTTGTGTTTCGCCAGCTCTTCAATTGCGATTGAAATCCTCTATTACAATACGCTGGGAGAGACCGATGGTGTTTATGGCATCTGCATATCACAGTATCTGGACGGATTTGCTGAAGATGGTGCTTTCTGTGTTGAGGCCCTTAATGCGCACTATCTATTTCAGAACCAAATTGAAGAAGTCACACGAGAGCGCATCTCTTTGCCGAAATCTTTCTTTGTTGACTAAATGTGGGTGTTCTTCTTCCCCTACCACTCTTTCTACATGATTCCCATTTAGGAACTGCTGGAAGTGCTGCTTAAAGACATGTACTATTCTGTGTGCTTGGGTGTTTAAGTTTCCTTCACTATTTCAAAAAGCCTGAGTTGCGGGCTTGGAACTAGCTGCCAGTTTCTTGATTTTCCTGTAGAACATCCGCATGTTGTTTCTATCGCGGGACTCTTCGATATTCTTGAGCTGGGATACTGCGTGTACCACTCTACCAAGGAAATAGTATCAGTCTTTGTCTTAGAAGTATTTCAGTTGTACCTTTCGGATATGTTATTGAAGGACATAAAATCCACAACATGAATGCCTGCAAGATATCAAACCCTAGATGTCTCTTCGTTTTTTTTTTTTTTTTCGTTAAGGATGAAACTATCTTTGCAAAAAGGGGCTTACTCATCAGAGTACCGAAATTCATCCAAAATCTTACATCCAATCCAGCAATCAACGAAAACTCATTGATTTTCGGTTTCACTTAGCTTCTTACTTTTCTAAGAGCACGTTCGAGGACGAACTCCACATTGCCACTGCTTCTATTTGACAATTTTTGTAAAATATATTTATTTAGGTACCTAGATTGTCTTGGAAAATAAAATGGCAACACATTTACCACGCTTTTTCGCTTTCCTCGTTTATAGCCTTTTTGTGTTCCACTTAAAATATATGCCAACCTCCACCACAAACAACCCCATCAGCACTTCAATAGATGCTTTCAACTTAACTTTCTATTGTTTTTTATCAAAACCCAGCCCCCGAAGTCGATTGTTTACTACTTTACGACACCTTCTCTATCCTGTGGACCGTATTATTCGTTGAAAAATTCTCTCACATTTGTCGTCGTTTATTCGTCGTTATCCCTATTTACTCGTACTCCTGCACATACTAACGTAACCTAGTACATCTACAATATAACGGAAGAAAAGCAACCCAAAAAAATGTAAAAAAAAGAATCCCCACACATATACTTACACAAGCATAACAAAAACACAAAACAAAGCGATAAATTAAATGCAAAGTTATATCACCGTCTTAAGCTAGATTGCAACCTCTTTCCACATCAAACTCCTGCTTGATCTGCCCTTCTCTTTGCCCCTGTACTTCATGGCAAAAAGAAAATGCCGGAGAAACTTGGATAGACAACAGTGACACTGTTGCATGCATAACCCACGGTAGTGTTCATCTCTTTCCACAAATAAGGGAGACCTCGTGCATCGTATTGCGATGCGAAAATAACGAAACTATAGTCTACAGCTGGTAGTTAAGGATACGCACACTACGGTGTACGCGTATTATCATGGACGTCATGATATTAAGACTAATGAACGCAAAACACGAAGACTGGTGGTATAGTCCTGGGCTGTAGGTCTCAGGCATGAAATCTGCCCAAGTGGCTAGATCAGATGCCCCTAGTTTCCCATTTAGCTTATGTCCCTTCGACATAACTTTCGAGAGCCTTTACTATTTGTCCCCCTGGGTTGGATTCGAAGAGTCTTCTGGCCATATGTTCCACATATCGTTAGGTTAAGTTAGCTTAGATAATTGGCTGCCTTGAGACTAATAATGTCACTGTTCACTTAGATCAGTTTGGGTCTATTGTGTCCATTTGGGCACCGTGGCTCAGTGCTTAGTGTGTTGGATTACAGAGCGGGAGGTTCGAATCCCAAAAGACACCAAAAAGTTTTTCACGGCCCCGTCTCTAGCGAATGACTGACGGTCTATTGCCGAAGGGCCATGCACGCAGTCCATCTGGAATAGTTCGTGAATGTCGTCTTACTGGCAGAGAGATTTGCTACACTTAAAGGCGCGGAACTACTACTCAGTAACTAAACCCAAACAGCTTTGACATCTGCTCGGACAGTCTGCCCTAATGGCACTAGGAAACCCAACCTTCACAGAGAAATTGGTGAATGAATTCAAGGAATTCATGAATCCAGGTCAACATGCTATGGGTTCCTGGTCACTGCAATATACCAGGGAACGACAGCACGGATGAACTGGTGAGGAAGGAGGCGGGAAACATGAAAAACAGATGGTCGGTCTGTATCCCGGACACATCAACCTGAATAAACACGCCTACAGACTGGGACTCGTGAGTTCTAGAACTTGCCCGGGATGCGAGGAAGCGGAAGAAGGAGAATGAAATTCCAATCAAAATAGAGGAATGGGTTTGCGTCCTGGTATTACAACGAATACATATATGTTTTATTCCTAAGGGCTCCAATGGAGTATTTCCTACCCGACAAACAAAAAAACCCAGATTTTCACTGCTTAGACAAATCCTTGTTTACATAACATCCGAATACATGTAGGGTATCCTCTAGTCTGACTGTAGAGTTATAATATTTTTCTTAAGCACGTCTTCCTTGTATTTTTAGACTTCTGAGACCCTTCCGGACGTACACGTATGTCGAAAGTGTAAGAGCTGCACACACATTGTCAGGCTCAGCCTAGTAAGAATGTAAGTCAATCCTTTGAGAGTTAATACCGCAACCACAACGAAAAATAGTGTGCACCATAGATCGTCCTGTCTGGAGTGTAGTCTCTCGCTGTCTCCTTTGTTCGTGTATAAAATGAATGAAGTAACCTTCTGTAGAGACTGCTGGTGGATGCACAAATCCTTCCCTCCATCCAATGCCGCGAAAATAAATTTTATTTTATTTATGTCGAGCGTTTAGTTCGTGGTGCAGAAAAAAAATCAAGTACAGAATCCTTCTCAAGGTTCTTAGTAGAGAGACACCCTTATTAATTAGAAAATTGGAGCACGCAACATAAGGTGCACCCAATGCAATTAAGGTGGTGGCAGGATGTGAGGGTGGTGGTGGGGGTGGATTTGCACAGTCTTAGCGGAAACGTAAACAAGAAACAATTCTTAATTCCGCATCAACTGCTCGCATTTAGTGGTGTGGATAATGCGAATGCACACTGCACAGCTTGCAGGCACGATAAGGACAATGTAAATGGAGAAAACGACTAGAATGTGACAACGTGTATGCGTTGGAGACACCATTCGGTGAATATTAATTCTGTGGGTGGGCTAATAAGTGTTCGCGGATTAAGGATGAGTAATTGCGGTACAGATGGTAAACATTAAAAAGTTGAGAATATGAAATGAGCTTGAAGTTGATTTACTCTACCTACTAAGGCGGTGGCCCAGAGTACTTTGGGGCCAAGTTTTGTTGAAGGGTTTTTATTTAACTTTTCCCTGTTGTATCTGAATTTAATGAATCATTTGCCATGGATCCTGTTACATTTGTAATTCTTAACTCAAGCATAAGTCCTTAAACATCGGAAAATAAAAACTTTGGTAAACACTGCTTTTTAAATCGTCTCAATCACTAGAATCTGCCTACTTTTAAGCTACACTTCAAGCCATTTGAACGGAAACTGACTTGGTCTTTATACAGAACGGAATCTGCCAAGCCCGATGGACGTGCAAAGTACAATTTACTGTTTTTATAAAGTTAAAGTCTACGTCTGCCGCAACAGAGCACAAGCATGTGGTCCAAGGTCTAGCTTTTGGGAGCTTTCGCGTTGTGCGTGGATTTGAAAGAGATCCGATCCGTTGTGCGACTTTAACGTAGACCTAGAAAAAGAGGATAGCTTTAGCAGCTTGCACGACAACACAACCGGCAACGGATTTAGGCTAGCCGACAAGCTGAACGTTATCGTATCTAGAACCTAGTTTCCTCATCTCAAAACCACAAAGGGCCATGCTGTATTTTGATCGAAAAACGTTCAATTAGATCGATCATTGACGCATTGACACTAGACAGTGCTCTTGTGTACTAGATATCCGAAAGCTCTATTGGGCCGGTGTGGACTCGAATCACTACCAAGATACTTTTACTGATATCCAAAGCATCATTGAACAGGCAAAATATTGTTAGGAAACCTGCAATAGCAAGCGACCGCCAGGTCCAATCTTTAGCAATGTCCTATGCCACCAGCAGCAAATGCAGAACACCAGTGGGGCGCTGCTCACAAGCCATCAGACAAGGCGTTTCTGATAATTTGCAATACAGACCCCGTCCCAATCCAATCGTTTCCATTATTTTCGATTTTGTGTTCCAATAAACTCACTGAACTGTACACTTTTCAATATCCACACAGTAAAACAAACAATCATCCTTCGATTTGGGATTGCATTTCAAAAAGGATATTATCATGGTAAACGTAAAACACTATAGGTATGTACTCCTGGGGGGTAGTTTCTTTTCTCATGAATAGACTCTTGCCTCGATAATAGAAAACAATATCGATATCAACCAATAATAATCGCATCGATAAAGGATAAACAGAATTTCATATTTTTCTCTCATAAGGATCTTAGTAACAAGCAATTGAATTAATATGAAAATCTATTTTCTCTGCCAAGGAAGGTTTGTACGTACGTACATATATATCGCTCACGATATAGCTGAATCAATTTTTTTTTTAAATTGCGTCCTTTGCAAAGGAAACTATTTGAATCCTTGTCTAAAGGAAAAGAAATTGTTTTTTTACATATTAAAAATCCTTTGAGAGAAAATATGCATTAACGTAAAATCCAATTTGCAAAACGATTCTACTTCTTATTTTGGATATGCAAAACCTAAATGATACTCACTCAATGTCCTTACGACTTAAAACGACTCACAACACATAACAATGCCACTGATGATGATGGTAAAATGATGATGATAATGGAATTCTTATGTGGCAACTAAAACAGTCATCCAAAGACAATTTTCGTCGTCCTTTTGCAGAGATGCAAATTTCCATTTCACACTCAAGAAAGCCATCGTCTTTTGGTTATCCTTTTTCTCTTGCGCCTCAGGTATACGTAGCTCTTCAGTATGGATTAGCTTGTGTCACAAAACAACACAATCCAAATCGGGGCACAAACCAAATTGCATTCAGTCCAACTCTGTGTGGGTATTTTGTTAAGGAGTAAAGAAAAAGAAAATCCTTGCGAGAATAAGGATGTGCAACCAAAGTACTCCTTTTTGGAAATTGTTTTTGGTGGCTTGACAAGTGTTTCATAATGCAACAGGAGACAGAGATAGGAAAATAGACTTCGTATTGTGTTTGCTGGAAAGGATTCTGCAGTCTTTTAGTGAAGATGCTTAAGATATCCTTCTCTACTCTAATACATGCATCTTTTCATGCAAGGGAACTTGTGCATATGCGTCTTTTTTGTTTGCTTTTGCCTTGAATAAGAGATGGAGTAGACATAGAAAGTTCACTTTATGGACTATTGCACTGGCAACAAAGGAATCTATTTTTAATGAGAATTTGTAAAGGATACTCTTTAGAGCTTTTATTGGATTTTATTTGGTGTTGAGGTCTAAATCTTGTTGGTAGTCCCTGAAGTGATCTTAATTAATGAGAGGTTATCTATGTTTTTGAGACTTTTACAGGACAAAAATAATTATAGTCCTCTGGGGGCAGCAGTTGACTATGACTTTGCCAAGGACAAACACGAGGAAATATATTTGTATCTACAGAGGGTAAATCAGAAGGTTTTCCAAAACCTCTAAGTTCGAGGAAGAAGATTGTCTGCAAAAGAAATTCTGAAAGGACATCCCATTGTCGAATCAGACACTCGGCAAATTGAGGTCTAAGGAGCAGGGATTCTTTAACAAAGATGAGCGTGACGGAAATTGTTATTCAGAAACGGACCTGAGGAGTTAGAAACTAGCTAATGTCCTCCACTCATCGTGGCTTGAAAACGCGGTAACAACGCCATCAATTTCGGTTAAGGTTAAATTGAAAACTTCGTTTTCAGGCCCTTTGTAATTGCCCCTGACAATCAAAAGGGGTAACCAAATCCCCGAAGTACCATTTCAGTGCCTTTTCTGGTGAAACTAAGGCTTTATTCGTTTCTCTGTTGTCCTTGGTGTCTGTGATTGCTGTTCCCCTGGTGGAGCTCTAACTTATACCAGCCAGGCCAAAAGTAGATACCCTACCTTCTACACCTTGTCAAACATGTTTGGATGTATTAATAACTAAGTGACTTCAATGAAAGGGCCACATGACCATAGACGCAAGAGGACGATCTTTACTCGAAGCATTTAAATCCTTAGATATAAGCCTAGTGAACAATGCTGTAAAAAAGGATACATCATTGACATTACCTTCATTAGTAGCTCTCTAGACCAAAGCACAATCTAGTGGGTAAGTGAAGACCACCAGACTATATCGATCGAGATAGAGAACAAGAAGAGCCGGCAACAAGACCAAAATGAAAGGATACCGTTTTCGACAGAGTGGTGTTTGAGGAAGTGATTAGCACTCAATATCTGAAACCTCGACTAGCCCAAGAGCTAGCGCATGCTTCACATGCGATACTTCTATGGCAAAAAGGAAGCCAAGTACACTGGCAGAATGATAAAACCAATTCTCTCAAAGCAAACCGGCTTCAAGCAAGGCACAGAGTTCAACGCTCCAGAGTCAGGCCGGAGTTCAACCAAAAGCTAGCAACATTATTAGAGACAGCAAAACAGATGCTTTTGGTACGGACACTGCACTGTTCCTATGGAGACATCCCCTCCGTAACACCAGAGAAATTGCATTTAGCGTGACTAAAAAGTGGTGATATTAGAACACCAGGCTCGCATAGAATCCCGAATAAAGCCCTGAATGCAGCTATAAAAACTGTTGCTTCTCCTTAAGGAAATTAAACTCCCCGGAATCCCTTCATCATGTCGCCCCGATAGGGTTAGAATTCCTACCAATCACAGTTGAGGTACCGAAAAGCCCAATCTATAGTAGACGCTATAAAAATGACGTCAGATATCGCTGCTGTAGCCATTGAAGGAAGAAGATGACGACCTGTCAGGGCGATAATTAGATCGAGGCTCGTAAGGATCTGTAAATCGCTTTTAAGCGAGATATCTAGAGCCAATGCGGTGGACCTCTACTGGGTACCAGGACGTGAAGATATCGATCTGGGTGGTTCCGACATAGCGGATGAACCTTCTTTTGCAGTACTCTAGGGTGAAGTAAATCTCCAGAATGGACGCAAACTGTTGGTCTAAGTCAGCATTGACTTTGTTAGTCACAAAGTACGCAATTACTCTTAACCTTACCTCGTGTAAGGGACAAACTCATCTCCTCTATGGGTATCACAATGGATCTGCATTGAGCTGAAGCACACCACCCTGCCTTAACACACACTTAACGTTACCTCTGTGGCAACATATGTAAGTATACGTACTTACCGACGACCCTTGCGCTGAGTTAAGAACATTGTCCCGAACCATATTTTGGTCACTCAGCACTTTCCCGACCAGCTGCCACCCAGATCCTGAGTCTGCTCGAGAAATCATAGCGACCACTTAAATGTAACCCACTGATGAAGAAAAAAATTAGTACATCCATTCCTCTTCGCCTGAAATTAATGCACCAGACCTTAATGCATCCTTAATTACAGCACATGCATATCCTCTGCAATTACGCGACCCATCCTTTCTAATAGTTTCATCACTCAATGTGTGTGTGTTGTAATATCCCCACCATTAATTTATCTGAATTGTGGTGCCAGCTCTTTTATAGTCGAAAATTATAAATGACTCCTTCCCGTCTCCTTTTCACATTAACTCTGACATTGCACGGTGTCAGCCGGAATCAGAAAACTTTAAATAAGACTTTCCATTCCAATCGATTTGCTCCTGAATACAAATTATATATCAACTCCGACCCATGCCAAGCCTCATGTCCACTTTTCCAATTTCACTTCGGGTAATTTTTTTTTTCTACCAAAGGAAAGGAATCGATAAGTTTCTACTCTGCTGCCTTCTTATTATTTTTATCGGGTCACTTCGCATTGAATAAAGAAGAACCTATGAGACTCAGGCACCATCACCGTAAGGATCTCTTGCAACAGAAAATTATCTCTGCTCCTTCTTTCAGTGGGGTGGTAGCGAAAGCAACCAGAGATCACCTGCTGGCACTTCTGTTGCTGCTGCTGATTCTGGTGATGGTATTCCTTGCCACTTCTCCAGGGCGCAATTTAACATTATTTTCATTTTCAAGCAAGGACTCCTCTCCTTCAAAGTGGATACGATGAGAGTAGGTGTCTCTTCACAATGTGTGTAATCATTTGAAGGACCATAAATATTATTTTCCATCTTCCGCACAGTGTATAATGGCAGGCATAATGTTCTTATACTTGAGAGGTGCATAAGGACAAGGGTGAACCCTGTACCCGACCCACAAGTTCCCATATGTCGAGAGCTGAAAGAAGCCAGTTATCGGTCGGTAAACGATTTGTCACCTGGAATTTATGGTGTTTTGATAAAAGTTTTGCTTGCAATAAGAAACTTCCTCTTTCTGTGTGGGGTGCTATAGGTGATGTGTGTGTGTTGTTTTTTTTTTTTGCGAAATCGATTTACAATCCGCTCACAGTGGGTCGAACAGTACATATGCCTTTCACGTGTTTCTGTTATGAGCTACATGATATCGTTGCGGCGGCCGAACTTAGTTTCTAAATTAAAGACGGCTGCCGGTGGTGTTGTCCGCGATCAAAATTCGACAATCACAGATGCTGAACCATCCAAGGGTCCCAACACTAGCGGTCGGAATTTGGCCGTAGCGCCGCCATCTTGCTGGTGTCTTTCTTTCGCTACATACTGTTTCCGCTATATACCTAGATATCATCTTCTTGAACCAAATCGATACAAGAGCAGTTATTCTTTCCTATTTTTTTGTTAATAATATAAAACAGCCCCAAAGCAATGAAATTTCGTGAAAGAAAGGACGAACTCTTCCAATAGTTGTGCTTTATTTGAGAAATGATTTCTTTTTATACCCCTTTCCACCAATCAACTGAAATATCAGACAGCAAAGTGGAAATTTTCATGGTTTCTGATGAAGTTTTTAAACAATATTTCGATTTCAAATGGACTGGTATTGATTTAAATTTTATTTTCCTTTTTGTTTTTCGCATTTCAAAATGAAAATTGGAAAGGCGACACGATAGGTTAATTCGATTTATCTGTGAAAAAAAAAATTAAACTAACAACGAAACGCATTTAATTTGCTTCTATGTAAATAAAAAATCCAAAAAAAGTTAATTTATGTAAAATTTTATTTAACTTTTTAGAAATTAATCCGAAACATATCCTTGTCTATTTGTTATGTTAATTTAGTGAACGAAATTTGGGTCTCAGCCTGATGTATGCTAATGCGTTAGTAGCTTCGCTCAAATTCCAATTGGCTTACCGGAATTATTTTCAATTAAAATACGGGAATAATTTTTTTAAGGCTTCATTAGCACTGGTGAAATGCACCGTTTAAAAACGCACATAATCCGGTTGGAATAAGTGGGTTCGCGTTACTATCGCTACTCTCAATAAGAGGTAAAGTTCGTGCTGGAATACCACAGGGTCACCGAATTTCTGTCACCTGACCCGACCAAAGGCTGGATAATAACAAAGGAAGTGATCCAAATTATCGTCGCCCTTTCCACAAGTGTCACAGACAGTGGTGTCTCTTAAGCCTAGCACACTAAGATGCTTAGCAAAAGCAAAACGCCCCGTGAGAACGCCAATAAGTTGTCTACAGTCTTTTCTGCTGAGAGACAACAAAAATGCCGCTGCTTTCTTACAACCGTTCGGGAGGAATCCTTTAGTCCACTAGCAACCTGAAGAGCCGCATCACACACAATCGTCAATGGAGGCTCTAACCGAGGAAGCGGGAAGACCCAACGCAGGTACAGATCCTGAGAAAACACCTTCCGAGTTTTGTTAAGAAATCTCATCGGAGATCTCATTTCCCGCAATTCTAGTGTGACTTGGGACGCATACAAGAGTCAGCGAGTTTAGTCTTGCGACCGAATTTAAAGAGTTCTTGTATTTTCGAACCATTTTCGAACGGGTTAAAGGGTTGAGTAAGGCTTTAAGCGCTTTTCTGTCAGTACAGAAACAAATACTCCGACCCATCTATCTATTCTTAACAATATAGTCGGTAACCATTAGGATACCATAGAACTCCGCTTGAAAGTAGTGATATTCTTACCTAACGAGTAGTAAGTTGGCGGTCTCCATTAAGACATCCGCAAAAGGCAGATGGACGCAAAAGCTGATTCCTACGATCTAAGCCTAGACAAAGAGGGCACACTATCGGAAATACATCCACAGATTTGGGCGCGATAGCTCGCATTTTCTGTCCAGAAAGTCCAGATGAAGAGGAAGACTATGTCAAGGTCAGGGAACCACTGTTTGGAGATCTGTTTCTTCATAACGAGTGTGCAAAACGAGTTAAGAAGCCTCCAGAGATTAAGAAGAAATGCAACGATTCAGAGGACATAGCATAAGCGTGCGGGTGTGGACTAGTACGTAGGCGTATCCCCGGCATTGTTTATTCCGATTTATAATTGTGCATGATGATACCCCGGGCTTCAATTGGCGCATCCATAAAAACCATGTGCATTGGTAGAAAAGTATCTAACACAAGAAATTAAATGATACACCTTGATTCCCGATGAGGCACAAATCATGATAACTCGTCCATTCGCCATTCACCCACACAGAGAGATACTGGAAGACTCAGAAATTTCAAATCCAGCCTACGAGCTTTGTATCGATTACAAGGCGTCTTTGAGCTACAGAAATAGATGTCTACTCTTCCAAAGATCCACTTTAGACTCCTAAACATAAACTCAATCGCGAACAATTAAGGTTACAGTAAAAAAAACAGTTCCGCAAAGGCACGCACAGTAGGAAAAATTATTTATTGCCTACCAGTCATTATCTCCATCAAAGCTTAGGAATGTAAAAAAAGGAAATCTCCCCCTCCGTGACAGTGCTTCGAAACACTGCCGTGACCAGGATTCGAACCTGGGTTACCACGGCCACAACGTGGGGTCCTTACCACTAGACGATCACGGCTACGCGAGAGATATTTGGCACTAGAACTAAGTGGAAATTGTTATTTTCACTTCTGTGAACTTAAAAGTGAAATGTATTTCCATACCCAGCAATAATGCTGTCGATACTGAAACGTGAAAACTATCAATTTTTAGTGCCACCGTTGTAGAAGAAATTTCGAAAACTTTCAATTCAGAATGCTCGCTATCCATATAGATAATCAGTCCATCGGTCAAAATCCAATATTCTAACAGGCACTTATTTCTTCCGACCGTCAAAATATCCACATGTGTGAGCTCTTTGGACAACTGAAACTACATATATTTTCACAGCGTCGGATAAGCAAAGCAATGGTGCGGGTATTGCTAGTTTGAAGAAACTATTTTTGTTGAGGCACGTGCCTCGTTTCTCTCTCATATTTCCATGAAGTTGAATAGGTCTTAGTATTGTAACAATTTATTGCCAAAAACAAAGACTGCACAAGCACAACACGCGAGGCTATCGGAAGCAATCCTCCACAACGAGAAGTAAGCCCATTGCCGTCTTCCCAAAGAGAGAGCAAACATGAGCAAGAAAAGGCAGCAGGGACCACATGCGTCCAAGTCAAGCTTCTGTCAGTCGGGACAACGGATGACAGGAAGAAAGAAGGCGGGAGCTTCGATAGGATATTGTCGGCACTTTTAATGCTTGTCATTTGGTGGTGCTTCAACCAGACTTGAGTCTAATGCAGAGAGAAAAGCTAAAATAAATTAAAATTTTCATCCAGCGTTGAAGGGGTTAAACATCGGGGTAAACCAATACACACACAAGTTGTCAATTCCGAGATACAACAGAAATACCACTACAACGATAATCGGTTCATGTATACACAATTTTTCCCCGAGTTATTCATCCCGTGTGCGATTGAAGATAAAAGATACCCCGATGTTACCCCGGGGGTAAATTGAACCAGTGTGCGCTGGCCCATTGAGTATTTCGTCTAAGTCCATAGGTGCGGGACGGCGCATTATAGGCGTTAAGAGGACAGGCTATATTGGAATCGGAGACGGAAAACCAAATGTTGCTTAATTTAATACTGTGAATGGAATGTTAAAGATAAATGGTCCAAGATAGCTCCTTGAGAGAACAATGCTGATCTCAAATGGACATTGTATTGGCGGCTCCATGAGATAAACCTCGGTTGGAATCCAAGGGCTTTTAACTTCAAAAGTATAATTTTGAGGAAAATTTTGTCAAAGGCCTTCTATCTTTCAAAGCGTTCAGTGTACTTGACACAAATACGGTTAATTTAGTGGGTTTTTGACGTTCTTTAGGAATCCGTATTTCTAGTTTGGAGACGATTGGCTTGCAATGAAAGGACATTCTCGAAGGGTATGGGATCATGTCCAAGGAGACAAAGGAGGTTTGCGTAGAAAGAGTAGAAATAATTAAGGTTCAAGTGTGTGGTCAGCGAACGATTGGTTGAAAAAAATGAGAAAATAGGTTGATAATTATTTTAGTATTTGCCGAGGCTAACACGGAGAAGTTGAGAATAGATGGCCTACCATCGTAGTACACAAAGAATGTTTTTACAGAGCGCCATTGAGAGCTGATGTCAAGGGATAGCTGATAGAGTTGAATTCATTTTTTTCACAAAAAGCCTGTTGCGTGGTATTTTTGTTCCATTTCGTCGAAGTTCCTTGATCCTGTGTGTTTGCTTGGACTGTGAATTGCGGCTATTTTGAGCCATATAATTGTGATGGGAAGATGGCGGTCTGGTCGGGAAATCTCCTTCTCGACCTTCTGTTAATAAAGAAAGAGTTGATTTGATTTCAGATAATGTTGTATGTATGTAAGTATGTTCCTTTGCTGACATACCCAGTGAAAGAATAGTGTCTTAAAAAAATCAATTTTTTTCAATTTTCTATAACTATATAGGTGACATAGTTGGTCTCATACCACTTCCAGTCTTTGTTCCTTGTCCATTGTTTTGTAGTATCTGCTGCAATTCCACGTGTCGAACATTAAGAACAAATCACTGTATTCCGGTTCACCCCACCAATGTTCAAGTCGTCCTGAATTATTAACGAAATAACATGTTCCACGGAACCAGAAGTTGAAGGACAAAGTGATTTACGTAAATTGCTTCTATCCCTCTACGAACCACTTTGAGACTGGAATCGCTCCAGAATAATGGGACATCTGAATGGCACCCGAACAATATTTGTTTTTCCTTTATATTCGCATGTAATTTCCAGGACTACTATCCTTGTAAGAAAAAACTAAGTCACAACCACAGGGAAATCTTTGTTCCATAAATAAAATTGAATATCTTACGAATACCTAAGCGCGCAGCATATTCGCTTTAGTGGCCAATCTACAATAAGTTTGGAGGAAGGCATGGAGTAACTCATTTAGAGTCAGAGGAAGGAGTATGAGAGAGAACTCGATTAGGGTGCAACATTTCGCGCGATTAATAATTCAACTGCCAGGGATAAATTGATTTTTTTCCACATCGTCGTCCTTGTCCGTTCTTGTTCTCACTTTTTGCACAGAGAAAAGAGAAAAGAAGATTTCTACAGGAGCCAGTCAATGTGTAATTTCCTTTCGTACAAAAACATTTTCATACAGTAGTAGAGCTAGTACCATTATCACAAATTCAAGGACGATGAGAATATGGTTGGTAGGTAGGGACGGTTGGTCGAGACGGACGAAATTAGTCATAGGACGGTGGCGGTGGTTTTATTTTCATTTTAATGCCGTAGACATGGGACTCTAACAAGGCGAGATCTCTCGCAGCAGGTTCCAACCAGGACGATGTAATCTAAGACGGACATTTTATTTATTTTTAATATAAAATCCAATTTCCTCGTCCGAAAAATGAAAATTCTTGGAATAGAACAAAAAGAGTGCTGTTAGTCTTCACAGGAGTATGGTAATTACTCCTGTGGATAGGGACAATCTTGGGTGTTATAATCGAACTGACATCTTACTGGCTCTTCAGATGAGACAAATGAGACGAATGCAAATCTAGTTTTTAAATATTCGACTGCAGCAATTTAGAAAGCGAAGTTAGTGAGTCTTTCTCCAAATTGAAGAAGGAACAAGAATTTTGAAGGTCAAGAATGACCCATACGATTAGTATCACCTCTCCGGTTATCTGATAGACATAGAGACGATTCTGCAATTGGCAGAGCGTTTTCTGAACGTTTTTTTGTTTAAGTTTTTACACCTCATCATCTCTCAAAACCTCGGGGGAACCTGTAACCACTACATGGCGTGTCCCCAGGTGGGAGAAAGGGGAACGTCTATTAGAAATGGGTGATAGGAGGAAAATGAAATACCTCTCGCGGACCAAGAAAACGGGTAAAAAGGCTTCCTACTTTAATTGAATGCTGTCACTTTTTACAAGCAGTATGAACCAGCTCGAACGCTAATCATATAACTTAATGTTTCGCACATTGCTTCAAATGATTACTAATAAACGATGGCTTCAAGGACGACGGAAAACAACATTGTAAGTGTTAACCATTTTAATTGTTGTACTCACATAAGGCTAATAAAATGTCTGGAGATCCGACACCAATTTCAGAACTCTGAGAGACGAGGCTAAGACAAAAGAAAGACGCAGAAACAAACGATCCTGTAGGAGAGACAAAAGCAAAATTTCCGAACAGAAACAGGCCAAATACCTCAGACAATTGTATAGCATTACACGGGGGAGATTACAGGCAAGAAATACCAGCAGGCATGCCGATGAAAAATAATTGAAAGAATGATGGAAATCACTTCTGTGAAATCGTAAATCCCTAAACAGCTCCCAACCAGCCGACGCCAGACCCAGCATCCATAGGAACTCCCACCAGACGATCAACCTCTATGTGGTAGATATTTAGTCAATTTGTATCGCTGAAAAATATTTACAACTGCACGTACATACATATGTATCGGGTATTGCTGCTATCGAGTAGGGTGCTCAGCTAAACCTTCAGCAGCAACTACATTGTTTTCATTCGACGGACCTACCAATAAGCTCGTCCTTACTTTCACAAGCTTCTGTTTTGCCATGTACAGCCCTATATCAGCCGCTTTGTGGAATCAGTTTTAGACGCGCTGTCAGTGCAAACATTTTTGACGCGTTTATGTCCCAATGTGACTATTAAATATTCAAAAACGACTTTTAATTAACAATTTCAATTCTTCAACAACAACAACAAATTTCATAACTCTTTCACTTCTTGCAGACTTTAAAACGCACAAACTCCCCAAGCAAAACCGCAAATGCCACCCCAATACCGACACCAAAAGTTATCCAACACACACACAGATACGATGTTGTCAACGGCCTAAAACTATCTTCGTTTTCTGATCGAAATAATTTTAAATACTTTGTCGCTACAGCCAAATCGAAGACATCTGTTTCCCACTTTTTATACAGTCCCGTCTGATACAGCTGCATCAGAATTGCATCAAAATTCTTTCGAAATGGTGAATCCACTTGCATGGTAAAGGCCAAAAAATACGTTCCTAGCGTACATTTCGACACATACCATCGCTTTTTCTCCAGGTACTTTTGTTGTCCCAAAAAGAAATTTGTACGATCCTCGGCCATAACAAAGGCATGAGTTCGATCCAAACGTTTGCGGTACTCGTTGATTACGTCCGTTTCTTCGATGAGAAAAATGTTATCGTAACGTGGTCGAAAGACGTCAGTGTGAGTTATCAAACCACCTTCGAAAGTTGTTGTCACGATCTTGATACCACTTGTGTATAACTCCTCAAAGGTGTCAATTTGCTTATCCTGAACTGTGGTGGTTAGAAAGGCCGACAGAAAAGCTAGATAAACGTTTGTAAATATCAGACCGTAGCAGACGATTTGCATGTCGAAAAATACTGCTTGTAGGGTACAATGTGATCCAGTCGACGGCATATAAAGAAATTGTGTTAAGCTTCGTGACAGCATGGGTCCATACTCCCTCAATTGCTGACAGTAGCGGAGTGTGACGAATCCCGCCAGAGATATGTAGAGGAAGCTGCCTGCCAGGCAAATCCACACTTTCCAATTGAACGGCAGGATCAAGTACATGTACGAGGAAATTTCTCCGACATATGGAACCACCGCCTGCCATTGGACTTGAGCGATCGGGTAACTCCACGTGAACAAGGATTTCGGACTGAAATACGAAAATGAATGCAGTAGAATGTCAATTTTCCCTTCGCTCAGTAGCGCGAAACCATCGGTGATGTCAATTGTACTCTGATTGTTGACGTTGACGAGCCTTTCAAAAGTAGCATTGTGCCTTTGGACGAAGGATCGAAAAATCTCTGCGTTTACCCCGGTTACCTTTGCCACACCATCCTTGTCGTTATAGATGAATACCCTAGCTCCATCCTGCTGAATTGGTGAATAAAAAGTGTAGCCCTTCAGGTTGTACAAATGATCCTGGAAATACTCCTCGATTGGTTTCGAAGTCAGATTTTCTAAGCTGACACTTGGAAATGGCTCGTAAGTTAGAACCTGATTGCCGAAGATCATGATTACATTGACTATTCCCAGATGCAAGCAGGTCTTGAAGAATCCGATAAGTGATTCCTCATCCTGCGGAGTCCCTTTCAAAATAAAGACAATCTTCGATGAGTGTATGTGTAGCAAACTTTGATTCACAACTGCCAACATGTTTGGATTGTCAACATAGTCCATGAAAACAAACGCAATTGACCATAACCCCAGAATGGGCCCCAAAGACTCTGCCTCTGCGTAATTATCGCCAATCACAACCAAGGGAACTTCTGAGGCTTGTGACCGTAAGAACTTTTCGTATCCACTTAAGCGTTCCACAAAATTTCTCTGCGGGAATACAACCAGCGAACGAATATCCTCGCCATGTCGAATGTGCTTGGACAATTCAAGGAGTCGGCTAAAGTTAACACCACCAGCCTGCCATACAATAATTACCAAGAGTTGGAGAAGCAACAGCCTTCGATTGACTTTCTGCATTTTATGGGTAAGGAGTGTGCTTTCAATTTGTAACTTCAACTGGTACTTGCGACTGAATAGTGCGGCAACTTATACTCGTGGTTGCCATTGAAAATCATTGCTCGAGAATTTACACGAGGAAGTTATTATCCATTTTGTTGATAATTTGTGCAAAATTTACATTCGCAATTGCCAACCAACAGGCTGGGCCAATGAAGGGTCATTTTGAATTGTTTGCATTTCAATTTAGTGTGATGGAAGGTTGGTGATAGGTAAATTGTCAGCAGAATTTTAAAGCAGAGCATGTGGCAAAGGTAATTTGCTCTGGGATATTTACTTCTCAATTTGAATTTGGCAGAGCATTTAAATTGTATAAGGCTTCCTTTTAATACTTTCAGCATACCAATCATCCGATACTTACAGTCTTACTGATGGGGCAGTGCTCTTTTGTCAGGACATATTCATAAACGTGCAAAGATAATAACGAATGAAACGTACATAGATAGGACATTCCTTTGTAACTGTTTTGTACTTGAAATACCAATGTGGCAATAGATCGACTATAGGCCAGGACAAATTCTGGAAAAGGTCAACAGATTCCAAATCGAAACACAAATTTCTCTATCAACCTTAAGTCTGCGTCTGACAGCCTTCTTCGATTAGAGCTCTACAAGGCGGTGGCTGAACTAGGGATCCCGATAAAATTAATTCAGTTATTCTGCGTTATGCTGGAAATAGGCGGTTTAAACTCCTAACACAGAGGATGAAAGTGATAATCTATAGAATTTAAATCCCGCCAGTTCTACTATATGGGACCGAGTGTTAGACGATAAGCTAGACTCCTTCGAAAGAAAAATACTTCGTCGAATATTCGGTCCCATATGCGAGAAGAACGACTTGAGGAAAAGAACTGCAAACTCTATGAGTGATATAAGTATGCAGTCCGAAATGCCAAAACACGTCGACTGCATTGGCAACTGAATGACAACGTTCCAGTCAAGAGACTCGTCGTAGCACAGCCCTCATGTTCGAAACGACAAGGAAGACCGAACCTCTGCTGCAACGATCAAGCAATCGTGGATGCCATGATGCTTGGTCTGATCATCGGGTAGTATCATGTCTAGCTGCTCTTCACTTTTCGCGGGATGGGACCCCGATAAAGAAGTAAGTCAAAAATGATGACTTCACCATCTGGGGGCGGTTTTTTGAGAATCTTAAAAGACTTAAAAGTATTGGCAGATCAACTATACGAGAAGAAGGTTAACTCCTTCTATTTTCTAGAGCCTAGTAGGCTAGGCTTAAATAATAACTCTAAAAACTCTTTAACCTTCTCCCTCTTGTTGTGCCCTTCTTTATTTCTTCAAGACCCTTGCACCCCTAAAGTATGCCAATTGAATCTTTGCCATAGCATGGCAGCATCAGCAATGATATTTGTTTAAGATTGCTGTGCTGCAAGAGCCTTGCATCTATAAAGAAAAAAATCAAAGGACTATCGGACGGTGAGGCCATGCAGTCCAGCCTACCTTGACGCAGATCAGAAAAGAAAATTCAGCGACAAGTAGTTCGCTTTCATTGTCTTCCTAGACATTGAGGGTGCCTTTGGTAACTGCCCCAAATTCCAAGGGAATCGTTCCCACACTAGTGGATCCACGCTATGCTTAGGTGCAGAATCACTACTGCTACTGAATAAGCAGAGAAGGCTGCTCTGTTATAGGGTTTCCCAAAGACGAGTATATTGTCGTCAGCGGGCGTCACCTACCGGCCCTTCGATATATGCAGGCGGCACTCCGTGCAGTGAATAGTCAGACAGCTACCTCCTGCGAGATGGCCATCCTTCTTGTGCACCCAGTAACAGTTCGAACAAAGTTAATTACTTTTCAGTCACTTTAGACCCTAATTGCTTTCAAAAAACACGTTGAGACCAAAAGAAATTGAGGCTGAAACCATAATAGGCTCCACTTTATATACTCTGGCATAGTCAGACAATATCTTGAGTATGATTCGGTTGCATGGTGGTCACGGGCGAAATTCCTCAAATTAAAAATCAGTAAACTGACGCACCTTGTCTGCCTCTGTATCACTGGTGCGATGAGAGGGACTCTGACTGCTCTTCTGAGCTTTCCTCTCTTGCATCACTTCATCGAGTACGTGGCCAGGGAAGCAGTACATACATATGTATTTCGCAGTGAAACACTGCTTGAGCGAGCGGTAATCTTTGGCGAAGGGAGAAGAGGAGTTGAGGCTGAAGACCTTGTCAACCCACGCGTTTGTGTTGGTTCGTTATGCAAATGGAACTTATGCGTAGATTCCAATGTTTTTTCCGGAGCGCTCGGAATGGAGAAATAGCAGATGGGCTCTGTCTAAGCCAGCTAGTTCTACCTTCTATACAAACAGGTCTCTGATTGTTCGGCTCTCGGGGGCAGGCATCTATTCGGAGGAAACGACGCTATTCTACTAGGTACATATACTACGGTCTTTCAGGCCGAAGTCAATGCTATCGCAAGGGCAGCTCACGTTGCTTAAAAAAATAACATTAGGGGTAGGGTTATTTACATCTGCTCTGACAGCCAGGCCGCGATTAAGGCTTACTCTGCTTACGTGATTACTACCAAGATCGTGAAAATGTATGCGAGTATAAGTTTCAGCTTAATCTACCCAAATGTGACTTGAGAACTATTACAGGTCTCGTCACGGGTTTTACTTTCATAAACGAATACATAAAAAATATGGGACTTTGGAGTTCGGACCTTTGTAAGATGTGCCTACAAGAGGTCGAAACCGCCGCACACTTTCTGTGCTACGTGCTGCTGTTAAATAATGGACAGCCCCACAAAGACAATGCAATACAATTTAGCGACAATACATATGTACATATGTACGGGCTTGGGTCTGATCTACTCTTATCTGTAGCACCACCTAAATTAAAATAAGTCTTCTTAGCCTTCTATGCATTCTAGAGGATACAAGCAGTAAAATTTTCAACTTGAGAACTTAAGTTAAAGTATTCATGTAGAACACCTTTCACGTAATAACGCAATCAACTGTAATTTTGAGTGCTTATCGTCAATTTCTGAATCACATGGTAACTTTCCCAGCTAATTAAACATAATTTCTGTTCTGAAGGAAATCATTCTTGAACGGTATTTACCCTATTTATTGGCAGTCACCTTCAGAAATATAGCGCATAGAAAAAGTATCGAAGACTTTCCAACGAATCCGTACGAGTTAATAAAATGTAAAACTGGAGGAAAAGAAAGTTAAGTATCCCCTTCGTGGCAGTGCGTCGAAACACTGCTGTGACCAGGATTCGAACCTGGGTTACCACGGCCACAACGTGGGGTCCTAACTACAAGACTAGCACTCGTCAGCTTTTTATTTTGTCGTTTGACCGTTTTTAGTTTTGCCCTCAACTCCGATACACAGTGTTTAATGTTTTCTAAAGAAGGTATGGTGAAGTACTTAGAAAAAAAAGCCTTTGCTGAGCCACTTAAGGTAACTAACTGAATTTAATGAGACTTTTACAGAAGTGAAAAACAATTGTTTACTCTTATTCCATAGCGTTCCGAAAATTGTTCATTGCCATATCTATAACCAAATCGTGACATTTCAACAAAATCATAACTGTCAAAAATTGTAACAAATTTAAGGAAAGGAAGTCACCGGGACCCGACAACAACTCTAATACAGCTCTCAAGACGCCATTGAAAGGCTGCCCAGATACACATGTGCGTAGAAATGACGTGTTTGCAAGAAGGAGTTTTTTTTAGACCAGTGGAAAAGGTAAAATCTGGTACTACATACTCCCCTACTAGAACTAGAATAAGCCACCGGAGGAACCCTCACCATACCGCCCGTTATCCATTCTAGGCACGGTTGGAAACGTGCTAAAATGGGTCACCTGCAATAGATTGGAAAGAGGTCGAACAGAGAAGAAATTCTACAATAAGGATCGTGCGGCAATGGCTGGTTTCGAATGTGATCGGCTGGCCTCGCACTGGCGGAATACAGAACGGAAGCGGACCTTATTAAAAGTAAGAAAAAGACTGAAACAGTCAACATAACAGTGCTGGCCACATAATAACATCGAAACTCCACATAAAATATCCCGGAGTCATACAAGTTGCGATGCTCTCCTTCAAGGAGCACCTCAAGTGCGTGAGTCAAAAGGCAGCAAACGCTAATGCTAAAGCACTCAGTTCCCACTTGATTAACTCCAAATCAGCCTTTGATAATTTGCAAAGATTTGCCATAAGCAACAAAGAAAAGCTTTGAAGAATACTGGGCCAACGAATCTGCAGATCCTTTTGCCAGGCAAGGTCCAATTAAGACCCGCACCCAACCTCTGATTCTGCTTTCAAGTACACGCTACCAAACTAAAAGGGTCTTCCTATTTTCCCATAGGAAAGAAAGAGATAAAAGCGACACACATAGGAAGACTTGTGGGTATCCTTTCTGGTCAGTATCAACTCAAGTACGACCTTCACGAAATAAGCATCACTGAAGATGCCCTCAATTAAAGCTCGGATAGCAGCAGCTTCTGCAGTAGGGTGGTCTGAACTTGGAGAAAAGAAAGGAGGTACAGCGTAGTATAAGACGTGGAAAACGAAATCAAATGAACGCTTTAAGCAAATGCAGCCAACCGATGTTGCAGAAGCATCGTTAAAGCTATAATGAAGGAGCTTATCGAGTGATGATGCTCCAAGTAGCAAACCGTTTATAGTTCCCTAATAGTATTGGATGAGGACTAGCTCAGGAAATAGACGAACCACATCGCGATAGTGCTATATCATTTGGACGTCAGCGCTTCCTACGCAACAATGGATGGACATGCAATGGAACCTTCCTACCCAATACGGCTGATAAACGAGGGCATCCAAAGCAAACGTAGTCACTTTGGATAAGTGGAAAAGAGCTGTAATGCGTTGCAGAACTCCATTACAGAATAGCTCGCAAGTATTGTGGATGCCTTATGTCCCACGAGGGGTAACAGGAATCAACTGAGAAATTAGGAATAGAAGTTTTATCATTGAGGGAAGGACCACCCAAAAAAAAACAAAATTTAAAAAGATGTCCTCCCCTCCGCGACAGTGCTTGGGACACTGCCGTGACCAGGATTCGAACCTGGGTTACCACGGCCACAACGTGGGGTCCTAACCAAACCACTAGACGATCACGGCTATTGGAGAGTTATCAGACCCTTGGCCCAAATTTAAAATTCCATTCAAATTCACTTCTTCTGTCCAGTGGGCTCAGAAATGATTTGTTAATCCACAACGCAATTCAGTTGCAGTCAAAGGGGCTTTCGGACTGAGGGAGAACAAAATTTGGAAGCCTCTTACATTAGAACTCACGGGAATACTGTACAAATTTAGTCAAGGAGGACTTTTGGCCTACACAGTGTACAAGAAACCCCAGTATGACTTTAATAAGAGTTTCCTTAGGGATCCTTTTCCCGACAGACAGGACTGAAATAAGTGTAACACTATTCACGAAAGACATTGACATCTTTATAGATGGCTCGAAGATGGAGAAAAGCATGGGAGCAGGAGTTTTCGCAGAGGCACTGCACATTAACCAGTCATGCAGACTAACACACTCCAGCAATCTTTTCCAAGCTATGATTTGCGTGGTTAAGAAGGCGTCACAAACTGTCCAATTAAAGGAACTATCAGCTCCAGGACAAAGAAAAGAATGGGAACAAGACTTTTCTCAGAGGGAGTGCGCGTTACCCGGTCATACAGACTAACAGACTACAGCAATCTTTTGCAAGCTATGATCTCTGCGGTTAAAATGGCGTCACAAACTGTCCTACCAATGGAACTACCAGCCAGAGATATTATCCCCAGCAACATCGCCTAAGGCTAGGCACAAGGTCCTTCAATAGCCTGGACGATCATTTTAAGCTTTCATCTTTGAATACCGGCATAAATTTAGAGTATTAATACCGCTGGTATCCTGCACCTTAAAAAAAGTAACGAGAACGTCGTATCTGTGTTCAATTGCTGAATCTCGGGAATTGTTACTGGCTACTTATACACTTCTCAACGTTTCGTGGCATTGATGGACTTGCTGAGCAAACTGTTGCATCATAACTTCCATGAGGTTGCCGCTGGAAAGCTATTTGATACTAACCAACGATGTGAGTAAGCAGATTCTAAATTGTCCAACGGACATTAAACCACTAATTAGTACAACGGTTGCAGTTGAAGAAACTTCCTTATTTCCTAGTTATGAGAGGGCAAATTTCTTCGGATAATGATTCTCTGCAAATAGTAACTACTCTGGATGCTACCCAACAATGACCATCTCCTTAAGGAGTTGGAGCATGACTGGAAACAGTATCTCAATATTCTCGAAGCCAACAATCAAAAGTTAAAGCTTCCTATACGTTTAAAAGACCAAAAAAAAATACAAATACTTGGCGCAACAGACGTATGTGGTCCAGGGCCTAGCTTCTCGCGACCATTCATGTTGTGCGTGTTATATTTTTCACACAAATGGAAAGGACCTACAGTTTAGAGCCATATCCGAAAGGCAAATTGAGAAGCTTTCTCTTGACAGTTATTACTCTCGGACGTTTGTCAGACCTATTGTCTACGAAAACAGCAATACATTCCACTGTGAGGTACCATTTCCTCTTCAATGAACTGTAGTATAACTCAAAATTATCAACTTTGCCCTAGCACACAACCTTACACAGTAAAATTTGCATTTAGATGCTCATCCGAGGCTCGTCAAAACTTGGTTTTAAGGACCTTGAGTCTACATTCATTTTTCATGCACAAAAATTTTAAATCGTTACCATTTCGTTCGCAGACAAAGCTGAGCTGTTAGCACAAGCATTCCTAATTGCATTGCCTTAGCCTGTATCTCAACAAAAAAAAGCCCACAAATCGATTCTGCCACAATTTCACATTTAATTACCACCAACACTATCCAAAACGGAACACAAATAAAAACTCTGGCAAATCGTTGACTTCTTGCCTCGGAAGCCTATAAAAATCCTTTGACCGAGCAAAATTTTAACAAAATCGCTAACAGTATGAACTGTCTTTCAGTCGTTATCCTAGCACTCGTAGTTGCTTGCCACCAATCGTCCGCGGATATTAACAGTACTTTTGTTATTGAAATTATTCGCAAGCTTAACAATGTCTATCATTTCAAAACGTTGCCGATTTTCTCAACACACTCTAATCAACGCAGGGAAAGTTTGCTCGCGGATTTTTCGCAAAAATTAGCGCAGGAGTGTCATCTGCCACAGATGCATTTTGTGGAATCCTCTCCAGAAGAATTAAGATACAAAATCGATAGAGATACTCTGTCAATTGCTTTTACTACCGACCAAATGACAACGGATGTTCTTAAGATTATCGAGACTAGACTCCGTGGAATGCATCTGTCAAAGATGCTTTTAATTTTCAAAAATCCGATTCACCTTAAGCAATTGGAGTTCTTTCGGAACTGGCTATGGGAGGCACAATTCGTCAATGTTTTGATTCTTTTTGAGGACAAAACAACGAAACAGAACCAAATTTTTACTATGGATCCATATCCTAATATAAATTGGGTAAATCGAACGAATAGCTCTGACCCGAGCAAGCTATTCATGGAGGAGACCATAGACTTGGAACAGTATCGGATTGAGATTCCTTTTACGGAAGATGTTCCTAGGGCTTTCCGTCTTGTGAAAAATGGTGAAGGCCACCTGGTGGGTAGGCATGCAAACATTATAAAATTATTTGCCGAGCATATGAACATAAATCTTATTTGTCACTATGAACCTAACCTAGATCTCGAGAAAATTCTCAGAGAGTTCCACAACAAAGGAAAGGAGCTCAGCGTACACTCCTATTCTATGTTCGATTTGGAAGAGATCGGCTGGAGTTATCCATTGGAAACGGTTCGCTGGTGTATAATGGTACCGCTCCGAAGTGAGGTGCCAAAAAGTGAGTACGTCATCATAGCCTTCGATTGGGCTACTTGGCTTGTCACCTGTATAAGTGTTGTCTATATTGCGTGCCTTATGCGATTCATTGATCCACCGAAGAGAAACACACAGAAGAGGTACTTTCTTCGAAGCCTGGCTATGTTGATGTACAGTCCGAATATGGCGGAACGGATGTCTTCGCCAACTATACTTCAATTTGTATTCTTCGGACTAGTATTTCTGCTGGGCTTTATCCTCTCCTGCTTGTATTCAACGTACGTGACAAGTTTCTGTACGAATATGGTATTTCAGGCGCCAATTGATACAGTCGAAGACTTAATGAAGGAGCACCTACGAGTTATGGTAATCGACTACGAACTGGAGGCCATTCGACAACGTGCAATCTATGGGGAAACGTTCTTAAAACTGCTCTATCCGGTCTCGTACTTTGAAGTAGTTAACCATAGGAGCAATTTCGATGGTCGTTATGGATATAGCGTTCGCCAAGATCGTTGGGAATTTCTAGACAAGCAACAACGAGGACTCAAAAAGCCATTCTTTCGTTTGTCGAAGATCTGCTTTGGACGGCACTTTACAATGTTTCCGTTGCAGTTCGATTCACATTTACGGCAGCAATTGGATTATTTTATTTTGCTAGTCATGCAGGCTGGTCTGGATTTGTTTTGGGATGAGGAAGCATTCCGCATGGCCGTTACAATGAAATACTCCAAGGTGCTGGTGGAGCAGACAGTTGTAATACAAAAGTTGAGATTGGACTATTTCAAGCATGTTTACAGTGTCTGGACTGTGGGAATCGGGATTAGCATTGGGTGTTTTGCAATTGAAGTGCTTTGGCAGAAGTATATCACCATAAAGAAGGCTTTGGAAAGGCAGCAGGAGTTAGAAAGTTCTTTTTAAACTTTCGAGTGTTAAATAAAGTGATCCTTTTACGAGTCGATTGAAGTGTGTCATTGTGAATGGTCGGTTGTTTTGCTTTCCGATTTTCTATGAATTGTTTTAAGTCTGGTGAAAAAGGTCCTTATTCGATTTCTTTCTGCGAAACAAGGATTCACGTGAATCGACTTTATTTATGCAACAACTTAGAGGCCGAACTATAATAGTCGAATGAGTGCGTACTTCGACGTACGTAACTGTGCGAACACAAGGAATTTGTATTGTACGACCATAATAGTATCTTGCTTAGAATCGTCAAGTTTCATTCACTTTTGCTCACAATCAGTATTCTATTGAATCAGTCTTAACGAGAGCTAAACATCTGCAATTTGAATCAAGGACACCTCTGTATATTAATGCTGTTTTTTCGTTATTAAAAATTATTATTTCTTTGTTGACTTCATATTGTGACCCGTGTTAGATATGTATCTGTAGGCAAACGCTTTGTCACTTTGTTTCAAGGTGTTCTTCTTTTTAATTTTTTTTTCTATTTTTTCTAATGCTTCCACGTTCTTAAAGTATGCCAATTGAATCTTCATCAGATCACGGCGGCATTACCAAAGGTGTCTAATTGTATACCGTGCGGAGAAGCACCAACGATATCTGCAGAAAAGAGAAGCTTTCTCGAATTTGCAGTGGGTAAGACTCTATTCATGGATGCCAAACGAAGGGAAATGATTGATGTAACAGCGTCACAAATTTCTTTCTGCCAATTTCTTGGCGTTTTAAATCGAAGATCGCATCTGCATGAAATAATTCTAGTTCTGTTGCCTTGCATTCATATTTATGGAAAATCGATGGTTGAATGCTCTTAAAGAATTCATTCCTGGGGCTTTCTTAGACATTGAAGGGGCGTTAATAACGTGAACGCTGAAGCAATCGTGAATAGCCTACAACAAGCTCACCTACACACCGGCCTCTGTAACTGGAACTCATTAATACTCAAGTCGAGAACAATAAACTTATCGCTAGGATACTCTGCTATCTGGAAGTGAATCTGTGGCGTTTTCTTCCCAAA
This sequence comes from Blera fallax, assembly GCA_946965025.1. Lineage (NCBI taxonomy): Eukaryota > Metazoa > Arthropoda > Insecta > Diptera > Syrphidae > Blera > Blera fallax. Next base: position 68,470,118 of record OX337246.1, on the reverse strand, counting down.
AGCGGAGTTGTCTCTCCCCTAATATGGCTCCTTGCAGTGGTTGAGACCTACGCTGATGACCTGGTCATCCTGTCTTAAGCAAAATTTCGTCCGCTCCTGAGTGAAAGACCCAAATTTGCACTACAGTTAACGAATAATTCGGTTAGGAGTAAAGGGGTGGGCGTAAACGCAGAGGTAGTTATTTTCACTGAGAAAGGGTCACCTTACCTTCAGACCCCCCAATCAGGGCAAGATATTTGGGTGCAATCTTGAATTCCAAGCTATTCGCATCTGTATAGCAAGCTCTTGCACAAAGGCGTTCACTAATACGTGAGGCTTTAAGCCAGCTGTGATGTACTGGATATAAACGGTGGTTCTAAGACCCGTTCCTACATATGGTTCGCTGGTATGGTGGAAGGTAAGAAGCAGTACCAGCTTTCAATCCTCACTTAAATCGATAGGTAAGCGTGCGTTGGTGTCATGTGACCAATAAGAACAACGCCAACAGTGGTTATGGAAATCGTGCTTAGTTTCACTCTGTTTGGACTATACTGCAGCAGTTGGGCGGGTAAGGCCACTGTAAGGCTGAAAAAAGGCCGAGTATGGTCATCAAACCCGTACGGCGATGTCTGAGTACTATCAGTACATTAACCAGATGCTAGCATTTAAAAGGAGATACGTTTGAGAATTTCTAACAAAGGAACTAGTCTTCGTTGATACGAATGCCGGAATTTATTGCAGAATAAACCATTCTTCGACGACAGCAGCAACTTTTTTGTATACCTGATGCTATCCATCTCCTGGATCGCGGTAATATCTGCCCTGTACCGTTCGAGGAAAGATTAAAGTTTTTGAGTAGCACCGGGGAAATACAGTCCCCGCAGTCCTTTGATGTTCCGGGTCGTGTTGTCATTTGAGGCATTGTCCGATGCATAGCAATCTCAATCGGCTGTTAAATAAAAAAAAAAATAGAAGGTGATGCCACCGGTCGAAACACATGTGTGCTAAGGCGTCTAACGTTAAGTTTCTTTTTCTGGGCGGTTCGCAGCTTTTTGTATACCTGATCCTGTTCATCGTATATCCTTAATCGCGGTAATGTCAGCCCTGTACCATCCGAAAACATTTTCAAGTTTTTGATAAGCACCGGGTGTTAATTCTCAACAAGTTGAACACCACGACATACTAGTTTACCCTAAATTTCACTATTGTTGTACTAAGGCAATCATATAAAAGAAAAAAGGAACTAAAATTTCCCAGTCCACAGGTTATCTAACTAGGACATGTGACACTAACTCGATGGCATGTGTTTCAGTACATTAAGCTAGGGATCGTAATAAGTAATAATGGTTGCAGTTTCAAGCACCATGTTACCGAAACTTAGTTTTGTACAATGAACTTGAAACTAATAAATTGAAATTATTAACAATTTCATTTAACAAAGTTAACACACGAGATCAAGACCAAAAAACCTAAACACTGAAGAAACTAAACTGTCAAATGTGCTAGGCTAGATCACTAACATACATGCTATCTCTTTTTAACATTCAAGACTGTCATATGGGTCATAGTGTCTCTTCAATAATTTCAAGTACAGAATAAACTTATAACGAACATTGAAAGTTGAGTTTTTTTTTTTTATTGTGTTCTTAAATTAACTTTAATAAAACATTAAGTAATTTAAATTTCGGCAAAACTGAGGTCCAAACACCGGGGGTGTACAGTGTACGTACGTTCCAGATGTTCCGGGTCGTGTTGTCATATGAGGCAATATCCGAGGCATGTTGTATCTTTATCATAACTAGAAGTTTTTTTTTTGGTAGGAAAGTTACCCCTACGGCACAACCCCCAACATGGAGGGCCAGGTGTATTATTGACGAACCCCTAGAATGAATGGTGGGTAATAACCGATGTCAGTAACCTCAACGATCAAAAAAAAATTCCATTTAATTCCTATTGCAAAAATGGTTAGCTAGTTGCAGTAGTTAACAAGTGTGTACCGAACGGATGGTAAGCCGCGCCTGCGGTTCTGCCCTCGGAAAAAAAAACAAAACAAAAAGATTGCCCTTAAAATGATGGCCTTTATCGAACTTCCTTCAAATTCTTTAAAATTAAAGTCATAGAAACTAAGTAAAAAAAGCGTAAGTAGATAGGGACACAAGAAACCTGTAAGCCTCTGGATCAGTAAACTTTCCAGAAATCCATCTCTCGCACAATTTATGAAATAAAAGTCTACAACACTTATTAGATTTCCTTTACTTTATTAATTTCAAAACTAACAAAATTCGAAATGCTTTTAACACCTTTTCAGCTGCCATTGGAACTCCTCCCTTCGAATATCGGTTCCTGGTATCCAAGTAAAAACGTTTCTTGCCCGAGCACTGGTATAATGGAACATTGCACACATATACTCTTTTGTATCGACATTTTTGAAATAACAAAAATCTCCGCTCAATTCCATATTCCATGCACCCTTATTGTCAATCCTATCTCTTTCGAACTTGATCGCATTGACAAGCCGCCTAGTTCCACCACCATAGTAGTCCATACCTCCAGAATACAAATACGATTTCGGGTGAAGAACGCTTTCAAAATAGAACTTATCGCCAGACCTAGTAACCTTCCAACCTCCTTCTGACAATTGATATCCAGGATAAAATGTCATAATATCCCCGCTATTTGCACTGAATTTGTATCTTGAGCTCAGGCGCCTATTCGTGTAAGACCCCCGGTTAAAAAAACACACATGGGGCTCGAAAAATATCGATCTAACACAAGTCGGCAGCTTTTCAATTACACTTGTAACAGCATCTTTCTGTGCAGCGCTGATTGTATTGTAAGTATTCCTACCCTGTAGTTCTTTTATGTAGTCACCCATATTGATCATAGTGGCATCGTTGGAGTTGCCCGTACTCTCCATCTTGTAGAATAGTGCAACAATACCCGATAAAATTTGCGAAACATTTTTATGGCTGTGCAGATTGTCAAGGATCTTGTCGGAGGCCACAACAGAAAATGATTCATTGACGATTTTAGGCATTACTTCCTCCAAAATATCCGATCGGAAAGCGTTCAATGCGTCACTTAGCTTTTCTATCTCGACGTTCTTAGCATAGGTATTGGTGTACATGGCATTCTTTAGGATTTCCTCAGAGGAACTTTTTATATCCTGTACAATTTCACTGATCATGGTTCTTGCAATATCCTTTTCCTCTTCGGATGCACAATTGCTTGATATCACAGAGTTTTCTAGATCTCTGACCATTGCAATCAATTTATATGGATTGCGATGACCATTGGAGCGAATTTCATACAGCAATGCCTTTAGCACTGACAAACGGAAATCTCTTCTCGTCAGATCCTTAGAAAACTCCAAAATTAAATCGGTATTTTCAATTGAATTGGCATACACCTGATGGATGATACCTTGAATTTTATTGTTATCCGCCATTTGGATGAGCATTTCTTCAGCGTTCCTAAATTTTTGACTTTTTATAGCATCCTGTATGTTGTTGGGTAAATTTCTTTCCTGTTCAGCTTTTACTTTATCGGCTATTGTCGTTTGAAGAGACGTCAGTTGTTTTTGAAGAGCTTCATATTGTGTCATAAGAAGAGCGATGGATGTGTCATAACTTCCAACAGATTCTGAGTCCTGACGACGCTCATCCGCGAGTTTTTCTTTTAAATTTTGAAATAGACTCTCGAGTTTGGTTAGGCGAGTTTTTAATTCCCCAGAACTATCTCCTGATACTATGGCTGTATTGAGATTGAGAATATCTGTCTGCACGGTAAGCAACTTCATTTGAATTTCTGTAATGCGTCCATCGTTTGTTGCAGGACTTCCACTACTTTCTGCGAAAGTCAAACACGTATTACTTAGCAATAAACCCGCGAGTATGTAAAGCGAACTCGGTAAATGAAACATTTTTTTTTCCATTCGGATTTTCAAACAAACGAGAGATACTTTTCGCCACAGTGAATGCACGTATAAGACTGATCGAGTGAATAAAGATTAGTTTCATAGATGCACTGAGTGAAGTGTGGATTTTCCTCTTATCAAATGCAATTTTTTTTGTCAGTAGCCTTAAATGACTTCAGAATTATAGTAATTGTCGTTTACAGAGAAAACGAACTCTTATTTCGCCTTCCAAAACTTATTCAAAAGAAAGTGTAAAAAACGTATGTATCTTATCATCATCGAGCCAAATTAGACACAAATTTTTTTCACGAGTTGTCTACTTTCTGAATGAAATACATCCGTATGCAAGGGTTGGGGCGCATCTCAGATGTGCATTCTCTCCTCATCTGAGAGCTGTGCAATTAGATCTAATAGATTGGAATACGTTTTCCGATGTTGGGAATTCCCATTTATTTACTCATAACCTTTTGTGTGTGTATGTCTTGTTAGAGGTGAAGATAGCTTGCAGCTGTAATGTTTTGATTAGTCCACGTTCGCTTTTGTGAAATGATTGCGCACTTGATATTTCAAATCTCCCAGAATTTATTGCGAGAACAGTAGATGAAGCAAAGTTTGTTAGATTTACAAAATAAGAAAAGGCAAAAACGATGAAGTATTGCTTCCGACTCCGGGCACACTCAGAATTTGTATGCCAAAGAACCCAGATGTGTCTCACTAAAAACTGCAATAAGACCGTTTTGACTTAAAGCAATGTATGTATGTATGTACCTTCAAAATGGATGAATTGTGGTGAAGCTCACCCATCAAACTATAGAAGATGCATTGTTGCAGTAGAATTATAAAAAATTAAAGGCGAAAACCTTAACAAAACGACTGGAAGCTGAGTAGTAAAGGAGAATTTAGTAGTGAAGCCGGGATCTACCAACTTGGGCCAAGAATATAATATTCGGAAGCCATGGGATCATACCCCAGTAACTTGCAAGCGGAAATATACGTAATTGAAAGACGTCGCTAGAAAGTATCGCGGACAAGACATCGCGATACTGTCGGATAGCCAAGCCGTAGTCAAGGTCAAGGTGTGGGAGTGCCTTCACAAAATAAACCGACTAAGTGGGAACAACAGAGTCACACTCTACTGGGTAGTAGGTCACGTGGGAGTAGAGGGGAATGAAGCAGCTGACAAACTAGATAGAGAATGATCAGATACTGTATTCACTGGCCCGGAACCATTTCGGAACCGTTTTGTGGGTTCGGGCCGCGTAGGATACGGGAAAAACAAAGAAAGGAAAAAGACTGCAAAGAGCGAGGAACTCCAAAGAACTTCTCGAGAACTATAACCGCAAAAGAAGTAAGCTATGTTTTAACTTTAACAAAAAACCGGCTTCATATTTTATCAGGTTTTCTAACGGATCACTGTAGACTTAAAGAGCACCTCAGGAAACAGGACATAGAGCAACGTGGAGACTGCTGCGTCTGGGGAGATATTGAGGAAACCCAAGGGCATCTTCTAAAGAAATGTGGAGCGCTGATCCACAAAAGATGGAAATTCCTGGATGCCTGCCAACTACAACTATCAGAAGAAGATTTTCCTCGTTCACCGAGACTTTGGTTAGTAAATCGTTAAAAGATTTTCCAACAATTTTATCACTACGCGTTCTCCAATTCAAAATAACCTTCGCAGACTTCCACAAAAGATGAGAAACTATTCAATCATAATATCGATATGTCTGAATACTCTTTAGTCCCAGTGTGTGTAGTAAAATTAAGTAGTGATACAATTTGATTCCACCAAGCAAATGAGCTTGCTCTATGAAGCAGTGATAAGAGATCACACTTCTCACACGAGGAAATCATATAAAAACATTCAAATTCCTTTATCTTCCATTAGTCAGTCATTTCAGTTGCATTGTGCAGTTTAATTCAGAAGAAAAATGTCAGTCCTTCCGCGGTTTTACATTTTCATTTGCGTCCTACTATGGAGCTTACATTCGAATTCTGGTGCCGTCACAAACACTGGGTCATTCCGAAAGCCATCATCAAACAATGATGAACGAATCAGTGTAATTCAAAATGAACTCCTGAAGGTTCAAAATGAAATGCTTGTCCTTAACACAGCTCTGGAATCAGGCAACAATTCTCAAGATCTTAAGGTACGCTTATCCACAGTCGAGGCAGAATTTCAAAGCCTTAAGGAACAACTCCTTAATGAACGTCGTGAAAGCATCGCCGCCAATGGTAAATATAATAGTTCAATCACCGTGTTAACCAATTACTACAATACCCTGGATGAACAGCTAAGAGCCTTGCAAGGATTAATGGAAAGGAAACTACAAACGGAAACCAACAAACAGTTGCCAGTTGATGTTGTAGAAAAAATACAAAGTCATCAGTTTTCAGCAGCTGAAGAGCTCCTTTCCAAAATGGCTGACAATAAAAAGATTCCGAAGATAGTAAACGATGTTTACGCAAACTCGCAGGCAAATACTGACATCCTTTTGGATTTTACCAAGGCCTTGAAAAACATCGAACTGAGTTACCATGTTCTAAGTGCACTGCGATACGAAATGCGAACAAGTGGCCATCGTGATCCTTACAAAATGATTTCCCTAGTGAAAGCTCTAGATAGGGAAGTTATTAGCCAAATCAATGTTCTTTCGGATGTGAAAACCAAGGCACAGGATGTGTCTACTGAAACAATTGCCGATATTAAAGTAGTAGCGATAGAGATTCTTAAGACAGCCATGTACTCGGATAACTACCAGAAAAACGTCAAAGTCGAGACATTAGCCAATGCTTTGCACGACTTCCGGTCGGATGTCTCTGATGAAGTGATGCAGCGAGTTGTAAATGAAGCGTATCCAACAGTTTCGGCCTTAAAAATAGCAGAAAACATTTACAGCAACAAATACATTCCACAAATTGTCGCAGGATTAATTGCTTTGTTCCGAAAGTTGGAACATGCTGATGACATGAATAACCCGGGTCTTTTAAAAATTCGGTATTATTTCGAGCAGCTTCAGGGAATGACCAACTATCGCAATCTCATCGATGAAAAGAAAACAGCTGTTGACAGTATCATGGAGAAAATTCCAAATTGTAAAGCATATGTGGCCTTCCCGCCAAAGATATGCGGACCTGGAGTCGAAGAAGTCCTAGAGTTTGTGCCCATTCCTGGCGTTAGCGTGCCAATAAGTTTGTTTAAGTTATTCGGATAGAAGTGTATGGCTTTTGGGGTGTGGAATGTATTTAGCTTTTCAAAAATTACAAATAAGTTTTTCTTCTAACAAAGGACAATAAAATGTAGTCAGGCCCTTTGTCCTTAAACATGGTTGTCACCCACTCCCTGACAACTAAACAAGAGAATTGTGAATTGCGAATGTACAAATTCATTAATTTTAAGTTTATTTAAATATACACGCGGATACATAAAAAAAAGAAAATATCTTAAAGAATAAATAAAATTGTATAATAATTAATTTTTGTTTTTTAAAGTTGTATGTAAAAACCCGTTTAATAAAGCTAAACTCTGTAGTTCCTAATAGCGTATCACCGTGTCTAAATCCTTTTCTGACATCGAAGGTCTCGGTGTGGTCATTGCCGAACTTAATGGAAGAGCATTCTCCATCGTCATCCTGCATAGACGAACATGTTTGACAGGGATGCCAAAACTAGACATGGCTCTGTATAGTTCGTCTATATAGATGCTGTAATATGCGGCCTTAAAAACGTTAAAAAGATGGTGACTATCGATTTGCACTTCATGAGTTTTTTCCAGTATCTGCCGGAGTGTGAAAATTTGATCGACTGTGGAAATCGTTGTCTTTATTTCGTTTGCAGGATCTTCAACAGTAGGGTCATTTCTTTCCGGCGTTCTTGGTTGCTTCGTAGTATAAATGGAGGGAGTACGTTAAAAAGAAAAAAAGCAGCTAAGTATTAAACTCAGGCAAATCCAGTGGTAAATGGGAAGTAGTTCCTAGCTATCAATTGACATCAAACTGCTTTTATACAAGCAAGTTCTGCGACCTGTATGAGACGAATGGGATACAGTGTTGGGGTTGTACCAAGAAGACAAGTTTACGAATAATACAAACATTCCAAAACAAAATACTAAGACGCATCGTATACATGTAGGTTAGGTTATCGTAACTGGCTGCAGTATATGCAACCTCACTTAGACCAGGTAAGGTTAATTGTGTTACCACAGCATCAACATCGCCAAAGTGCTACCCACTGATCTACTAATATTTGCATTAACCAATTCACCGAGGTTGATGAAAAAGTAAGCTCCTAATTGCAGTTTCCTACAAGCGGAGAGAGCTTTGCATGTGCAAAGTAAATTATCTTTTTCATTCATGCAGCTTCTGCAAAACTCGTTTGTGAAAAGCTCAGCCTGGTGACGTGCCTACTGATAATGCAGTGCCCTGTAACAAAACCTACTATGTTTGAAAGAGTTCACTATAAGACAGTTGGAGCGTTTCTGATAAAGTTTGGGTTAGATCTGTCCAGTAATGAAGCATGCAGTAACATCTGTCTATTTGCGATTGGTTAGGTTAGTAGTATTGAGCTTGAGTAGCAATTTGAGTGAATCGATAAGCAGACTAAGATTAGCCTTATTCAGTAAAAACGAGAGGGTGTGAGTGAGGACTCAGCTCGTCTGCCATGCAATTGCCTGGAATGTCCCTGTGGCCCGGCAACCAAATGAGGTGGGTATTGAATTGCGTTGCCATCTCGTTGCGAGGCAGGGGCAAATTGAGGTTAGTTCGTGAGTTAAAGGTGACGGATTCCAGAGATTCGATGGCGGGTAGGCTGTCAGTAAAAATTATGATATCCCATTTATCTACGACAAGCCTTCCTTTATTTTCATGATCTCCACCTGAAAGGAGCTACAGTTATGAGAAAGGCGGAATGTGATTTTTGTGTTGTAATCAATGGAGAAGAAACCTCCATCCACCCCCTGCTTCTGTATGAACTCACGAGTTCCATTTGTAACCCAAGATTCCTTCACCTTCTAGGAGATTATTCTGGCTTCGGAGCATTTATCGAACAGAAGTTTTGGAAGAGTCGGAAATTAAGGTCTTTAAGAATAGAAGAGTGTCCAGAACGTAAACTAGACTACTGATATATGGCGTTGATGCGAGTGGCTGCATAAGCCGCCACCTGTTTACTGTAGAGATCTAAGGATAGCAAGTAGAACAGCATATCTACAGCAGCTATTCGGGAAGTCCTTAGAGCTCCGCTTATCCATATGCAGGCCGAACTTTGTACACAGCCCTAAATGGTTCTTGGTATATAAATGAAATAAAATAATACCATAAAGAGGCTTAAAAGATTAATGCCATAAGACTTAATTTCTTAACGAAAAAATAAAAATATATAGCATAAATGAGCTCACACAGCAGAGCGGTACACGGTTGCGGTAGCGATACAACGGTATATAATCGTATTGCTGTAAATATAGAGGCACACACCTCAATACCTCAACCGGTATTGCGGTATTGTAGCGATACAATTTTGTACCGCAGCAGGCATAGTTGACGCCGTGTACCGCGTAAGGCAGATCAAAACGTGTCTTGAAAATCTTATTGAGTTAGTGAAAATAAATCCCATTTTATTTAAATTAACTCATCCGGAGTACAAAAATACAAGATAGTAAGTAACCTCAGTGCTTAAAAACCAAAGTTGAATATGTTCATACAGTTAATCACAAAAATAAGTATACAACCTCCCGTCGAATCTATTTGTAGTTAATACATATACATATGTATGTACATAACATATGAAAATTAGTTCATGCTCATCTGAAAAAAACATTCCTTCCATCCTGCTGCTAATGTATGTAAATAAAATACCGATTTCAAAATACCGCCAGTGTGAACGGATAAGCGGTATATCGCTACCGCGCTTCTACTGGTACCCGTACTGCTCTGGTGTGTGAGCTCCTTAATAGTATTGCACATGCAAAGGTATTACAATTTATAAAAAAGGAAATTAAAGTACATACGAAATTAATTTAGAGGACAGCTAATGATCTATACCCATCCAAAACGTTAATTATATACTTGTACACATTACAGAAAAGTTACTAGATGAGACCTCTTCTCAGCTGTAATGGTAGGAGGTGTTTTCTGTTGCGAAGAGTTCTAACTTAATCAATCTACTGCTGAAAACCCCCCGGAAAGACGTTTGCCGGTTTTATCGTCGGGAAATGGGGTTGGAAGCAGAGATGGTTTTAGTTAAGTTTAAAATCCCATACTCTGACTCTCCAGTGGTTTCCACCTTCATTAAAAAAGTCAAGTACTTGAATCGTTAACTTTTGAATCACGATACATACGGCACCACCCAACAGTAATAGTTCCATTAAGCCTTGCGTTATTTTCTGCTTAATGGCAACACTTGTCTAAGACTTACATTTGCGGAAACCTTTTTTCGTCGCTTACCAAACAGTGCTGAAAAAGCACAGGATATGCAATGAAATTAAGATCGGCTTACGTCGTATGTAGAATTGGTTGCACGAAAACTACAACGTTTTTTATTCCCGTTATTCAAATTAATCTTTAAGCTCACGAAATAGTGGTAATTTAATTGGTTTGTGTCTAAAATTTTATTTCTCATAGAGCTTTGAAGAACTTCTCAGCAGCTTTTTAAAAAATTGTTATTGGCTTGAATATAAAAGAAGAAGTTTAAGTTACTATCAGAACCCAACCTCAAATTAGTTCAGAAAACTTTTGGGGCAGGGTACATAATGTAGTAGTACTAAGGAGGTCGATTTTCGATTGGTTGCATAAAGGGCATAAAAGAAGAAAGTCCTTGTATTTAGTAATGAGAACCATAGAGCTGCAGTGTGTTCTATGTTGTGCTGTTATCTACTGCCATCTTTTGGTCCACCTAACAACCTTCGTCTTCAATATTCTTTTGAAATATTTTCATATTTATCAGCAAATGTTTCGGGTATCGAACAGGAGAAGGAGACGAGGGAAACAAATAGTAAAAGACAATAGTGCAATGCTAACTCCCACTACCACGTAGAGCTCATCTGCATACCGTGGAATTCTGATAATACGTTCCTGTTTGCTCTTGAGTAGAGTTTTTATACATGCGGAAGTATCTGATCCATTTTTTTGTTGAGCAGAGCAGTAGACGTATGAACACAAAGAGCGTGTCTATGATTTGGAAGTTCAATGAACTGGGGTGATTGCTTAGGGATATTAGGAGAGTAGTAGATGCATGGTGACAAAAAGTGTGTACATCTACATATGTACATATGAATGTTCATATAAAGTTCAAGTGACGGGGGCGAATGGTTAGTGGATGACCATACATTCTATGATTTAAATTTTTTTTAGTTTTCATGTTCCTTCTTGTTTTTTGTTGTTATAGTATGATGCAAATACATATTTAGATTTGTACATAAATAACTCAATTTCTATTGACAAGGTCTGTATGGTCTGTATCATGATAACCACTTATGGAAAATTAGTAACTCAGATTTCTCTACTCATGATAATGATATTAAAATAAAAGGAAAAACATATAACGGTACAGAAGAATTATGTGAATTATTGTTCAAGAAAATTCCAAATCGAAATCTCTATGCTAGCGGGGATCTAAAAAATTAATAAGACCATATTGAATGACACCAATGCACACAGGATATCTCATGATGCCAAAAAGCAAGTGGATGTAAACTGAGGTCGTAAATATAAACACACTAGCTGTCCCGTCCCGGCTTCGCTCGTGATATTCTAATGACGGCTCCGTGAAATAACCCCTTAATAAAATAACACGTCAAACGAAAAGTGCAACAACTCCCCAAAATGTGTATGGACGTTGGGAGTTATTTCATAAGCGATTATGAATCCCAATCAACCTTCCAACTACAATTCATTGAGATCGACGATATTGGCCGCACTGTGTACCGTACCACGTACCATGACATTTCGATCAGCCAAAGTATTATTTGCACCCTGTTCGTTACTTTGAGAAACTCTAGATGCCACAATATTTGTAGAATTACGTGTCCGACGCCCCAAATTACTACGTCTACGTACCATTTTGTATTCAAAAATGTGGCAACACCAACTAAAAATGAAACAAATGAAATTTGATTTATTCGCAAAATAAAATCCAAAATTGAGAAACATACATACAATGTTTATAAGCTGATTGCACATATTTTTAAACGAACCAAATCTCAATCTTTAAAAAAAAAAATTCAATTGGATAAATACATACTTGTGATAAAACAGCAAGACAAACCAAAAGCCTGTGTCACTATGCCGGCAATATGAAAAATCTCGACTATTTTCCTCGCATAAAAAATACCGATAGATCAATATACGCGATAACGAAAAGAATTTAAGCCTTTTTTTCGTTATACACATACAAGGACCGTATATCTACCTAAACACACAATGCAACTTATTTTGTTGTTCGTTGGGTAGCAAACGGTTAGTTTTCGTTAGAGCGCACCCATATAGTCACACACACACTATCGCAACGATAGCCATACTGCTGCATGACTGCTGGCAATGGTCTCCACTGTAGGAAAATTGTGAGCGGTGATTAGTGATGTAAAATGTGAATACATTTGACTACTCATACTCATTCGTTATTTTTTTTATAAGTACTCGGATAAAAGTAACGAGTACTTAATACTCGCGAGTACCAAATATAAAATACATTGGAAACTATGCAAATACAATTCTGTCTCTTTTCTACGAACCGAATACAAAAGTAATCTCTTGCCTTGTTTCCCTCAATTTTGTATCCTGCTCTAACAAATATAATTCATTAGAAACAGATTTCTCTTTTCACTTTTGCCAAGCCGTGTGTTTGCTTGAAAGTAAACAAAACATATTGCGTGTCCGTTTGTATAATTTGTCTGCCTCCTTGTGAGGTAATATTGTTTTGTTGACATATTTTACAAAGAACAATTTTATACGATTATAGTATTGGTGTAGGGAGAGTAAGAAAATCTCTTAACATAATTCTTGTTGGTAGTGCAAGAGAAAAGGGTTATTCGAATACACACAGTTAAATTCGCTTATAGTGACCTCGGTTGTAACGACATTTCGGTTATAACGACGAACTTAAAAGCTAAAGTTTGGTTTCCCATTCAATAATGAATAACGTCTTTCGGTTGTAACGACTTCGGCTATAACGACCATTTCGGTTATAACGACCTTTTCGTCGTGGTTTTTTGTCCCGAAATTCGGATATAACGACCAAAAATAGAACAAAACGGGAGAATTGTCGCCTACTTTTGTCTTATTCCTGTGTTTACTGTCTAGACAGGACACAGTTACATACATATGTTTGAATGCATCTGGGGTTTGTTTTCTTTAATTTTTGTGTCATTTGTGCTAATTTGTCATTCAGAAGCGTTCAGACGAAAAAAAAATGTATCTATGTATGTACATACATATGTATATACTTGTAAGAATTTGATTTAAATGAAATAAAAACATAACATATAAAATATAAAAAAAATGCTAGATTTTTTTTTTTCATTCCGATATAGCGACATCCGCTTTTAACGACGGAAAATTCGTCTCCGTTGAGTGGTCGTTATAACCGAATTCCACTGTATCTGTGGCGAATTAGAATTCCCTGAAATGTGTTGGGTAGTGCAAACAGAATGAGTAAGCAAATACGTACCTGAGTACTTTGCAGGTAACGAGTACGAATGAGTACATGGTAGTAACGAATACGGATGAGTACATGGTAGTAACGAATACATTGTACCGAATGAATACTTTTTTTACACCACTAGCGGTGATCTACTTACATTTTTCTTTAATGCAGAGCTCCTACGAAACGCAGGAAGCCGATTCATACCTTGAATTAATCGTGGGAAGTTCAGGAAAGCAACAAAAAAAGAATCATCAAAATTGATTGAACCGTTTTTGAGCAGTCGATAGAAAATGTTTTCAAACTACATTTCCGGACTTTTGAGTCCTTGTTCGTACACATACAAAGACCGTATATATGTACATAAAAACCTTGGTATTGTCGTCAATTTTCATGGGAAATTTTCAGAAATAAAATCGGTTCACAAATTACAGAGAACATCAATTTCAAAAAAATACAACTTATTTTTATATATATAGATTATTAGTACACTAATAAACTAGGAACCTGTACAAAAGCAGTGCGAAGACTGCTTTAATGTGTAAGGAACCTATTGAGAAGCTGTTCAAAGCTGTATAAACCATCTTCAAAAGAAGTTCAAATGGAGAGAATTCTGAGCTATGGCGAAATTGAATTCATAACGTCACAAATCCTGCGGACTAGAAAAAGTTTATGGGTCAAACTATAAATAAAATTATGTTTTCTTTTAAAATATCAATTTGGTTTTAATTTTATTTTATTAAATAACAATTAAGACATTGGTTTTTAACTGTCAGTGCAGTTCTAGTTCGCCTCTGAACCAATTGTAGGGGTATCCATTAATTATTTTGCGAGCTTAATTCTGCACAAACAATTTTCAAATCGGGGATGAAAAAAAAAATTTCAAATTTTTACAGGGGTTGCATTGGAACTTCTGACTGCCTCGAAGAGCTTTGCAAGAATCCCATTTTCTCGAAAACTATAAGTCGCAGCTCAACTCCAAAAGCAGATTTGAACTCAGGAAAGGCGTGAGCTTAATTCTGCATAAACAATTTTCAAATCGAGAGTAAAAAAAAAAATTTCAAATTTTTACAGGGGTTTCTGACTGCCTCGAAGAGCGTTGCAAAAATCCCATTTCCTCGAAAACTATAAGTCGCAGCTCAACCCCAAAAGCAAATTTGAACTCAGGAAAGGTGCGAGCTTAATTTTGCATAAACAATTTTCAAATCGGGGATGAAAAAAAAAAATTTCAAATTTTTACAGGGGTTGCATTGCAATTTCTGACTGCCTCGAAGAGCGTTGCAAAAATCCCATTTCCTCGAAAACTATAAGTCGCAGCTCAACCCCAAAAGCAGATTTGAACTCAGGAAAGGTGCGAGCCTAATTCTGCATAAACAATTTTCAAATCGGGGATGAAGAAAAAAATTTCAAATTTTTATAGGGGTTGCATAGGAATTTCTGACTGCCTCGAAGAGCGTTGCAAAAATCCCATTTTCTCGAAAACTATAAGTCGCAGCTCAACCCCAAAAGCAGATTTGAACTCAGGAAAGGTGCGAGCTTAATTCTGCATAAACAAATTTCAAATCGGGGATGAAAAAAAAATATCAGATTTTTACAGGGGTTGCATTGGAATTTCTGACTGCCTCGAAGAGCGTTGCAAAAATCCCATTTCCTCGAAAACTATAAGTCGCAGCTCAACCCCAAAAGCAGATTTGAACTCAGGAAAGGTGCGAGCTTAATTCTGCATAAACAATTGTCAAATCGGGGATGAAGAAAAAATTTCAAATTTTTACAGGGGTTGCATTGGAATTTCTGACTGCCTCGAAGAGCGTTGCAAAAATCCCATTTTCTCGAAAACTATAAGTCGCAGTTCAACTCCAAAAACAGATTTGAACTCAGGAAAGGTGCGAGCTTAATTCTGCATAAACAATTTTCAAATCGGGGATGAAAAAAAAAATTTCAAATTTTTACAGGGGTTGCATTGGAATTTCTGACTGCCTCGAAGAGCGTTGCAAAAATCCCATTTTCTCGAAAACTATAAGTCGCAGCTCAACCCCAAAAGCAGATTTGAACTCAGGAGAGGTGCGAGCTTAATTCTGCATAAACAATATTCAAATTGGGGATGAAAAAAAAAAAAATCAAATTTTTACAGGGGTTGCATTGGAATTTCTGACTGCCTCGAAGAGCGTTGCAAAAATCCCATTTTCTCGAAAACTATAAGTCGCAGCTCAACCCCAAAAGCAGATTTGAACTCAGGAAAGGTGCGAGCTTAATTTTGCATAAACAAATTTCAAATCGGGGATGAAAAAAAAATATCAGATTTTTACAGGGGTTGCATTGGAATTTCTGACTGCCTCGAAGAGCATTGCAAAAATCCCATTTCCTCGAAAACTATAAGTCGCAGCTCAACCCCAAAAGCAGATTTGAACTCAGGAAAGGTGCGAGCTTAATTCTGCATAAACAATTTTCAAATCGGGGATGAAAAAAAAATTTCAAATTTTTACAGGGGTTGCATTGGAATTTCTGACTGCCTCGAAGAGCGTTGCAAAAATTCCATTTCCTCGAAAACTGTAAGTCGCAGCTCAACCCCAAAAGCAGATTTGAACTCAGGAAAGGTGCGAGCTTAATTCCGCATAAACAATTTTCAAATCGGGGATGAAGAAAAAAATTTCAAATTTTTACAGGGGTTGCATTGGAATTTCTGACTGCCTCGAAGAGCGTTGCAAAAATTTCATTTTCTCGAAAACTATAAGTCGCAGCTCAACCCCAAAAGCAGATTTGAACTCAGGAAAGGTGCGAGCTTAATTCTGCATAAACAATTTTCAAATCGGGGATGAAAAAAAAAATTTAAAATTTGTACAGGGGTTGCATTGGAATTTCTGACTGCCTCGAAGAGCGTTGCAAAAATCCTATTTTCTCGAAAACTATAAGTCGCAGCTCAACCCCAAAAGCAGATTTGAACTCAGGAAAGGTGCGAGCTTAATTCTGCATAAACAATTTTCAAATCGTTGATGAAAAAAAAATTTCAAATTTTTACAGGGGTTGCATAGGAATTTCTGACTGCCTCGAAGAGCGTTGCAAAAATCCCATTTTCTCGAAAACTATAAGTCGCAGCTCAACCCCAAAAGCAGATTTGAACTCAGGAAAGGTGCGAGCTTAATTCTGCATAAACAATTTTCAAATCGGGGATGAAAAAAAAAAATTCTAATTTTTACAGGGGTTGCATTGGAATTTCTGACTGCCTCGAAGAGCGTTGCAAAAATCCCATTTTCTCGAAAACTATAAGTCGCAGCTCAACCCCAAAAGCAGATTTGAACTCAGGAAAGGTGCGAGCTTAATTCCGCATAAACAATTTTCAAATCGGGGATGAAGAAAAAAATTTCAAATTTTTACAGTGGTTGCATAGGAATTTCTGACTGCCTCGAAGAGCGATGCGAAAATCCCATTTCCTCGAAAACTGTAAGTCGCAGCTCAACCCCAAAAGCAGATTTGAACTCAGGAAAGGTGCGAGCTTAATTCCGCATAAACAATTTTCAAATCGGGGATGAAGAAAAAAATTTCAAATTTTTACAGGGGTTGCATAGGAATTTCTGACTGCCTCGAAGAGCGTTGCAAAAATTTCATTTTCTCGAAAACTATAAGTCGCAGCTCAACCCCAAAAGCAGATTTGAACTCAGGAAAGGTGCGAGCTTAATTCTGCATAAACAATTTTCAAATCGGGGATGAAAAAAAAAATTTAAAATTTGTACAGGGGTTGCATTGGAATTTCTGACTGCCTCGAAGAGCGTTGCAAAAATCCTATTTTCTCGAAAACTATAAGTCGCAGCTCAACCCCAAAAGCAGATTTGAACTCAGGAAAGGTGCGAGCTTAATTCTGCATAAACAATTTTCAAATCGGGGATGAAAAAAAAAAATTCTAATTTTTACAGGGGTTGCATTGGAATTTCTGACTGCCTCGAAGAGCGTTGCAAAAATCCCATTTTCTCGAAAACTATAAGTCGCAGCTCAACCCCAAAAGCAGATTTGAACTCAGGAAAGGTGCGAGCTTAATTCCGCATAAACAATTTTCAAATCGGGGATGAAGAAAAAAATTTCAAATTTTTACAGTGGTTGCATAGGAATTTCTGACTGCCTCGAAGAGCGATGCGAAAATCCCATTTTCTCGAAAACTATAAGTCGCAGCTCAACCCCAAAAGCAGATTTGAACTCAGGAAAGGTGCGAGCTTAATTCTGCATAAACAATTTTCAAATCGGGGATGAAAAAAAAAATTTCTAATTTTTACAGGAATTTTTACATTGGAATTTCTGACTGCCTCGAAGAGCGTTGCAAAAATCCCATTTTCTCGAAAACTATAAGTCGCAGCTCAACCCCAAAAGCAGATTTGAACTCAGGAAAGGTGCGAGCTTAATTCTGCATAAACAATTTTCAAATCGGGGATGAAAAAAAAATTTCAAAATTTTTACAGGGGTTGCATAGGAATTTCTGACTGCCTCGAAGAGCGTTGCAAAAATCCCATTTTCTCGAAAACTATAAGTCGCAGCTCAACCCCAAAAGCAGATTTGAACTCAGGAAAGGTGCGAGCTTAATTCTGCATAAACAATTTTCAAATCGGGGATGAAAAAAGAAATTTCAAATTTTTACAGGGGTTGCATTGGAATTTCTAACTGCCTCGAAGAGCGTTGCAAAAATCCAATTTTCTCGAAAACTATAAGTCGCAGTTCAACTCCAAGAGCAGATTTGAACTCAGAAAAGGTGCGAGCTTAATTCTGCATAAACAATATTCAAATTGGGGATGAAAAAAAAAATATAAAATTTTTACAGGGGTTGCATTGGAATTTCTGACTGCCTCGAAGAGCGTTGCAAAAATCCCATTTTCTCGAAAACTATAAGTCGCAGCTCAACCCCAAAAGCAGATTTGAACTCAGGAAAGGTGCGAGCTTAATTCTGCATAAACAATTTTCAAATCGGGGATGAAAAAAAAAATTTCTAATTTTTACAGGGGTTGCATTGGAATTTCTTACTGCCTCGAAGAGCGTTGCAAAAATCCCATTTTCTCGAAAACTATAAGTCGCAGCTCAACCCCAAAAGCAGATTTGAACTCAGGAAAGGTGCGAGCTTAATTCTGCATAAACAATTTTCAAATCGGGGATGAAAAAAAAATTTCAAATTTTTGCAGGGGTTGCATAGGAATTTCTGACTGCCTCGAAGAGCGTTGCAAAAATCCCATTTTCTCGAAAACTATAAGTCGCAGCTCAACCCCAAAAGCAGATTTGAACTCAGGAAAGGTGCGAGCTTAATTCTGCATAAACAATTTTCAAATCGGGGATGAAAAAAGAAATTTCAAATTTTTACAGGGGTTGCATTGGAATTTCTAACTGCCTCGAAGAGCGTTGCAAAAATCCAATTTTCTCGAAAACTATAAGTCGCAGTTCAACTCCAAGAGCAGATTTGAACTCAGAAAAGGTGCGAGCTTAATTCTGCATAAACAATATTCAAATTGGGGATGAAAAAAAAAATATCAAATTTTTACAGGGGTTGCATTGGAATTTCTGACTGCCTCGAAGAGCGTTGCAAAAATCCCATTTTCTCGAAAACTATAAGTCGCAGCTCAACCCCAAAAGCAGATTTGAACTCAGGAAAGGTGCGAGCTTAATTCTGCATAAACAATTTTCAAATCGGGGATGAAAAAAGAAATTTCAAATTTTTACAGGGGTTGCATTGGAATTTCTAACTGCCTCGAAGAGCGTTGCAAAAATCCAATTTTCTCGAAAACTATAAGTCGCAGTTCAACTCCAAGAGCAGATTTGAACTCAGGAAAGGTGCGAGCTTAATTCTGCATAAACAATTTTCAAATCGGGGATGAAAAAAAAAATTTCAAATTTTTACAGGGGTTGCATTGGAATTTCTGACTGCCTCGAAGAGCGTTGCAAAAATCCCATTTCCTCGAAAACTATAAGTCGCAGCTCAACCCCAAAAGCAGATTTGAACTCAGGAAAGGTGCGAGCTTAATTCTGCATAAACAATTTTCAAATCGTTGATGAAAAAAAAATTTCAAATTTTTACAGGGCGTTTTACAGCGTTGCAAAAATCCCATTTTCTCGAAAACTATAAGTCGCAGCTCAACCAACAATGCAGATTTGAACTCAGGAAAGATGCGAGCTTAATTCTGCATAAACAATATTCAAATTGGGGATGAAAAAAAAAATATCAAATTTTTACAGGGGTTGCATTGGAATTTCTGACTGCCTCGAAGAGCGTTGCAAAAATCCCATTTTCTCGAAAACTATAAGTCGCAGCTCAACCAAAAATGCAGATTTGAACTCAGGAAAGATGCGAGCTTAATTCTGCATAAACAATATTCAAATTGGGGATGAAAAAAAAAATTTAAAATTTTTACAGGGGTTGCATAGGAATTTCTGACTGCCTCGAAGAGCGTTGCAAAAATCCCATTTTCTCGAAAACTATAAGTCGCAGCTCAACCCCAAAAGCAGATTTGAACTCAGGAAAGGTGCGAGCTTAATTCTGCATAAACAATTTTCAAATCGGGGATGAAAAAAGAAATTTCAAATTTTTACAGGGGTTGCATTGGAATTTCTGACTGCCTCGAAGAGCGTTGCAAAAATCTAATTTTCTCGAAAACTATAAGTCGCAGCTCAACCCCAAAAGCAGATTTGAACTCAGGAAAGGTGCGAGCTTAATTCTGCATAAACAATTTTCAAATCGGGGATGAAAAAAAAAATTTCAAATTTTTACAGGGGTTGCATTGGAATTTCTAACTGCCTCGAAGAGCGTTGCAAAAATCCAATTTTCTCGAAAACTATAAGTCGCAGTTCAACTCCAAGAGCAGATTTGAACTCAGGAAAGGTGCGAGCTTAATTCTGCATAAACAATTTTCAAATCGGGGATGAAAAAAAAAATTTCAAATTTTTACAGGGGTTGCATTGGAATTTCTGACTGCCTCGAAGAGCGTTGCAAAAATCCCATTTCCTCGAAAACTATAAGTCGCAGCTCAACCCCAAAAGCAGATTTGAACTCAGGAAAGGTGCGAGCTTAATTCTGCATAAACAATTTTCAAATCGGGGATAAAAAAAAAAATATCAAATTTTTACAGGGGTTGCATTGGAATTTCTGACTGCCTCGAAGAGCGTTGCAAAAATCCCATTTTCTCGAAAACTATAAGTCGCAGCTCAACCCCAAAAGCAGATTTGAACTCAGGAAAGGTGCGAGCTTAATTCTGCATAAACAATTTTCAAATCGGGGATGAAAAAAAAAAATTTCAAATTTTTACAGGGGTTGCATAGGAATTTCTGACTGTCTCGAAGAGCATTGCAAAAATCCCATTTTCTCGAAAACTATAAGTCGCAGCTCAACCCCAAAAGCAGATTTGAACTCAGAAAAGGTGCGAGCTTAATTCTGCATAAACAATTTTCAAATCGGGGATGAAAAAAAAATTTCAAATTTTTACAGGGGTTGCATAGGAATTTCTGACTGCCTCGAAGAGCGTTGCAAAAATCCCATTTCCTCGAAAACTATAAGTCGCAGCTCAACCCCAAAAGCAGATTTGAACTCAGGAAAGGTGCGAGCTTAATTCCGCATAAACAATTTTCAAATCGGGGATGAAGAAAAAAAAATCAAATTTTTACAGGGGTTGCATAGGAATTTCTGACTGCCTCGAAGAGCGTTGCAAAAATCCCATTTTCTCGAAAACTATAAGTCGCAGCTCAACCCCAAAAGCAGATTTGAACTCAGGAAAGGTGCGAGCTTAATTCTGCATAAACAATTTTCAAATCGGGGATGAAAAAAAAAATTTAAAATTTTTACAGGGGTTGCATTGGAATTTCTGACTGTCTCGAAGAGCATTGCAAAAATCCCATTTTCTCGAAAACTATAAGTCGCAGCTCAACCCCAAAAGCAGATTTGAACTCAGGAAAGGTGCGAGCTTAATTCTGCATAAACAATTTTCAAATCGGGGATGAAAAAAGAAATTTCAAATTTTTACAGGGGTTGCATTGGAATTTCTGACTGCCTCGAAGAGCGTTGCAAAAATCCCATTTTCTCGAAAACTATAAGTCGCAGCTCAACCAAAAATGCAGATTTGAACTCAGGAAAGATGCGAGCTTAATTCTGCATAAACAATATTCACATTGGGGATAAAAAAAAAAATATCAAATTTTTACAGGGGTTGCATTGGAATTTCTGACTGCCTCGAAGAGCGTTGCAAAAATCCCATTTTCTCGAAAACTATAAGTCGCAGCTCAACCCCAAAAGCAGATTTGAACTCAGGAAAGGTGCGAGCTTAATTCTGCATAAACAATTTTCAAATCGGGGATGAAAAAAAAAAATTTCAAATTTTTACAGGGGTTGCATAGGAATTTCTGACTGTCTCGAAGAGCATTGCAAAAATCCCATTTTCTCGAAAACTATAAGTCGCAGCTCAACCCCAAAAGCAGATTTGAACTCAGAAAAGGTGCGAGCTTAATTCTGCATAAACAATATTCACATTGGGGATAAAAAAAAAAATATCAAATTTTTACAGGGGTTGCATTGGAATTTCTGACTGCCTCGAAGAGCGTTGCAAAAATCCCATTTTCTCGAAAACTATAAGTCGCAGCTCAACCCCAAAAGCAGATTTGAACTCAGGAAAGGTGCGAGCTTAATTCTGCATAAACAATTTTCAAATCGGGGATGAAAAAAAAAAATTTCAAATTTTTACAGGGGTTGCATAGGAATTTCTGACTGTCTCGAAGAGCATTGCAAAAATCCCATTTTCTCGAAAACTATAAGTCGCAGCTCAACCCCAAAAGCAGATTTGAACTCAGAAAAGGTGCGAGCTTAATTCTGCATAAACAATTTTCAAATCGGGGATGAATAAAAAATTTCAAATTTTTACAGGGGTTGCATAGGAATTTCTGACTGCCTCGAAGAGCGTTGCAAAAATCCCATTTCCTCGAAAACTATAAGTCGCAGCTCAACCCCAAAAGCAGATTTGAACTCAGGAAAGGTGCGAGCTTAATTCCGCATAAACAATTTTCAAATCGGGGATGAAGAAAAAAAAATCAAATTTTTACAGGGGTTGCATAGGAATTTCTGACTGCCTCGAAGAGCGTTGCAAAAATCCCATTTTCTCGAAAACTATAAGTCGCAGCTCAACCCCAAAAGCAGATTTGAACTCAGGAAAGGTGCGAGCTTAATTCTGCATAAACAATTTTCAAATCGGGGATGAAAAAAAAAATTTAAAATTTTTACAGGGGTTGCATTGGAATTTCTGACTGTCTCGAAGAGCATTGCAAAAATCCCATTTTCTCGAAAACTATAAGTCGCAGCTCAACCCCAAAAGCAGATTTGAACTCAGGAAAGGTGCGAGCTTAATTCTGCATAAACAATTTTCAAATCGGCGATGAAAAAAGAAATTTCAAATTTTTACAGGGGTTGCATAGGAATTTCTGACTGCTTCGAAGAGCGTTGCAAAAATCCCATTTTCTCGAAAACTATAAGTCGCAGCTTAACCCCAAAAGCAGATTTGAACTCAGGAAAGGTGCGAGCTTAATTCTGCATAAACAATTTTCAAATCGGGGATGAAAAAAAAAAATTAAAATTTTTACAGGGGTTGCATTGGAATTTCAGACTGCCTCGAAGAGCGTTGCAAAAATCCCATTTTCTCGAAAACTATAAGTCGCAGCTCAACCCCAAAAGCAGATTTGAACTCAGGAAAGGTGTGAGCTTAATTCTGCATAAACAATTTTCAAATCGGGGATGAAAAAAAAATTTCAAATTTTTACAGGGGTTGCATAGGAATTTCTGACTGCCTCCAAGACCGTTGCAAAAATCCCATTTTCTCGAAAACTATAAGTCGCAGCTCAACCCCAAAAGCAGATTTGAACTCAGGAAAGGTGCGAGCTTAATTCTGCGTAAACAATTTTCAAATCGGCGATGAAAAAAGAAATTTCAAATTTTTACAGGGGTTGCATTGGAATTTCTGACTGCCTCGAAGAGCGTTGCAAAAATCCCATTTTCTCGAAAACTATAAGTCGCAGCTCAACCCCAAAAGCAGATTTGAACTCAGGAAAGGTGCGAGCTTAATTCTGCATAAACAATTTTCAAATCGGGGATGAAAAAAAAAAATTAAAATTTTTACAGGGGTTGCATTGGAATTTCAGACTGCCTCGAAGAGCGTTGCAAAAATCCCATTTTCTCGAAAACTATAAGTCGCAGCTCAACCCCAAAAGCAGATTTGAACTCAGGAAAGGTGCGAGCTTAATTCTGCATAAACAATTTTCAAATCGGGGATGAAAAAAAAATTTCAAATTTTTACAGGGGTTGCATAGGAATTTCTGACTGCCTCCAAGACCGTTGCGAAAATCCCATTTTCTCGAAAACTATAAGTCGCAGCTCAATCCCAAAAGCAGATTTGAACTCAGGAAAGGTGCGAGCTTAATTCTGCATAAACAATTTTCAAATCGGGGATGAAAAAAAAATTTCAAATTTTTACAGGGGTTGCATTGGAATTTCTGACTGCCTCGAAGAGCGTTGCAAAAATCCCATTTTCTCGAAAACTATAAGTCGCAGTTCAACTCCAAAAGCAGATTTGAACTCAGGAAAGGTGCGAGCTTAATTCTGCATAAACAATTTTCAAATCGGGGATGAAAAAAAAAAATTTAAAATTTTTATCGGGGTTGCATTGGAATTTCTGACTGCCTCGAAGAGCGTTGCAAAAATCCCATTTTCTCGAAAACTATAAGTCGCAGTTCAACTCCAAAAGCAGATTTGAACTCAGGAAAGGTGCGAGCTTAATTCTGCATAAACAATTTTCAAATCGGGGATGAAAAAAAAAAAATTAAAATTTTTATCGGGGTTGCATTGGAATTTCTGACTGCCTCGAAGAGCGTTGCAAAAATCCCATTTTCTCGAAAACTATAAGTCGCAGCTCAACCCCAAAAGCAGATTTGAACTCAGGAAAGGTGCGAGCTTAATTCTGCATAAACAATTTTCAAATCGGGGATGAAAAAAAAAATTTAAAATTTTTACAGGGGTTGCATTGGAATTTCTGACTGCCTCGAAGAGCTTTGCAAAAATCCCATTTTCTCGAAAACTATAAGTCGCAGCTCAACCCCAAAAGCAGATTTGAACTCAGGAAAGGTGCGAGCTTAATTCTGCATAAACAATTTTCAAATCGGGGATGAAAAAAAAAAATTTCAAATTTTTACAGGGGTTGCATAGGAATTTCTGACTGTCTCGAAGAGCATTGCAAAAATCCCATTTTCTCGAAAACTATAAGTCGCAGCTCAACCCCAAAAGCAGATTTGAACTCAGGAAAGGTGCGAGCTTAATTCTGCATAAACAATTTTCAAATCGGGGATGAAAAAAGAAATTTCAAATTTTTACAGGGGTTGCATTGGAATTTCTGACTGCCTCGAAAAGCGTTGCAAAAATCCCATTTTCTCGAAAACTATAAGTCGCAGTTCAACTCCAAAAGCAGATTTGAACTCAGGAAAGGTGCGAGCTTAATTCTGCATAAACAATTTTCAAATCGGGGATGAAAAAAGAAATTTCAAATTTTTACAGGGGTTGCATTGGAATTTCTGACTGCCTCGAAGAGCGTTGCAAAAATCCCATTTTCTCGAAAACTATAAGTCGCAGTTCAACTCCAAAAGCAGATTTGAACTCAGGAAAGGTGCGAGCTTAATTCTGCATAAACAATTTTCAAATCGGGGATGAAAAAAAAAAATTTCAAATTTTTACAGGGGTTGCATTGGAATTTCTGACTGCCTCGAAGAGCGTTGCAAAAATCCCATTTTCTCGAAAACTATAAGTCGCAGCTCAATTCCAAAAGCAGATTTGAACTCAGGAAAGGTGCGAGTTTAATTCTGCATAAACAATTTTCAAATCGGGGATGAAAAAAAAAAATTTCAAATTTTTACAGGGGTTGCATAGGAATTTCTGACTGTCTCGAAGAGCATTGCAAAAATCCCATTTTCTCGAAAACTATAAGTCGCAGCTCAACTCCAAAAACAGATTTGAAATCAGGAAAGGTGCCAGCTTAATTCTGCATAAACAATTTTCAAATCGGGGATGAAAAAAGAAATTTCAAATTTTTGCAGGGGTTGCATTGGAATTTCTGACTGCCTCGAAGAGCGTTGCAAAAATCCCATTTTCTCGAAAACTATAAGTCGCAGCTCAACCCCAAAAGCAGATTTGAACTCAGGAAAGGTGCGAGCTTAATTCTGCATAAACAATTTTCAAATCGGGGATGAAAAAAAAAAATTTCAAATTTTTACAGGGGTTGCATAGGAATTTCTGACTGTCTCGAAGAGCATTGCAAAAATCCCATTTTCTCGAAAACTATAAGTCGCAGCTCAACCCCAAAAGCAGATTTGAACTCAGGAAAGGTGCGAGCTTAATTCTGCATAAATAATTTTCAAATCGGGGATGAAAAAAGAAATTTCAAATTTTTACAGGGGTTGCATTGGAATTTCTGACTGCCTCGAAGAGCGTTGCAAAAATCCCATTTTCTCGAAAACTATAAGTCGCAGTTCAACTCCAAAAGCAGATTTGAACTCAGGAAAGGTGCGAGCTTAATTCTGCATAAACAATTTTCAAATCGGGGATGAAAAAAGAAATTTCAAATTTTTACAGGGGTTGCATTGGAATTTCTGACTGCCTCGAAGAGCGTTGCAAAAATCCCATTTTCTCGAAAACTATAAGTCGCAGCTCAATTCCAAAAGCAGATTTGAACTCAGGAAAGGTGCGAGTTTAATTCTGCATAAACAATTTTCAAATCGGGGATGAAAAAAAAAAATTTCAAATTTTTACAGGGGTTGCATAGGAATTTCTGACTGTCTCGAAGAGCATTGCAAAAATCCCATTTTCTCGAAAACTATAAGTCGCAGCTCAACTCCAAAAACAGATTTGAAATCAGGAAAGGTGCCAGCTTAATTCTGCATAAACAATTTTCAAATCGGGGATGAAAAAAGAAATTACAAATTTTTGCAGGGGTTGCATTGGAATTTCTGACTGCCTCGAAGAGCGTTGCAAAAATCCCATTTTCTCGAAAACTATAAGTCGCAGCTCAACCCCAAAAGCAGATTTGAACTCAGGAAAGGTGCGAGCTTAATTCCGCATAAACAATTTTCAAATCGGGGATGAAGAAAAAAATTTCAAATTTTTACAGGGGTTGCATAGGAATTTCTGACTGCCTCGAAGAGCGATGCAAAAATCCCATTTTCTCGAAAACTATAAGTCGCAGCTCAACCCCAAAAGCAGATTTGAACTCAGGAAAGGTGCGAGCTTAATTCTGCATAAACAATTTTCAAATCGGGGATGAAAAAAAAAAATTTCAAATTTTTACAGGGGTTGCATAGGAATTTCTGACTGTCTCGAAGAGCATTGCAAAAATCCCATTTTCTCGAAAACTATAAGTCGCAGCTCAACCCCAAAAGCAGATTTGAACTCAGGAAAGGTGCGAGGTTAATTCTGCATAAACAATTTTCAAATCGGGGATGAAAAAAGAAATTTCAAATTTTTACAGGGGTTGCATAGGAATTTCTGACTGCCTCGAAGAGCGTTGCAAAAATCCCATTTTCTCGAAAACTATAAGTCGCAGCTCAACCCCAAAAGCAGATTTGAACTCAGGAAAGGTGCGAGCTTAATTCTGCATAAACAATTTTCAAATCGGGGATGAAAAAAAAAAATTAAAATTTTTACAGGGGTTGCATAGGAATTTCTGACTGCCTCCAAGACCGTTGCAAAAATCCCATTTTCTCGAAAACTATAAGTCGCAGCTCAATCCCAAAAGCAGATTTGAACTCAGGAAAGGTGCGAGCTTAATTCTGCGTAAACAATTTTCAAATCGGGGATGAAAAAAAAATTTCAAATTTTTACAGGGGTTACATTGGAATTTCTGACTGCCTCGAAGAGCGTTGCAAAAATCCCATTTTCTCGAAAACTATAAGTCGCAGTTCAACTCCAAAAGCAGATTTGAACTCAGGAAAGGTGCGAGCTTAATTCTGCATAAACAATTTTCAAATCGGGGATGAAAAAAAAAATTTAGAATTTTTATCGGGGTTGCATTGGAATTTCTGACTGCCTCGAAGAGCGTTGCAAAAATCCCATTTTCTCGAAAACTATAAGTCGCAGCTCAACCCCAAAAGCAGATTTGAACTCAGGAAAGGTGCGAGCTTAATTCTGCATAAACAATTTTCAAATCGGGGATGAAAAAAGAAATTTAAAATTTTTACAGGGGTTGCATTGGAATTTCTGACTGCCTCGAAGAGCGTTGCAAAAATCCCATTTTCTCGAAAACTATAAGTCGCAGCTCAACCCCAAAAGCAGATTTGAACTCAGGAAAGATGCGAGCTTAATTCTGCATAAACAATTTTCAAATCGGGGATGAAAAAAGAAATTTCAAATTTTTACAGGGGTTGCATTGGAATTTCTGACTGCCTCGAAGAGCGTTGCAAAAATCCCATTTTCTCGAAAACTATAAGTCGCAGTTCAACTCCAAAAGCAGATTTGAACTCAGGAAAGGTGCGAGCTTAATTCTGCATAAATAATTTTCAAATCGGGGATGAAAAAAAAAAATTTCAAATTTTTACAGGGGTTGCATAGGAATTTCTGACTGCCTCGAAGAGCGTTGCAAAAATCCCATTTTCTCGAAAACTATAAGTCGCAGCTCAACCCCAAAAGCAGATTTGAACTCAGGAAAGGTGCGAGTTTAATTCTGCATAAACAATTTTCAAATCGGGGATGAAAAAAGAAATTTAAAATTTTTACAGGGGTTGCATTGGAATTTCTGACTGCCTCGAAGAGCGTTGCAAAAATCCCATTTTCTCGAAAACTATAAGTCGCAGCTCAACCCCAAAAGCAGATTTGAACTCAGGAAAGGTGCGAGCTTAATTCTGCATAAACAATTTTCAAATCGGGGATGAAAAAAAAAAATTTCAAATTTTTACAGGGGTTGCATAGGAATTTCTGACTGTCTCGAAGAGCATTGCAAAAATCCCATTTTCTCGAAAACTATAAGTCGCAGCTCAACCCCAAAAGCAGATTTGAACTCAGGAAAGGTGCGAGCTTAATTCTGCATAAACAATTTTCAAATCGGGGATGAAAAAAAAATTTAAAATTTTTACAGGGGTTGCATTGGAATTTCTGACTGCCTCGAAGAGCGTTGCAAAAATCTAATTTTCTCGAAAACTATAAGTCGCAGCTCAACCCCAAAAGCAGATTTGAACTCAGGAAAGGTGCGAGCTTAATTCTGCATAAACAATTTTCAAATCGGGGATGAAAAAAAAAAATTAAAATTTTTACAGGGGTTGCATTGGAATTTCTGACTGCCTCGAAGAGCTTTGCAAGAATCCCATTTTCTCGAAAACTATAAGTCGCAGCTCAACTCCAAAAGCAGAGTTGAACTCAGGAAAGGTGCAAGCTTAATTCTGCATAAACAATTTTCAAATCGGGGATGAAAAAAAAAATTTCAAATTTTTACAGGGGTTGCATTGGAATTTCTGACTGCCTCGAAGAGCGTTGCAAAAATCCCATTTTCTCGAAAACTATAAGTCGCAGCTCAAACCCAAAAGCAGATTTGAACTCAGGAAAGGTGTGAGCTTAATTCTGCATAAACAATTTTCAAATCGGGGATGAAAAAAAAATTTCAAATTTTTACAGGGGTTGCATAGGAATTTCTGACTGCCTCCAAGACCGTTGCAAAAATCCCATTTTCTCGAAAACTATAAGTCGCAGCTCAATCCCAAAAGCAGATTTGAACTCAGGAAAGGTGCGAGCTTAATTCTGCGTAAACAATTTTCAAATCGGGGATGAAAAAAGAAATTTCAAATTTTTACAGGGGTTGCATTGGAATTTCTGACTGCCTCGAAGAGCGTTGCAAAAATCCCATTTTCTCGAAAACTATAAGTCGCAGTTCAACTCCAAAAGCAGATTTGAACTCAGGAAAGGTGCGAGCTTAATTCTGCATAAACAATTTTCAAATCGGGGATGAAAAAAAAAATTTAAAATTTTTATCGGGGTTGCATTGGAATTTCTGACTGCCTCGAAGAGCGTTGCAAAAATCTAATTTTCTCGAAAACTATAAGTCGCAGCTCAACCCCAAAAGCAGATTTGAACTCAGGAAAGGTGCCAGCTTAATTCTGCATAAACAATTTTCAAATCGGGGATGAAAAAAGAAATTTCAAATTTTTGCAGGGGTTGCATTGGAATTTCTGACTGCCTCGAAGAGCGTTGCAAAAATCCCATTTTCTCGAAAACTATAAGTCGCAGCTCAACCCCAAAAGCAGATTTGAACTCAGGAAAGGTGCGAGCTTAATTCTGCATAAACAATTTTCAAATCGGGGATGAAAAAAAAAAATTTCAAATTTTTACAGGGGTTGCATAGGAATTTCTGACTGTCTCGAAGAGCATTGCAAAAATCCCATTTTCTCGAAAACTATAAGTCGCAGCTCAACCCCAAAAGCAGATTTGAACTCAGGAAAGGTGCGAGCTTAATTCTGCATAAATAATTTTCAAATCGGGGATGAAAAAAGAAATTTCAAATTTTTACAGGGGTTGCATTGGAATTTCTGACTGCCTCGAAGAGCGTTGCAAAAATCCCATTTTCTCGAAAACTATAAGTCGCAGTTCAACTCCAAAAGCAGATTTGAACTCAGGAAAGGTGCGAGCTTAATTCTGCATAAACAATTTTCAAATCGGGGATGAAAAAAGAAATTTCAAATTTTTACAGGGGTTGCATTGGAATTTCTGACTGCCTCGAAGAGCGTTGCAAAAATCCCATTTTCTCGAAAACTATAAGTCGCAGTTCAACTCCAAAAGCAGATTTGAACTCAGGAAAGGTGCGAGCTTAATTCTGCATAAACAATTTTCAAATCGGGGATGAAAAAAAAAAATTTAAAATTTTTATCGGGGTTGCATTGGAATTTCTGACTGCCTCGAAGAGCGTTGCAAAAATCCCATTTTCTCGAAAACTATAAGTCGCAGCTCAATTCCAAAAGCAGATTTGAACTCAGGAAAGGTGCCAGCTTAATTCTGCATAAACAATTTTCAAATCGGGGATGAAAAAAGAAATTTCAAATTTTTGCAGGGGTTGCATTGGAATTTCTGACTGCCTCGAAGAGCGTTGCAAAAATCCCATTTTCTCGAAAACTATAAGTCGCAGCTCAACCCCAAAAGCAGATTTGAACTCAGGAAAGGTGCGAGCTTAATTCTGCATAAACAATTTTCAAATCGGGGATGAAAAAAAAAAATTTCAAATTTTTACAGGGGTTGCATAGGAATTTCTGACTGTCTCGAAGAGCATTGCAAAAATCCCATTTTCTCGAAAACTATAAGTCGCAGCTCAACCCCAAAAGCAGATTTGAACTCAGGAAAGGTGCGAGCTTAATTCTGCATAAATAATTTTCAAATCGGGGATGAAAAAAGAAATTTCAAATTTTTACAGGGGTTGCATTGGAATTTCTGACTGCCTCGAAGAGCATTGCAAAAATCCCATTTTCTCGAAAACTATAAGTCGCAGCTCAACTCCAAAAACAGATTTGAAATCAGGAAAGGTGCGAGCTTAATTCTGCATAAACAATTTTCAAATCGGGGATGAAAAAAGAAATTTCAAATTTTTACAGGGGTTGCATTGGAATTTCTGACTGCCTCGAAGAGCGTTGCAAAAATCCCATTTTCTCGAAAACTATAAGTCGCAGCTCAACCCCAAAAGCAGATTTGAACTCAGGAAAGGTGCGAGCTTAATTCCGCATAAACAATTTTCAAATCGGGGATGAAGAAAAAAATTTCAAATTTTTACAGGGGTTGCATAGGAATTTCTGACTGCCTCGAAGAGCGATGCAAAAATCCCATTTTCTCGAAAACTATAAGTCGCAGCTCAACCCCAAAAGCAGATTTGAACTCAGGAAAGGTGCGAGTTTAATTCTGCATAAACAATTTTCAAATCGGGGATGAAAAAAAAAAATTTCAAATTTTTACAGGGGTTGCATAGGAATTTCTGACTATCTCGAAGAGCATTGCAAAAATCCCATTTTCTCGAAAACTATAAGTCGCAGCTCAACTCCAAAAACAGATTTGAAATCAGGAAAGGTGCCAGCTTAATTCTGCATAAACAATTTTCAAATCGGGGATGAAAAAAGAAATTTCAAATTTTTGCAGGGGTTGCATTGGAATTTCTGACTGCCTCGAAGAGCGTTGCAAAAATCCCATTTTCTCGAAAACTATAAGTCGCAGCTCAACCCCAAAAGCAGATTTGAACTCAGGAAAGGTGCGAGCTTAATTCCGCATAAACAATTTTCAAATCGGGGATGAAGAAAAAAATTTCAAATTTTTACAGGGGTTGCATAGGAATTTCTGACTGCCTCGAAGAGCGATGCAAAAATCCCATTTTCTCGAAAACTATAAGTCGCAGCTCAACCCCAAAAGCAGATTTGAACTCAGGAAAGGTGCGAGCTTAATTCTGCATAAACAATTTTCAAATCGGGGATGAAAAAAGAAATTTAAAATTTTTACAGGGGTTGCATTGGAATTTCTAACTGCCTCGAAGAGCGTTGCAAAAATCCAATTTTCTCGAAAACTATAAGTCGCAGTTCAACTCCAAGAGCAGATTTGAACTCAGAAAAGGTGCGAGCTTAATTCTGCATAAACAATATTCAAATTGGGGATGAAAAAAAAAATATCAAATTTTTACAGGGGTTGCATTGGAATTTCTGACTGCCTCGAAGAGCGTTGCAAAAATCCCATTTTCTCGAAAACTATAAGTCGCAGCTCAACCCCAAAAGCAGATTTGAACTCAGGAAAGGTGTGAGCTTAATTCTGCATAAACAATTTTCAAATCGGGGATGAAAAAAAAATTTCAAATTTTTACAGGGGTTGCATAGGAATTTCTGACTGCCTCGAAGAGCGTTGCAAAAATCCCATTTTCTCGAAAACTATAAGTCGCAGTTCAACTCCAAAAGCAGATTTGAACTCAGGAAAGGTGCGAGCTTAATTCTGCATAAACAATTTTCAAATCGGGGATGAAAAAAAAAAATTTCAAATTTTTACAGGGGTTGCATAGGAATTTCTGACTGTCTCGAAGAGCATTGCAAAAATCCCATTTTCTCGAAAACTATAAGTCGCAGCTCAACCCCAAAAGCAGATTTGAACTCAGGAAAGGTGCGAGCTTAATTCTGCATAAATAATTTTCAAATCGGGGATGAAAAAAGAAATTTCAAATTTTTACAGGGGTTGCATTGGAATTTCTGACTGCCTCGAAGAGCGTTGCAAAAATCCCATTTTCTCGAAAACTATAAGTCGCAGTTCAACTCCAAAAGCAGATTTGAACTCAGGAAAGGTGCGAGCTTAATTCTGCATAAACAATTTTCAAATCGGGGATGAAAAAAGAAATTTCAAATTTTTACAGGGGTTGCATTGGAATTTCTGACTGCCTCGAAGAGCGTTGCAAAAATCCCATTTTCTCGAAAACTATAAGTCGCAGTTCAACTCCAAAAGCAGATTTGAACTCAGGAAAGGTGCGAGCTTAATTCTGCATAAACAATTTTCAAATCGGGGATGAAAAAAGAAATTTCAAATTTTTACAGGGGTTGCATTGGAATTTCTAACTGCCTCGAAGAGCGTTGCAAAAATCCAATTTTCTCGAAAACTATAAGTCGCAGTTCAACTCCAAGAGCAGATTTGAACTCAGAAAAGGTGCGAGCTTAATTCTGCATAAACAATATTCAAATTGGGGATGAAAAAAAAAATATAAAATTTTTACAGGGGTTGCATTGGAATTTCTGACTGCCTCGAAGAGCGTTGCAAAAATCCCATTTTCTCGAAAACTATAAGTCGCAGCTCAACCCCAAAAGCAGATTTGAACTCAGGAAAGGTGCGAGCTTAATTCTGCATAAACAATTTTCAAATCGGGGATGAAAAAAAAAATTTCTAATTTTTACAGGGGTTGCATTGGAATTTCTTACTGCCTCGAAGAGCGTTGCAAAAATCCCATTTTCTCGAAAACTATAAGTCGCAGCTCAACCCCAAAAGCAGATTTGAACTCAGGAAAGGTGCGAGCTTAATTCTGCATAAACAATTTTCAAATCGGGGATGAAAAAAAAATTTCAAATTTTTGCAGGGGTTGCATAGGAATTTCTGACTGCCTCGAAGAGCGTTGCAAAAATCCCATTTTCTCGAAAACTATAAGTCGCAGCTCAACTCCAAAAACAGATTTGAAATCAGGAAAGGTGCCAGCTTAATTCTGCATAAACAATTTTCAAATCGGGGATGAAAAAAAAAATTTTAAATTTTTACAGGGGTTGCATTGGAATTTCTGACTGCCTCGAAGAGCGTTGCAAAAATCCCATTTTCTCGAAAACTATAAGTCGCAGCTCAACCCCAAAAGCAGATTTGAACTCAGGAAAGGTGCGAGCTTAATTCCGCATAAACAATTTTCAAATCGGGGATGAAAAAAAAAAATTTCAAATTTTTACAGGGGTTGCATAGGAATTTCTGACTGTCTCGAAGAGCATTGCAAAAATCCCATTTTCTCGAAAACTATAAGTCGCAGCTCAACTCCAAAAACAGATTTGAAATCAGGAAAGGTGCCAGCTTAATTCTGCATAAACAATTTTCAAATCGGGGATGAAAAAAGAAATTTCAAATTTTTGCAGGGGTTGCATTGGAATTTCTGACTGCCTCGAAGAGCGTTGCAAAAATCCCATTTTCTCGAAAACTATAAGTCGCAGCTCAACCCCAAAAGCAGATTTGAACTCAGGAAAGGTGCGAGCTTAATTCCGCATAAACAATTTTCAAATCGGGGATGAAGAAAAAAATTTCAAATTTTTACAGGGGTTGCATAGGAATTTCTGACTGCCTCGAAGAGCGATGCAAAAATCCCATTTTCTCGAAAACTATAAGTCGCAGCTCAACCCCAAAAGCAGATTTGAACTCAGGAAAGGTGCGAGCTTAATTCTGCATAAACAATTTTCAAATCGGGGATGAAAAAAGAAATTTAAAATTTTTACAGGGGTTGCATTGGAATTTCTAACTGCCTCGAAGAGCGTTGCAAAAATCCAATTTTCTCGAAAACTATAAGTCGCAGTTCAACTCCAAGAGCAGATTTGAACTCAGAAAAGGTGCGAGCTTAATTCTGCATAAACAATATTCAAATTGGGGATGAAAAAAAAAATATCAAATTTTTACAGGGGTTGCATTGGAATTTCTGACTGCCTCGAAGAACGTTGCAAAAATCCCATTTTCTCGAAAACTATAAGTCGCAGCTCAACCCCAAAAGCAGATTTGAACTCAGGAAAGGTGCGAGCTTAATTCTGCATAAAAAATTTTTAAATCGGGGATGAAAAAAGAAATTTCAAATTTTTACAGGGGTTGCATTGGAATTTCTGACTGCCTCGAAGAGCGTTGCAAAAATCCCATTTTCTCGAAAACTATAAGTCGCAGTTCAACTCCAAAAGCAGATTTGAACTCAGGAAAGGTGCGAGCTTAATTCTGCCTAAACAATTTTGAAATCGGGGATGAAAAAAAAAATTTCAAATTTTTACAGGGGTTGCATAGGAATTTCTGACTGCCTCGAAGAGCGTTGCAAAAATTCCATTTTCTCGAAAACTATAAGTCGCAGCTCAACCCCAAAAGCAGATTTGAACTCAGGAAAGGTGCGAGCTTAATTCTGCATAAACAATTTTCAAATCGGGGATGAAAAAAGAAATTTAAAATTTTTACAGGGGTTGCATTGGAATTTCTGACTGCCTCGAAGAGCGTTGCAAAAATCCCATTTTCTCGAAAACTATAAGTCGCAGCTCAACCCCAAAAGCAGATTTGAACTCAGGAAAGATGCGAGCTTAATTCTGCATAAACAATTTTCAAATCGGGGATGAAAAAAGAAATTTCAAATTTTTACAGGGGTTGCATTGGAATTTCTGACTGCCTCGAAGAGCGTTGCAAAAATCCCATTTTCTCGAAAACTATAAGTCGCAGTTCAACTCCAAAAGCAGATTTGAACTCAGGAAAGGTGCGAGCTTAATTCTGCATAAACAATTTTCAAATCGGGGATGAAAAAAAAAAATTTCAAATTTTTACAGGGGTTGCATAGGAATTTCTGACTGCCTCGAAGAGCGTTGCAAAAATCCCGTTTTCTCGAAAACTATAAGTCGCAGCTCAACCCCAAAAGCAGATTTGAACTCAGGAAAGGTGCGAGTTTAATTCTGCATAAACAATTTTCAAATCGGGGATGAAAAAAAAAATTTAAAATTTTTACAGGGGTTGCATTGGAATTTCTGACTGCCTCGAAGAGCGTTGCAAAAATCCCATTTTCTCGAAAACTATAAGTCGCAGCTCAACCCCAAAAGCAGATTTGAACTCAGGAAAGGTGCGAGCTTAATTCTGCATAAACAATTTTCAAATCGGGGATGAAAAAAAAAAATTTCAAATTTTTACAGGGGTTGCATAGGAATTTCTGACTGTCTCGAAGAGCATTGCAAAAATCCCATTTTCTCGAAAACTATAAGTCGCAGCTCAACCCCAAAAGCAGATTTGAACTCAGGAAAGGTGCGAGCTTAATTCTGCATAAACAATTTTCAAATCGGGGATGAAAAAAAAATTTAAAATTTTTACAGGGGTTGCATTGGAATTTCTGACTGCCTCGAAGAGCGTTGCAAAAATCTAATTTTCTCGAAAACTATAAGTCGCAGCTCAACCCCAAAAGCAGATTTGAACTCAGGAAAGGTGCGAGCTTAATTCTGCATAAACAATTTTCAAATCGGGGATGAAAAAAAAAAATTAAAATTTTTACAGGGGTTGCATTGGAATTTCTGACTGCCTCGAAGAGCTTTGCAAGAATCCCATTTTCTCGAAAACTATAAGTCGCAGCTCAACTCCAAAAGCAGAGTTGAACTCAGGAAAGGTGCAAGCTTAATTCTGCATAAACAATTTTCAAATCGGGGATGAAAAAAAAAATTTCAAATTTTTACAGGGGTTGCATTGGAATTTCTGACTGCCTCGAAGAGCGTTGCAAAAATCCCATTTTCTCGAAAACTATAAGTCGCAGCTCAACCCCAAAAGCAGATTTGAACTCAGGAAAGGTGTGAGCTTAATTCTGCATAAACAATTTTCAAATCGGGGATGAAAAAAAAATTTCAAATTTTTACAGGGGTTGCATAGGAATTTCTGACTGCCTCCAAGACCGTTGCAAAAATCCCATTTTCTCGAAAACTATAAGTCGCAGCTCAATCCCAAAAGCAGATTTGAACTCAGGAAAGGTGCGAGCTTAATTCTGCGTAAACAATTTTCAAATCGGGGATGAAAAAAGAAATTTCAAATTTTTACAGGGGTTGCATTGGAATTTCTGACTGCCTCGAAGAGCGTTGCAAAAATCCCATTTTCTCGAAAACTATAAGTCGCAGTTCAACTCCAAAAGCAGATTTGAACTCAGGAAAGGTGCGAGCTTAATTCTGCATAAACAATTTTCAAATCGGGGATGAAAAAAAAAATTTAAAATTTTTATCGGGGTTGCATTGGAATTTCTGACTGCCTCGAAGAGCGTTGCAAAAATCTAATTTTCTCGAAAACTATAAGTCGCAGCTCAACCCCAAAAGCAGATTTGAACTCAGGAAAGGTGCCAGCTTAATTCTGCATAAACAATTTTCAAATCGGGGATGAAAAAAGAAATTTCAAATTTTTGCAGGGGTTGCATTGGAATTTCTGACTGCCTCGAAGAGCGTTGCAAAAATCCCATTTTCTCGAAAACTATAAGTCGCAGCTCAACCCCAAAAGCAGATTTGAACTCAGGAAAGGTGCGAGCTTAATTCTGCATAAACAATTTTCAAATCGGGGATGAAAAAAAAAAATTTCAAATTTTTACAGGGGTTGCATAGGAATTTCTGACTGTCTCGAAGAGCATTGCAAAAATCCCATTTTCTCGAAAACTATAAGTCGCAGCTCAACCCCAAAAGCAGATTTGAACTCAGGAAAGGTGCGAGCTTAATTCTGCATAAATAATTTTCAAATCGGGGATGAAAAAAGAAATTTCAAATTTTTACAGGGGTTGCATTGGAATTTCTGACTGCCTCGAAGAGCGTTGCAAAAATCCCATTTTCTCGAAAACTATAAGTCGCAGTTCAACTCCAAAAGCAGATTTGAACTCAGGAAAGGTGCGAGCTTAATTCTGCATAAACAATTTTCAAATCGGGGATGAAAAAAGAAATTTCAAATTTTTACAGGGGTTGCATTGGAATTTCTGACTGCCTCGAAGAGCGTTGCAAAAATCCCATTTTCTCGAAAACTATAAGTCGCAGTTCAACTCCAAAAGCAGATTTGAACTCAGGAAAGGTGCGAGCTTAATTCTGCATAAACAATTTTCAAATCGGGGATGAAAAAAAAAAATTTAAAATTTTTATCGGGGTTGCATTGGAATTTCTGACTGCCTCGAAGAGCGTTGCAAAAATCCCATTTTCTCGAAAACTATAAGTCGCAGCTCAATTCCAAAAGCAGATTTGAACTCAGGAAAGGTGCGAGTTTAATTCTGCATAAACAATTTTCAAATCGGGGATGAAAAAAAAAAATTTCAAATTTTTACAGGGGTTGCATAGGAATTTCTGACTGTCTCGAAGAGCATTGCAAAAATCCCATTTTCTCGAAAACTATAAGTCGCAGCTCAACTCCAAAAACAGATTTGAAATCAGGAAAGGTGCGAGCTTAATTCTGCATAAATAATTTTCAAATCGGGGATGAAAAAAGAAATTTCAAATTTTTACAGGGGTTGCATTGGAATTTCTGACTGCCTCGAAGAGCATTGCAAAAATCCCATTTTCTCGAAAACTATAAGTCGCAGCTCAACTCCAAAAACAGATTTGAAATCAGGAAAGGTGCGAGCTTAATTCTGCATAAACAATTTTCAAATCGGGGATGAAAAAAGAAATTTCAAATTTTTACAGGGGTTGCATTGGAATTTCTGACTGCCTCGAAGAGCGTTGCAAAAATCCCATTTTCTCGAAAACTATAAGTCGCAGCTCAACCCCAAAAGCAGATTTGAACTCAGGAAAGGTGCGAGCTTAATTCCGCATAAACAATTTTCAAATCGGGGATGAAGAAAAAAATTTCAAATTTTTACAGGGGTTGCATAGGAATTTCTGACTGCCTCGAAGAGCGATGCAAAAATCCCAGTTTCTCGAAAACTATAAGTCGCAGCTCAACCCCAAAAGCAGATTTGAACTCAGGAAAGGTGCGAGCTTAATTCTGCATAAACAATTTTCAAATCGGGGATGAAAAAAGAAATTTAAAATTTTTACAGGGGTTGCATTGGAATTTCTAACTGCCTCGAAGAGCGTTGCAAAAATCCAATTTTCTCGAAAACTATAAGTCGCAGTTCAACTCCAAGAGCAGATTTGAACTCAGAAAAGGTGCGAGCTTAATTCTGCATAAACAATATTCAAATTGGGGATGAAAAAAAAAATATCAAATTTTTACAGGGGTTGCATTGGAATTTCTGACTGCCTCGAAGAGCGTTGCAAAAATCCCATTTTCTCGAAAACTATAAGTCGCAGCTCAACCCCAAAAGCAGATTTGAACTCAGGAAAGGTGCGAGCTTAATTCTGCATAAACAATTTTTAAATCGGGGATGAAAAAAGAAATTTCAAATTTTTACAGGGGTTGCATTGGAATTTCTGACTGCCTCGAAGAGCGTTGCAAAAATCCCATTTTCTCGAAAACTATAAGTCGCAGTTCAACTCCAAAAGCAGATTTGAACTCAGGAAAGGTGCGAGCTTAATTCTGCCTAAACAATTTTGAAATCGGGGATGAAAAAAAAAATTTCAAATTTTTACAGGGGTTGCATAGGAATTTCTGACTGCCTCGAAGAGCGTTGCAAAAATTCCATTTTCTCGAAAACTATAAGTCGCAGCTCAACCCCAAAAGCAGATTTGAACTCAGGAAAGGTGCGAGCTTAATTCCGCATAAACAATTTTCAAATCGGGGATGAAGAAAAAAATTTCAAATTTTTACAGGGGTTGCATAGGAATTTCTGACTGCCTCGAAGAGCGATGCAAAAATCCCATTTTCTCGAAAACTATAAGTCGCAGCTCAACCCCAAAAGCAGATTTGAACTCAGGAAAGGTGCGAGCTTAATTCTGCATAAACAATTTTCAAATCGGGGATGAAAAAAGAAATTTCAAATTTTTACAGGGGTTGCATTGGAATTTCTGACTGCCTCGAAGAGCGTTGCAAAAATCCCATTTTCTCGAAAACTATAAGTCGCAGCTCAACCCCAAAAGCAGATTTGAACTCAGGAAAGGTGCGAGCTTAATTCTGCATAAACAATTTTCAAATCGGGGATGAAAAAAAAAAAATTCAAATTTTTACAGGGGTTGCATAGGAATTTCTGACTGCCTCGAAGAGCGTTGCAAAAATCCCATTTCCTCGAAAACTATAAGTCGCAGCTCAACCCCAAAAGCAGATTTGAACTCAGGAAAGGTGCGAGCTTAATTCTGCATAAACAATTTTCAAATCGGGGATGAAAAAAAAAAATTTCAAATTTTTACAGGGGTTGCATAGGAATTTCTGACTGCCTCGAAGAGCGTTGCAAAAATCCCATTTCCTCGAAAACTATAAGTCGCAGCTCAACCCCAAAAGCAGATTTGAACTCAGGAAAGGTGCGAGCTTAATTCCGCATAAACAATTTTCAAATCGGGGATGAAGAAAAAAAAATCAAATTTTTACAGGGGTTGCATAGGAATTTCTGACTGCCTCGAAGAGCGTTGCAAAAATCCCATTTTCTCGAAAACTATAAGTCGCAGCTCAACCCCAAAAGCAGATTTGAACTCAGGAAAGGTGCGAGCTTAATTCTGCATAAACAATTTTCAAATCGGGGATGAAAAAAAAAATTTAAAATTTTTACAGGGGTTGCATTGGAATTTCTGACTGCCTCGAAGAGCCTTGCAAAAATCCCATTTTCTCGAAAACTATAAGTCGCAGCTCAACCCCAAAAGCAGATTTGAACTCAGGAAAGGTGCGAGCTTAATTCTGCATAAACAATTTTCAAATCGGGGATGAAAAAAAAAAATTTCAAATTTTTACAGGGGTTGCATAGGAATTTCTGACTGTCTCGAAGAGCATTGCAAAAATCCCATTTTCTCGAAAACTATAAGTCGCAGCTCAACCCCAAAAGCAGATTTGAACTCAGGAAAGGTGCGAGCTTAATTCTGCATAAACAATTTTCAAATCGGCGATGAAAAAAGAAATTTCAAATTTTTACAGGGGTTGCATAGGAATTTCTGACTGCCTCGAAGAGCGTTGCAAAAATCCCATTTTCTCGAAAACTATAAGTCGCAGCTTAACCCCAAAAGCAGATTTGAACTCAGGAAAGGTGCGAGCTTAATTCTGCATAAACAATTTTCAAATCGGGGATGAAAAAAAAAAATTAAAATTTTTACAGGGGTTGCATTGGAATTTCAGACTGCCTCGAAGAGCGTTGCAAAAATCCCATTTTCTCGAAAACTATAAGTCGCAGCTCAACCCCAAAAGCAGATTTGAACTCAGGAAAGGTGTGAGCTTAATTCTGCATAAACAATTTTCAAATCGGGGATGAAAAAAAAATTTCAAATTTTTACAGGGGTTGCATAGGAATTTCTGACTGCCTCCAAGACCGTTGCAAAAATCAAATTTTTTCGAAAACTATAAGTCGCAGCTCAACCCCAAAAGCAGATTTGAACTCAGGAAAGGTGCGAGCTTAATTCTGCGTAAACAATTTTCAAATCGGCGATGAAAAAAGAAATTTCAAATTTTTACAGGGGTTGCATAGGAATTTCTGACTGCCTCGAAGAGCGTTGCAAAAATCCCATTTTCTCGAAAACTATAAGTCGCAGCTCAACCCCAAAAGCAGATTTGAACTCAGGAAAGGTGCGAGCTTAATTCTGCATAAACAATTTTCAAATCGGGGATGAAAAAAAAAAATTAAAATTTTTACAGGGGTTGCATTGGAATTTCAGACTGCCTCGAAGAGCGTTGCAAAAATCCCATTTTCTCGAAAACTATAAGTCGCAGCTCAACCCCAAAAGCAGATTTGAACTCAGGAAAGGTGCGAGCTTAATTCTGCATAAACAATTTTCAAATCGGGGATGAAAAAAAAATTTCAAATTTTTACAGGGGTTGCATAGGAATTTCTGACTGCCTCCAAGACCGTTGCAAAAATCCCATTTTCTCGAAAACTATAAGTCGCAGCTCAATCCCAAAAGCAGATTTGAACTCAGGAAAGGTGCGAGCTTAATTCTGCGTAAACAATTTTCAAATCGGGGATGAAAAAAAAATTTCAAATTTTTACAGGGGTTGCATTGGAATTTCTGACTGCCTCGAAGAGCATTGCAAAAATCCCATTTTCTCGAAAACTATAAGTCGCAGTTCAACTCCAAAAGCAGATTTGAACTCAGGAAAGGTGCGAGCTTAATTCTGCATAAACAATTTTCAAATCGGGGATGAAAAAAAAAAATTTAAAATTTTTATCGGGGTTGCATTGGAATTTCTGACTGCCTCGAAGAGCGTTGCAAAAATCCCATTTTCACGAAAACTATAAGTCGCAGTTCAACTCCAAAAGCAGATTTGAACTCAGGAAAGGTGCGAGCTTAATTCTGCATAAACAATTTTCAAATCGGGGATGAAAAAAAAAAATTTAAAATTTTTATCGGGGTTGCATTGGAATTTCTGACTGCCTCGAAGAGCGTTGCAAAAATCCCATTTTCTCGAAAACTATAAGTCGCAGCTCAACCCCAAAAGCAGATTTGAACTCAGGAAAGGTGCGAGCTTAATTCTGCATAAACAATTTTCAAATCGGGGATGAAAAAAAAAATTTCTAATTTTTACAGGGGTTGCATTGGAATTTCTGACTGCCTCGAAGAGCTTTGCAAAAATCCCATTTTCTCGAAAACTATAAGTCGCAGCTCAACCCCAAAAGCAGATTTGAACTCAGGAAAGGTGCGAGCTTAATTCTGCATAAACAATTTTCAAATCGGGGATGAAAAAAAAAATTTCAAATTTTTACAGGGGTTGCATTGGAATTTCTGACTGCCTCGAAGAGCCTTGCAAAAATCCCATTTTCTCGAAAACTATAAGTCGCAGCTCAACCCCAAAAGCAGATTTGAACTCAGGAAAGGTGCGAGCTTAATTCTGCATAAACAATTTTCAAATCGGCGATGAAAAAAGAAATTTCAAATTTTTACAGGGGTTGCATAGGAATTTCTGACTGCCTCGAAGAGCGTTGCAAAAATCCCATTTTCTCGAAAACTATAAGTCGCAGCTTAACCCCAAAAGCAGATTTGAACTCAGGAAAGGTGCGAGCTTAATTCTGCATAAACAATTTTCAAATCGGGGATGAAAAAAAAAAATTAAAATTTTTACAGGGGTTGCATTGGAATTTCAGACTGCCTCGAAGAGCGTTGCAAAAATCCCATTTTCTCGAAAACTATAAGTCGCAGCTCAACCCCAAAAGCAGATTTGAACTCAGGAAAGGTGTGAGCTTAATTCTGCATAAACAATTTTCAAATCGGGGATGAAAAAAAAATTTCAAATTTTTACAGGGGTTGCATAGGAATTTCTGACTGCCTCCAAGACCGTTGCAAAAATCCCATTTTCTCGAAAACTATAAGTCGCAGCTCAACCCCAAAAGCAGATTTGAACTCAGGAAAGGTGCGAGCTTAATTCTGCGTAAACAATTTTCAAATCGGCGATG
Source organism: Blera fallax (assembly GCA_946965025.1). Taxonomy (NCBI): domain Eukaryota; kingdom Metazoa; phylum Arthropoda; class Insecta; order Diptera; family Syrphidae; genus Blera; species Blera fallax. The sequence goes on along the minus strand of OX337246.1, from coordinate 68,426,909 downwards.
AAAAAAGAAATTTCAAATTTTTACAGGGGTTGCATAGGAATTTCTGACTGCCTCGAAGAGCGTTGCAAAAATCCCATTTTCTCGAAAACTATAAGTCGCAGCTCAACCCCAAAAGCAGATTTGAACTCAGGAAAGGTGCGAGCTTAATTCTGCATAAACAATTTTCAAATCGGGGATGAAAAAAAAAAATTAAAATTTTTACAGGGGTTGCATTGGAATTTCAGACTGCCTCGAAGAGCGTTGCAAAAATCCCATTTTCTCGAAAACTATAAGTCGCAGCTCAACCCCAAAAGCAGATTTGAACTCAGGAAAGGTGCGAGCTTAATTCTGCATAAACAATTTTCAATTAACAATTTAATTAAGCTCGCACCTTTCCTGAGTTCAAATCTGCTTTTGGGGTTAAGCTGCGACTTATAGTTTTCGAGAAAATGGGATTTTTGCAACGCTCTTCGAGGCAGTCAGAAATTCCTATGCAACCCCTGTAAAAATTTGAAATTTCTTTTTTCATCGCCGATTTGAAAATTGTTTATGCAGAATTAAGCTCGCACCTTTCCTGAGTTCAAATCTGCTTTTGGGGTTGAGCTGCGACTTATAGTTTTCGAGAAAATGGGATTTTTGCAATGCTCTTCGAGACAGTCAGAAATTCCTATGCAACCCCTGTAAAAATTTGAAATTTTTTTTTTTCATCCCCGATTTGAAAATTGTTTATGCAGAATTAAGCTCGCACCTTTCCTGAGTTCAAATCTGCTTTTGGGGTTGAGCTGCGACTTATAGTTTTCGAGAAAATGGGATTTTTGCAAGGCTCTTCGAGGCAGTCAGAAATTCCAATGCAACCCCTGTAAAAATTTTAAATTTTTTTTTTCATCCCCGATTTGAAAATTGTTTATGCAGAATTAAGCTCGCACCTTTCCTGAGTTCAAATCTGCTTTTGGGGTTGAGCTGCGACTTATAGTTTTCGAGAAAATGGGATTTTTGCAACGCTCTTCGAGGCAGTCAGAAATTCCTATGCAACCCCTGTAAAAATTTGATTTTTTTTTCTTCATCCCCGATTTGAAAATTGTTTATGCGGAATTAAGCTCGCACCTTTCCTGAGTTCAAATCTGCTTTTGGGGTTGAGCTGCGACTTATAGTTTTCGAGGAAATGGGATTTTTGCAACGCTCTTCGAGGCAGTCAGAAATTCCTATGCAACCCCTGTAAAAATTTGAAATTTTTTTTTCATCCCCGATTTGAAAATTGTTTATGCAGAATTAAGCTCGCACCTTTCCTGAGTTCAAATCTGCTTTTGGGGTTGAGCTGCGACTTATAGTTTTCGAGAAAATGGGATTTTTGCAATGCTCTTCGAGACAGTCAGAAATTCCTATGCAACCCCTGTAAAAATTTGAAATTTTTTTTTTTCATCCCCGATTTGAAAATTGTTTATGCAGAATTAAGCTCGCACCTTTCCTGAGTTCAAATCTGCTTTTGGGGTTGAGCTGCGACTTATAGTTTTCGAGAAAATGGGATTTTTGCAACGCTCTTCGAGGCAGTCAGAAATTCCAATGCAACCCCTGTAAAAATTTGAAATTTCTTTTTTCATCCCCGATTTGAAAATTGTTTATGCAGAATTAAGCTCGCACCTTTCCTGAGTTCAAATCTGCTTTTGGGGTTGAGCTGCGACTTATAGTTTTCGAGAAAATGGGATTTTTGCATCGCTCTTCGAGGCAGTCAGAAATTCCTATGCAACCCCTGTAAAAATTTGAAATTTTTTTCTTCATCCCCGATTTGAAAATTGTTTATGCGGAATTAAGCTCGCACCTTTCCTGAGTTCAAATCTGCTTTTGGGGTTGAGCTGCGACTTATAGTTTTCGAGAAAATGGAATTTTTGCAACGCTCTTCGAGGCAGTCAGAAATTCCTATGCAACCCCTGTAAAAATTTGAAATTTTTTTTTTCATCCCCGATTTCAAAATTGTTTAGGCAGAATTAAGCTCGCACCTTTCCTGAGTTCAAATCTGCTTTTGGAGTTGAACTGCGACTTATAGTTTTCGAGAAAATGGGATTTTTGCAACGCTCTTCGAGGCAGTCAGAAATTCCAATGCAACCCCTGTAAAAATTTGAAATTTCTTTTTTCATCCCCGATTTAAAAATTGTTTATGCAGAATTAAGCTCGCACCTTTCCTGAGTTCAAATCTGCTTTTGGGGTTGAGCTGCGACTTATAGTTTTCGAGAAAATGGGATTTTTGCAACGCTCTTCGAGGCAGTCAGAAATTCCAATGCAACCCCTGTAAAAATTTGATATTTTTTTTTTCATCCCCAATTTGAATATTGTTTATGCAGAATTAAGCTCGCACCTTTTCTGAGTTCAAATCTGCTCTTGGAGTTGAACTGCGACTTATAGTTTTCGAGAAAATTGGATTTTTGCAACGCTCTTCGAGGCAGTTAGAAATTCCAATGCAACCCCTGTAAAAATTTTAAATTTCTTTTTTCATCCCCGATTTGAAAATTGTTTATGCAGAATTAAGCTCGCACCTTTCCTGAGTTCAAATCTGCTTTTGGGGTTGAGCTGCGACTTATAGTTTTCGAGAAAATGGGATTTTTGCATCGCTCTTCGAGGCAGTCAGAAATTCCTATGCAACCCCTGTAAAAATTTGAAATTTTTTTCTTCATCCCCGATTTGAAAATTGTTTATGCGGAATTAAGCTCGCACCTTTCCTGAGTTCAAATCTGCTTTTGGGGTTGAGCTGCGACTTATAGTTTTCGAGAAAATGGGATTTTTGCAACGCTCTTCGAGGCAGTCAGAAATTCCAATGCAACCCCTGCAAAAATTTGAAATTTCTTTTTTCATCCCCGATTTGAAAATTGTTTATGCAGAATTAAGCTGGCACCTTTCCTGATTTCAAATCTGTTTTTGGAGTTGAGCTGCGACTTATAGTTTTCGAGAAAATGGGATTTTTGCAATGCTCTTCGAGACAGTCAGAAATTCCTATGCAACCCCTGTAAAAATTTGAAATTTTTTTTTTTCATCCCCGATTTGAAAATTGTTTATGCAGAATTAAACTCGTACCTTTCCTGAGTTCAAATCTGCTTTTGGAATTGAGCTGCGACTTATAGTTTTCGAGAAAATGGGATTTTTGCAACGCTCTTCGAGGCAGTCAGAAATTCCAATGCAACCCCGATAAAAATTTTAAATTTTTTTTTTTCATCCCCGATTTGAAAATTGTTTATGCAGAATTAAGCTCGCACCTTTCCTGAGTTCAAATCTGCTTTTGGAGTTGAACTGCGACTTATAGTTTTCGAGAAAATGAAATTTTTGCAACGCTCTTCGAGGCAGTCAGAAATTCCAATGCAACCCCTGTAAAAATTTGAAATTTCTTTTTTCATCCCCGATTTGAAAATTGTTTATGCAGAATTAAGCTCGCACCTTTCCTGAGTTCAAATCTGCTTTTGGAGTTGAACTGCGACTTATAGTTTTCGAGAAAATGGGATTTTTGCAACGCTCTTCGAGGCAGTCAGAAATTCCAATGCAACCCCTGTAAAAATTTGAAATTTCTTTTTTCATCCCCGATTTGAAAATTGTTTATGCAGAATTAAGCTCGCACCTTTCCTGAGTTCAAATCTGCTTTTGGGGTTGAGCTGCGACTTATAGTTTTCGAGAAAATGGGATTTTTGCAATGCTCTTCGAGACAGTCAGAAATTCCTATGCAACCCCTGTAAAAATTTGAAATTTTTTTTTTTCATCCCCGATTTGAAAATTGTTTATGCAGATGAAAAAAGAAATTTCAAATTTTTACAGGGGTTGCATAGGAATTTCTGACTGCCTCGAAGAGCGTTGCAAAAATCCCATTTTCTCGAAAACTATAAGTCGCAGCTTAACCCCAAAAGCAGATTTGAACTCAGGAAAGGTGCGAGCTTAATTCTGCATAAACAATTTTCAAATCGGGGATGAAAAAAAAAAATTAAAATTTTTACAGGGGTTGCATTGGAATTTCAGACTGCCTCGAAGAGCGTTGCAAAAATCCCATTTTCTCGAAAACTATAAGTCGCAGCTCAACCCCAAAAGCAGATTTGAACTCAGGAAAGGTGCGAGCTTAATTCTGCATAAACAATTTTCAAATCGGGGATGAAAAAAAAAAATTAAAATTTTTACAGGGGTTGCATTGGAATTTCAGACTGCCTCGAAGAGCGTTGCAAAAATCCCATTTTCTCGAAAACTATAAGTCGCAGCTCAACCCCAAAAGCAGATTTGAACTCAGGAAAGGTGCGAGCTTAATTCTGCATAAACAATTTTCAAATCGGGGATGAAAAAAAAATTTCAAATTTTTACAGGGGTTGCATAGGAATTTCTGACTGCCTCCAAGACCGTTGCAAAAATCCCATTTTCTCGAAAACTATAAGTCGCAGCTCAATCCCAAAAGCAGATTTGAACTCAGGAAAGGTGCGAGCTTAATTCTGCGTAAACAATTTTCAAATCGGGGATGAAAAAAAAATTTCAAATTTTTACAGGGGTTGCATTGGAATTTCTGACTGCCTCGAAGAGCATTGCAAAAATCCCATTTTCTCGAAAACTATAAGTCGCAGTTCAACTCCAAAAGCAGATTTGAACTCAGGAAAGGTGCGAGCTTAATTCTGCATAAACAATTTTCAAATCGGGGATGAAAAAAAAAAATTTAAAATTTTTATCGGGGTTGCATTGGAATTTCTGACTGCCTCGAAGAGCGTTGCAAAAATCCCATTTTCTCGAAAACTATAAGTCGCAGCTCAACCCCAAAAGCAGATTTGAACTCAGGAAAGGTGCGAGCTTAATTCTGCATAAACAATTTTCAAATCGGGGATGAAAAAAGAAATTTCAAATTTTTACAGGGGTTGCATTGGAATTTCTGACTGCCTCGAAGAGCGTTGCAAGAATCCCATTTTCTCGAAAACTATAAGTCGCAGCTCAACTCCAAAAGCAGAGTTGAACTCAGGAAAGGTGCGAGCTTAATTCTGCATAAACAATTTTCAAATCGGGGATGAAAAAAGAAATTTCAAATTTTTACAGGGGTTGCATTGGAATTTCTGACTGCCTCGAAGAGCGTTGCAAAAATCCCATTTTTTCGAAAACTATAAGTCGCAGTTCAACTCCAAAAGCAGATTTGAACTCAGGAAAGGTGCGAGCTTAATTCTGCATAAACAATTTTCAAATCGGGGATGAAAAAAAAATTTCAAATTTTTACAGGGGTTGCATAGGAATTTCTGACTGCCTCGAAGAGCGTTGCAAAAATCCCATTTTCTCGAAAACTATAAGTCGCAGCTCAACCCCAAAAGCAGATTTGAACTCAGGAAAGGTGCGAGCTTAATTCTGCATAAACAATTTTCAAATCGGGGATGAAAAAAAAAATTTAAAATTTTTACAGGGGTTGCATTGGAATTTCTGACTGCCTCGAAGAGCGTTGCAAAAATCCCATTTTCTCGAAAACTATAAGTCGCAGCTCAACCCCAAAAGCAGATTTGAACTCAGGAAAGGTGCGAGCTTAATTCTGCATAAACAATTTTCAAATCGGGGATGAAAAAAAAAAATTTCAAATTTTTACAGGGGTTGCATAGGAATTTCTGACTGTCTCGAAGAGCATTGCAAAAATCCCATTTTCTCGAAAACTATAAGTCGCAGCTCAACCCCAAAAGCAGATTTGAACTCAGGAAAGGTGCGAGCTTAATTCTGCATAAACAATTTTCAAATCGGGGATGAAAAAAGAAATTTCAAATTTTTACAGGGGTTGCATTGGAATTTCTGACTGCCTCGAAGAGCGTTGCAAAAATCCCATTTTCTCGAAAACTATAAGTCGCAGTTCAACTCCAAAAGCAGATTTGAACTCAGGAAAGGTGCGAGCTTAATTCTGCATAAACAATTTTCAAATCGGGGATGAAAAAAGAAATTTCAAATTTTTACAGGGGTTGCATTGGAATTTCTGACTGCCTCGAAGAGCGTTGCAAAAATCCAATTTTCTCGAAAACTATAAGTCGCAGTTCAACTCCAAAAGCAGATTTGAACTCAGGAAAGGTGCGAGCTTAATTCTGCATAAACAATTTTCAAATCGGGGATGAAAAAAAAAATTTCTAATTTTTACAGGGGTTGCATTGGAATTTCTGACTGCCTCGAAGAGCGTTGCAAAAATCCCATTTTCTCGAAAACTATAAGTCGCAGCTCAATTCCAAAAGCAGATTTGAACTCAGGAAAGGTGCGAGTTTAATTCTGCATAAACAATTTTCAAATCGGGGATGAAAAAAAAAAATTTCAAATTTTTACAGGGGTTGCATAGGAATTTCTGACTGTCTCGAAGAGCATTGCAAAAATCCCATTTTCTCGAAAACTATAAGTCGCAGCTCAACTCCAAAAACAGATTTGAAATCAGGAAAGGTGCCAGCTTAATTCTGCATAAACAATTTTCAAATCGGGGATGAAAAAAGAAATTTCAAATTTTTGCAGGGGTTGCATTGGAATTTCTGACTGCCTCGAAGAGCGTTGCAAAAATCCCATTTTCTCGAAAACTATAAGTCGCAGCTCAACCCCAAAAGCAGATTTGAACTCAGGAAAGGTGCGAGCTTAATTCCGCATAAACAATTTTCAAATCGGGGATGAAGAAAAAAATTTCAAATTTTTACAGGGGTTGCATAGGAATTTCTGACTGCCTCGAAGAGCGATGCAAAAATCCCATTTTCTCGAAAACTATAAGTCGCAGCTCAACCCCAAAAGCAGATTTGAACTCAGGAAAGGTGCGAGCTTAATTCTGCATAAACAATTTTCAAATCGGGGATGAAAAAAGAAATTTAAAATTTTTACAGGGGTTGCATTGGAATTTCTAACTGCCTCGAAGAGCGTTGCAAAAATCCAATTTTCTCGAAAACTATAAGTCGCAGTTCAACTCCAAGAGCAGATTTGAACTCAGAAAAGGTGCGAGCTTAATTCTGCATAAACAATATTCAAATTGGGGATGAAAAAAAAAATATCAAATTTTTACAGGGGTTGCATAGGAATTTCTGACTGCCTCGAAGAGCGATGCAAAAATCCCATTTTCTCGAAAACTATAAGTCGCAGCTCAACCCCAAAAGCAGATTTAAACTCAGGAAAGGTGCGAGCTTAATTCTGCATAAACAATTTTCAAATCGGGGATGAAAAAAGAAATTTAAAATTTTTACAGGGGTTGCATTGGAATTTCTAACTGCCTCGAAGAGCGTTGTAAAAATCCCATTTTCTCGAAAACTATAAGTCGCAGCTCAACCCCAAAAGCAGATTTGAACTCAGGAAAGGTGCGAGCTTAATTCTGCATAAACAATTTTTAAATCGGGGATGAAAAAAGAAATTTCAAATTTTTACAGGGGTTGCATTGGAATTTCTGACTGCCTCGAAGAGCGTTGCAAAAATCCCATTTTCTCGAAAACTATAAGTCGCAGTTCAACTCCAAAAGCAGATTTGAACTCAGGAAAGGTGCGAGCTTAATTCTGCCTAAACAGTTTTGAAATCGGGGATGAAAAAAAAATTTCAAATTTTTACAGGGGTTGCATAGGAATTTCTGACTGCCTCGAAGAGCGTTGCAAAAATTCCATTTTCTCGAAAACTATAAGTCGCAGCTCAACCCCAAAAGCAGATTTAAACTCAGGAAAGGTGCGAGCTTAATTCCGCATAAACAATTTTCAAATCGGGGATGAAGAAAAAAATTTCAAATTTTTACAGGGGTTGCATAGGAATTTCTGACTGCCTCGAAGAGCGATGCAAAAATCCCATTTTCTCGAAAACTATAAGTCGCAGCTCAACCCCAAAAGCAGATTTGAACTCAGGAAAGGTGCGAGCTTAATTCTGCATAAACAATTTTCAAATCGGGGATGAAAAAAAAAATTTCTAATTTTTACAGGGGTTGCATTGGAATTTCTGACTGCCTCGAAGAGCGTTGCAAATATCCCATTTTCTCGAAAACTATAAGTCGCAGCTCAACCCCAAAAGCAGATTTGAACTCAGGAAAGGTGCGAGCTTAATTCTGCATAAACAATTTTCAAATCGGGGATGAAAAAAAAAATTTCTAATTTTTACAGGGGTTGCATTGGAATTTCTGACTGCCTCGAAGAGCGTTGCAAAAATCCCATTTTCTCGAAAACTATAAGTCGCAGCTCAACCCCAAAAGCAGATTTGAACTCAGGAAAGGTGCGAGCTTAATTCTGCATAAACAATTTTCAAATCGGGGATGAAAAAAAAAAATTCAAATTTTTACAGGGGTTGCATTGGAATTTCTGACTGCCTCGAAGATCGTTGCAAAAATCCCATTTCCTCGAAAACTATAAGTCGCAGCTCAACCCCAAAAGCAGATTTGAACTCAGGAAAGGTGCGAGCTTAATTCTGCATAAACAATTTTCAAATCGTTGATGAAAAAAAAATTTCAAATTTTTACAGGGGTTGCATAGGAATTTCTGACTGCCTCGAAGAGCGTTGCAAAAATCCCATTTTCTCGAAAACTATAAGTCGCAGCTCAACCAAAAATGCAGATTTGAACTCAGGAAAGATGCGAGCTTAATTCTGCATAAACAATATTCAAATTGGGGATGAAAAAAAAAATATCAAATTTTTACAGGGGTTGCATTGGAATTTCTGACTGCCTCGAAGAGCGTTGCAAAAATCCCATTTTCTCGAAAACTATAAGTCGCAGCTCAACCCCAAAAGCAGATTTGAACTCAGGAAAGGTGCGAGCTTAATTCTGCATAAACAATTTTCAAATCGGGGATGAAAAAAGAAATTTCAAATTTTTACAGGGGTTGCATTGGAATTTCTGGCTGCCTCGAAGAGCGTTGCAAAAATCTAATTTTCTCGAAAACTATAAGTCGCAGCTCAACCCCAAAAGCAGATTTGAACTCAGGAAAGGTGCGAGCTTAATTCTGCATAAACAATTTTCAAATCGTTGATGAAAAAAAAATTTCAAATTTTTACAGGGGTTGCATAGGAATTTCTGACTGCCTCGAAGAGCGTTGCAAAAATCCCATTTTCTCGAAAACTATAAGTCGCAGCTCAACCAAAAATGCAGATTTGAACTCAGGAAAGATGCGAGCTTAATTCTGCATAAACAATATTCAAATTGGGGATGAAAAAAAAAATATCAAATTTTTACAGGGGTTGCATTGGAATTTCTGACTGCCTCGAAGAGCGTTGCAAAAATCCCATTTTCTCGAAAACTATAAGTCGCAGCTCAACCCCAAAAGCAGATTTGAACTCAGGAAAGGTGCGAGCTTAATTCTGCATAAACAATTTTCAAATCGGGGATGAAAAAAGAAATTTCAAATTTTTACAGGGGTTGCATTGGAATTTCTGGCTGCCTCGAAGAGCGTTGCAAAAATCTAATTTTCTCGAAAACTATAAGTCGCAGCTCAACCCCAAAAGCAGATTTGAACTCAGGAAAGGTGCGAGCTTAATTCTGCATAAACAATTTTCAAATCGGGGATGAAAAAAGAAATTTCAAATTTTTACAGGGGTTGCATTGGAATTTCTAACTGCCTCGAAGAGCGTTGCAAAAATCCAATTTTCTCGAAAACTATAAGTCGCAGTTCAACTCCAAGAGCAGATTTGAACTCAGGAGAGGTGCGAGCTTAATTCTGCATAAACAATTTTCAAATCGGGGATGAAAAAAAAAATTTCTAATTTTTACAGGGGTTGCATAGGAATTTCTGACTGCCTCCAAGACCGTTGCAAAAATCCCATTTTCTCGAAAACTATAAGTCGCAGCTCAATCCCAAAAGCAGATTTGAACTCAGGAAAGGTGCGAGCTTAATTCTGCGTAAACAATTTTCAAATCGGGGATGAAAAAAAAATTTCAAATTTTTACAGGGGTTGCATTGGAATTTCTGACTGCCTCGAAGAGCATTGCAAAAATCCCATTTTCTCGAAAACTATAAGTCGCAGTTCAACTCCAAAAGCAGATTTGAACTCAGGAAAGGTGCGAGCTTAATTCTGCATAAACAATTTTCAAATCGGGGATGAAAAAAAAAAATTTAAAATTTTTATCGGGGTTGCATTGGAATTTCTGACTGCCTCGAAGAGCGTTGCAAAAATCCCATTTTCTCGAAAACTATAAGTCGCAGTTCAACTCCAAAAGCAGATTTGAACTCAGGAAAGGTGCGAGCTTAATTCTGCATAAACAATTTTCAAATCCGGGATGAAAAAAAAAAATTTAAAATTTTTATCGGGGTTGCATTGGAATTTCTGACTGCCTCGAAGAGCGTTGCAAAAATCCCATTTTCTCGAAAACTATAAGTCGCAGCTCAACCCCAAAAGCAGATTTGAACTCAGGAAAGGTGCGAGCTTAATTCTGCATAAACAATTTTCAAATCGGGGATGAAAAAAAAAATTTAAAATTTTTACAGGGGTTGCATTGGAATTTCTGACTGCCTCGAAGAGCTTTGCAAAAATCCCATTTTCTCGAAAACTATAAGTCGCAGCTCAACCCCAAAAGCAGATTTGAACTCAGGAAAGGTGCGAGCTTAATTCTGCATAAACAATTTTCAAATCGGGGATGAAAAAAAAAAATTTCAAATTTTTACAGGGGTTGCATAGGAATTTCTGACTGCCTCGAAGAGCATTGCAAAAATCCCATTTTCTCGAAAACTATAAGTCGCAGCTCAACCCCAAAAGCAGATTTGAACTCAGGAAAGGTGCGAGCTTAATTCTGCATAAACAATTTTCAAATCGGGGATGAAAAAAGAAATTTCAAATTTTTACAGGGGTTGCATTGGAATTTCTGACTGCCTCGAAGAGCGTTGCAAAAATCCCATTTTCTCGAAAACTATAAGTCGCAGTTCAACTCCAAAAGCAGATTTGAACTCAGGAAAGGTGCGAGCTTAATTCTGCATAAACAATTTTCAAATCGGGGATGAAAAAAGAAATTTCAAATTTTTACAGGGGTTGCATTGGAATTTCTGACTGCCTCGAAGAGCGTTGCAAAAATCCCATTTTCTCGAAAACTATAAGTCGCAGTTCAACTCCAAAAGCAGATTTGAACTCAGGAAAGGTGCGAGCTTAATTCTGCATAAACAATTTTCAAATCGGGGATGAAAAAAAAATTTCAAATTTTTACAGGGGTTGCATAGGAATTTCTGACTGCCTCGAAGAGCGTTGCAAAAATCCCATTTTCTCGAAAACTATAAGTCGCAGCTCAACCCCAAAAGCAGATTTGAACTCAGGAAAGGTGCGAGCTTAATTCTGCATAAACAATTTTCAAATCGGGGATGAAAAAAAAAATTTAAAATTTTTACAGGGGTTGCATTGGAATTTCTGACTGCCTCGAAGAGCGTTGCAAAAATCCCATTTTCTCGAAAACTATAAGTCGCAGCTCAACCCCAAAAGCAGATTTGAACTCAGGAAAGGTGCGAGCTTAATTCTGCATAAACAATTTTCAAATCGGGGATGAAAAAAAAAAATTTCAAATTTTTACAGGGGTTGCATAGGAATTTCTGACTGTCTCGAAGAGCATTGCAAAAATCCCATTTTCTCGAAAACTATAAGTCGCAGCTCAACCCCAAAAGCAGATTTGAACTCAGGAAAGGTGCGAGCTTAATTCTGCATAAACAATTTTCAAATCGGGGATGAAAAAAGAAATTTCAAATTTTTACAGGGGTTGCATTGGAATTTCTGACTGCCTCGAAGAGCGTTGCAAAAATCCCATTTTCTCGAAAACTATAAGTCGCAGTTCAACTCCAAAAGCAGATTTGAACTCAGGAAAGGTGCGAGCTTAATTCTGCATAAACAATTTTCAAATCGGGGATGAAAAAAGAAATTTCAAATTTTTACAGGGGTTGCATTGGAATTTCTGACTGCCTCGAAGAGCGTTGCAAAAATCCAATTTTCTCGAAAACTATAAGTCGCAGTTCAACTCCAAAAGCAGATTTGAACTCAGGAAAGGTGCGAGCTTAATTCTGCATAAACAATTTTCAAATCGGGGATGAAAAAAAAAATTTCTAATTTTTACAGGGGTTGCATTGGAATTTCTGACTGCCTCGAAGAGCGTTGCAAAAATCCCATTTTCTCGAAAACTATAAGTCGCAGCTCAATTCCAAAAGCAGATTTGAACTCAGGGATGAAAATCGGGGATGAAAAAAAAAAAATTCAAATTTTTACAGGGGTTGCATAGGAATTTCTGACTGCCTCGAAGAGCGTTGCAAAAATCCCATTTTCTCGAAAACTATAAGTCGCAGCTCAACCAAAAATGCAGATTTGAACTCAGGAAAGATGCGAGCTTAATTCTGCATAAACAATATTCAAATTGGGGATGAAAAAAAAAATATCAAATTTTTACAGGGGTTGCATTGGAATTTCTGACTGCCTCGAAGAGCGTTGCAAAAATCCCATTTTCTCGAAAACTATAAGTCGCAGCTCAACCCCAAAAGCAGATTTGAACTCAGGAAAGGTGCGAGCTTAATTCTGCATAAACAATTTTCAAATCGGGGATGAAAAAAGAAATTTAAAATTTTTGCAGGGGTTGCATTGGAATTTCTGACTGCCTCGAAGAGCGTTGCAAAAATCCCATTTTCTCGAAAACTATAAGTCGCAGCTCAACCCCAAAAGCAGATTTGAACTCAGGAAAGGTGCGAGCTTAATTCCGCATAAACTATTTTCAAATCGGGGATGAAGAAAAAAATTTCAAATTTTTACAGGGGTTGCATAGGAATTTCTGACTGCCTCGAAGAGCGATGCAAAAATCCCATTTTCTCGAAAACTATAAGTCGCAGCTCAACCCCAAAAGCAGATTTGAACTCAGGAAAGGTGCGAGCTTAATTCTGCATAAACAATTTTCAAATCGGGGATGAAAAAAGAAATTTAAAATTTTTACAGGGGTTGCATTGGAATTTCTAACTGCCTCGAAGAGCGTTGCAAAAATCCAATTTTCTCGAAAACTATAAGTCGCAGTTCAACTCCAAGAGCAGATTTGAACTCAGAAAAGGTGCGAGCTTAATTCTGCATAAACAATATTCAAATTGGGGATGAAGAAAAAAATTTCAAATTTTTACAGGGGTTGCATAGGAATTTCTGACTGCCTCGAAGAGCGATGCAAAAATCCCATTTTCTCGAAAACTATAAGTCGCAGCTCAACCCCAAAAGCAGATTTGAACTCAGGAAAGGTGCGAGCTTAATTCTGCATAAACAATTTTCAAATCGGGGATGAAAAAAAAATTTCAAATTTTTACAGGGGTTGCATAGGAATTTCTGACTGCCTCGAAGAGCGTTGCAAAAATCCCATTTTCTCGAAAACTATAAGTCGCAGCTCAACCCCAAAAGCAGATTTGAACTCAGGAAAGGTGCGAGCTTAATTCTGCATAAACAATTTTTAAATCGGGGATGAAAAAAGAAATTTCAAATTTTTACAGGGGTTGCATTGGAATTTCTAACTGCCTCGAAGAGCGTTGCAAAAATCCAATTTTCTCGAAAACTATAAGTCGCAGTTCAACTCCAAGAGCAGATTTGAACTCAGGAAAGGTGCGAGCTTAATTCTGCATAAACAATTTTCAAATCGGGGATGAAAAAAAAAATTTCAAATTTTTACAGGGGTTGCATTGGAATTTCTGACTGCCTCGAAGAGCGTTGCAAAAATTTCATTTCCTCGAAAACTATAAGTCGCAGCTCAACCCCAAAAGCAGATTTGAACTCAGGAAAGGTGCGAGCTTAATTCTGCATAAACAATTTTCAAATCGTTGATGAAAAAAAAATTTCAAATTTTTACAGGGGTTGCGTAGGAATTTCTGACTGCCTCGAAGAGCGTTGCAAAAATCCCATTTTCTCGAAAACTATAAGTCGCAGCTCAACCAAAAATGCAGATTTGAACTCAGGAAAGATGCGAGCTTAATTCTGCATAAACAATATTCAAATTGGGGATGAAAAAAAAAATATCAAATTTTTACAGGGGTTGCATTGGAATTTCTGACTGCCTCGAAGAGCGTTGCAAAAATCCCATTTTCTCGAAAACTATAAGTCGCAGCTCAACCCCAAAAGCAGATTTGAACTCAGGAAAGGTGCGAGCTTAATTCTGCATAAACAATTTTTAAATCGGGGATGAAAAAAGAAATTTAAAATTTTTACAGGGGTTGCATTGGAATTTCTGACTGCCTCGAAGAGCGTTGCAAAAATCCCATTTTCTCGAAAACTATAAGTCGCAGTTCAACTCCAAAAGCAGATTTGAACTCAGGAAAGGTGCGAGCTTAATTCTGCCTAAACAGTTTTGAAATCGGGGATGAAAAAAAAATTTCAAATTTTTACAGGGGTTGCATAGGAATTTCTGACTGCCTCGAAGAGCGTTGCAAAAATTCCATTTTCTCGAAAACTATAAGTCGCAGCTCAACCCCAAAAGCAGATTTAAACTCAGGAAAGGTGCGAGCTTAATTCCGCATAAACAATTTTCAAATCGGGGATGAAGAAAAAAATTTCAAATTTTTACAGGGGTTGCATAGGAATTTCTGACTGCCTCGAAGAGCGATGCAAAAATCCCATTTTCTCGAAAACTATAAGTCGCAGCTCAACCCCAAAAGCAGATTTGAACTCAGGAAAGGTGCGAGCTTAATTCTGCATAAACAATTTTCAAATCGGGGATGAAAAAAAAAATTTCTAATTTTTACAGGGGTTGCATTGGAATTTCTGACTGCCTCGAAGAGCGTTGCAAATATCCAATTTTCTCGAAAACTATAAGTCGCAGCTCAACCCCAAAAGCAGATTTGAACTCAGGAAAGGTGCGAGCTTAATTCTGCATAAACAATTTTCAAATCGGGGATGAAAAAAAAATTTCAAATTTTTACAGGGGTTGCATAGGAATTTCTGACTGCCTCGAAGAGCGTTGCAAAAATCCCATTTTCTCGAAAACTATAAGTCGCAGCTCAACCCCAAAAGCAGATTTGAACTCAGGAAAGGTGCGAGCTTAATTCTGCATAAACAATTTTCAAATCGGGGATGAAAAAAGAAATTTCAAATTTTTACAGGGGTTGCATTGGAATTTCTAACTGCCTCGAAGAGCGTTGCAAAAATCCAATTTTCTCGAAAACTATAAGTCGCAGTTCAACTCCAAGAGCAGATTTGAACTCAGGAAAGGTGCGAGCTTAATTCTGCATAAACAATTTTCAAATCGGGGATGAAAAAAAAAATTTCAAATTTTTACAGGGGTTGCATTGGAATTTCTGACTGCCTCGAAGAGCGTTGCAAAAATCCCATTTCCTCGAAAACTATAAGTCGCAGCTCAACCCCAAAAGCAGATTTGAACTCAGGAAAGGTGCGAGCTTAATTCTGCATAAACAATTTTCAAATCGTTGATGAAAAAAAAATTTCAAATTTTTACAGGGGTTGCATAGGAATTTCTGACTGCCTCGAAGAGCGTTGCAAAAATCCCATTTTCTCGAAAACTATAAGTCGCAGCTCAACCAAAAATGCAGATTTGAACTCAGGAAAGATGCGAGCTTAATTCTGCATAAACAATATTCAAATTGGGGATGAAAAAAAAAATATCAAATTTTTACAGGGGTTGCATTGGAATTTCTGACTGCCTCGAAGAGCGTTGCAAAAATCCCATTTTCTCGAAAACTATAAGTCGCAGCTCAACCCCAAAAGCAGATTTGAACTCAGGAAAGGTGCGAGCTTAATTCTGCATAAACAATTTTCAAATCGGGGATGAAAAAAGAAATTTCAAATTTTTACAGGGGTTGCATTGGAATTTCTGGCTGCCTCGAAGAGCGTTGCAAAAATCTAATTTTCTCGAAAACTATAAGTCGCAGCTCAACCCCAAAAGCAGATTTGAACTCAGGAAAGGTGCGAGCTTAATTCTGCATAAACAATTTTCAAATCGGGGATGAAAAAAGAAATTTCAAATTTTTACAGGGGTTGCATTGGAATTTCTAACTGCCTCGAAGAGCGTTGCAAAAATCCAATTTTCTCGAAAACTATAAGTCGCAGTTCAACTCCAAGAGCAGATTTGAACTCAGGAAAGGTGCGAGCTTAATTCTGCATAAACAATTTTCAAATCGGGGATGAAAAAAAAAATTTCTAATTTTTACAGGGGTTGCATTGGAATTTCTGACTGCCTCGAAGAGCGTTGCAAAAATCCCATTTTCTCGAAAACTATAAGTCGCAGCTCAACCCCAAAAGCAGATTTGAACTCAGGAAAGGTGCGAGCTTAATTCTGCATAAACAATTTTCAAATCGGGGATGAAAAAAAAAATTTCTAATTTTTACAGGGGTTGCATTGGAATTTCTGACTGCCTCGAAGAGCGTTGCAAAAATCCCATTTTCTCGAAAACTATAAGTCGCAGCTCAACCCCAAAAGCAGATTTGAACTCAGGAAAGGTGCGAGCTTAATTCTGCATAAACAATTTTCAAATCGGGGATGAAAAAAAAATTTCAAAATTTTTACAGGGGTTGCATAGGAATTTCTGACTGCCTCGAAGAGCGTTGCAAAAATCCCATTTTCTCGAAAACTATAAGTCGCAGCTCAACCCCAAAAGCAGATTTGAACTCAGGAAAGGTGCGAGCTTAATTCTGCATAAACAATTTTCAAATCGGGGATGAAAAAAAAATTTCAAATTTTTACAGGGGTTGCATAGGA
This sequence comes from Blera fallax, assembly GCA_946965025.1. NCBI lineage: Eukaryota > Metazoa > Arthropoda > Insecta > Diptera > Syrphidae > Blera > Blera fallax. The sequence goes on along the minus strand of OX337246.1, from coordinate 68,410,345 downwards.
ATTTCTGACTGCCTCGAAGAGCCTTGCAAAAATCCAATTTTCTCGAAAACTATAAGTCGCAGTTCAACTCCAAGAGCAGATTTAAACTCAGAAAAGGTGCGAGCTTAATTCTGCATAAACAATATTCAAATTGGGGATGAAAAACAAAATATCAAATTTTTACAGGGGTTGCATTGGAATTTCTGACTGCCTCGAAGAGCGTTGCAAAAATCCCATTTTCTCGAAAACTATAAGTCGCAGCTCAACCCCAAAAGCAGATTTGAACTCAGGAAAGGTGCGAGCTTAATTCTGCATAAACAATTTTCAAATCGGGGATGAAAAAAAAAATTTCTAATTTTTACAGGGGTTGCATTGGAATTTCTGACTGCCTCGAAGAGCGTTGCAAAAATCCCATTTTCTCGAAAACTATAAGTCGCAGCTCAACCCCAAAAGCAGATTTGAACTCAGGAAAGGTGCGAGCTTAATTCCGCATAAACAATTTTCAAATCGGGGATGAAGAAAAAAATTTCAAATTTTTACAGGGGTTGCATAGGAATTTCTGACTGCCTTGAAGAGCGATGCGAAAATCCCATTTTCTCGAAAACTATAAGTCGCAGCTCAACCCCAAAAGCAGATTTGAACTCATTAAAGGTGCGAGCTTAATTCTGCATAAACAATTTTCAAATCGGGGATGAAAAAAGAAATTTCAAATTTTTACAGGGGTTGCATTGGAATTTCTAACTGCCTCGAAGAGCGTTGCAAAAATCCAATGTTCTCGAAAACTATAAGTCGCAGTTCAACTCCAAGAGCAGATTTGAACTCAGAAAAGGTGCGAGCTTAATTCTGCATAAACAATATTCAAATTGGGGATGAAAAAAAAAATATCAAATTTTTACAGGGGTTGCATTGGAATTTCTGACTGCCTCGAAGAGCGTTGCAAAAATCCCATTTTCTCGAAAACTATAAGTCGCAGCTCAACCCCAAAAGCAGATTTGAACTCAGGAAAGGTGCGAGCTTAATTCTGCATAAACAATTTTCAAATCGGGGATGAAAAAAGAAATTTCAAATTTTTACAGGGGTTGCATTGGAATTTCTGACTGCCTCGAAGAGCGTTGCAAAAATCCCATTTTCTCGAAAACTATAAGTCGCAGTTCAACTCCAAAAGCAGATTTGAACTCAGGAAAGGTGCGAACTTAATTCTGCCTAAACAATTTTGAAATCGGGGATGAAAAAAAAAATTTCAAATTTTTACAGGGGTTGCATAGGAATTTCTGCCTGCCTCGAAGAGCGTTGCAAAAATTCCATTTTCTCGAAAACTATAAGTCGCAGCTCAACCCCAAAAGCAGATTTGAACTCAGGAAAGGTGCGAGCTTAATTCCGCATAAGCGATTTTCAAATCGGGGATGAAGAAAAAAATGTCAAATTTTTACAGGGGTTGCATAGGAATTTCTGACTGCCTCGAAGAGCCTTGCAAAAATCCAATTTTCTCGAAAACTATAAGTCGCAGTTCAACTCCAAGAGCAGATTTGAACTCAGAAAAGGTGCGAGCTTAATTCTGCATAAACAATATTCAAATTGGGGATGAAAAACAAAATATCAAATTTTTACAGGGGTTGCATTGGAATTTCTGACTGCCTCGAAGAGCGTTGCAAAAATCCCATTTTCTCGAAAACTATAAGTCGCAGCTCAACCCCAAAAGCAGATTTGAACTCAGGAAAGGTGCGAGCTTAATTCTGCATAAACAATTTTCAAATCGGGGATGAAAAAAAAAATTTCTAATTTTTACAGGGGTTGCATTGGAATTTCTGACTGCCTCGAAGAGCGTTGCAAAAATCCCATTTTCTCGAAAACTATAAGTCGCAGCTCAACCCCAAAAGCAGATTTGAACTCAGGAAAGGTGCGAGCTTAATTCTGCATAAACAATTTTCAAATCGGGGATGAAAAAAAAATTTCAAATTTTTACAGGGGTTGCATAGGAATTTCTGACTGCCTCGAAGAGCCTTGCAAAAATCCAATTTTCTCGAAAACTATAAGTCGCAGTTCAACTCCAAGAGCAGATTTGAACTCAGAAAAGGTGCGAGCTTAATTCTGCATAAACAGTATTCAAATTGGGGATGAAAAACAAAATATCAAATTTTTACAGGGGTTGCATTGGAATTTCTGACTGCCTCGAAGAGCGTTGCAAAAATCCCATTTTCTCGAAAACTATAAGTCGCAGCTCAACCCCAAAAGCAGATTTGAACTCAGGAAAGGTGCGAGCTTAATTCTGCATAAACAATTTTCAAATCGGGGATGAAAAAAGAAATTTCAAATTTTTACAGGGGTTGCATTGGAATTTCTGACTGCCTCGAAGAGCGTTGCAAAAATCCCATTTTCTCGAAAACTATAAGTCGCAGCTCAACCCCAAAAGCAGATTTGAACTCAGGAAAGGTGCGAGCTTAATTCCGCATAAACAATTTTCAAATCGGGGATGAAGAAAAAAATTTCAAATTTTTACAGGGGTTGCATAGGAATTTCTGACTGCCTCGAAGAGCGATGCAAAAATCCCATTTTCTCGAAAACTATAAGTCGCAGCTCAACCCCAAAAGCAGATTTGAACTCAGGAAAGGTGCGAGCTTAATTCTGCATAAACAATTTTCAAATCGGGGATGAAAAAAGAAATTTCAAATTTTTACAGGGGTTGCATTGGAATTTCTAACTGCCTCGGAGAGCGTTGCAAAAATCCAATTTTCTCGAAAACTATAAGTCGCAGTTCAACTCCAAGAGCAGATTTGAACTCAGAAAAGGTGCGAGCTTAATTCTGCATAAACAATATTCAAATTGGGGATGAAAAAAAAAATATCAAATTTTTACAGGGGTTGCATTGGAATTTCTGACTGCCTCGAAGAGCGTTGCAAAAATCCCATTTTCTCGAAAACTATAAGTCGCAGCTCAACTCCAAAAACAGATTTGAACTCAGGAAAGGTGCGAGCTTAATTCTGCATAAACAATTTTCAAATCGGGGATGAAAAAAGAAATTTCAAATTTTTACAGGGGTTGCATTGGAATTTCTGACTGCCTCGAAGAGCGTTGCAAAAATCCCATTTTCTCGAAAACTATAAGTCGCAGCTCAACCCCAAAAGCAGATTTGAACTCAGAAAAGGTGCGAGCTTAATTCCGCATAAACAATTTTCAAATCGGGGATGAAGAAAAAAATTTCAAATTTTTACAGGGGTTGCATAGGAATTTCTGACTGCCTCGAAGAGCGATGCAAAAATCCCATTTTCTCGAAAACTATAAGTCGCAGCTCAACCCCAAAAGCAGATTTGAACTCAGGAAAGGTGCGAGCTTAATTCTGCATAAACAATTTTCAAATCGGGGATGAAAAAAGAAATTTAAAATTTTTACAGGGGTTGCATTGGAATTTCTAACTGCCTCGAAGAGCGTTGCAAAAATCCAATTTTCTCGAAAACTATAAGTCGCAGTTCAACTCCAAGAGCAGATTTGAACTCAGAAAAGGTGCGAGCTTAATTCTGCATAAACAATATTCAAATTGGGGATGAAAAAAAAAATATCAAATTTTTACAGGGGTTGCATTGGAATTTCTGACTGCCTCGAAGAGCGTTGCAAAAATCCCATTTTCTCGAAAACTATAAGTCGCAGCTCAACTCCAAAAACAGATTTGAACTCAGGAAAGGTGCGAGCTTAATTCTGCATAAACAATTTTCAAATCGGGGATGAAAAAAAAAATTTCAAATTTTTACAGGGGTTGCATTGGAATTTCTGACTGCCTCGAAGAGCTTTGCAAGAATCCCATTTTCTCGAAAACTATAAGTCGCAGCTCAACCCCAAAAGCAGATTTGAACTCAGGAAAGGTGCGAGCTTAATTCTGCATAAACAATTTTCAAATCGGGGATGAAAAAAGAAATTTCAAATTTTTACAGGGGTTGCATAGGAATTTCTGACTGCCTCGAAGAGCGTTGCAAAAATCCCATTTTCTCGAAAACTATAAGTCGCAGCTCAACCCCAAAAGCAGATTTGAACTCAGGAAAGGTGCGAGCTTAATTCTGCATAAACAATTTTCAAATCGGGGATGAAAAAAAAAATTTCTAATTTTTACAGGGGTTGCATTGGAATTTCTGACTGCCTCGAAGAGCGTTGCAAAAATCCCATTTTCTCGAAAACTATAAGTCGCAGCTCAACCCCAAAAGCAGATTTGAACTCAGGAAAGGTGCGAGCTTAATTCCGCATAAACAATTTTCAAATCGGGGATGAAGAAAAAAATTTCAAATTTTTACAGGGGTTGCATAGGAATTTCTGACTGCCTCGAAGAGCGATGCGAAAATCCCATTTTCTCGAAAACTATAAGTCGCAGCTCAACCCCAAAAGCAGATTTGAACTCAGGAAAGGTGCGAGCTTAATTCTGCATAAACAATATTCAAATTGGGGATGAAAAAAAAAATATCAAATTTTTACAGGGGTTGCATTGGAATTTCTGACTGCCTCGAAGAGCGTTGCAAAAATCCCATTTTCTCGAAAACTATAAGTCGCAGTTCAACTCCAAGAGCAGATTTGAACTCAGAAAAGGTGCGAGCTTAATTCTGCATAAACAATATTCAAATTGGGGATGAAAAAAAAAATATCAAATTTTTACAGGGGTTGCATTGGAATTTCTGACTGCCTCGAAGAGCGTTGCAAAAATCCCATTTTCTCGAAAACTATAAGTCGCAGCTCAACTCCAAAAACAGATTTGAACTCAGGAAAGGTGCGAGCTTAATTCTGCATAAACAATTTTCAAATCGGGGATGAAAAAAGAAATTTCAAATTTTTACAGGGGTTGCATTGGAATTTCTGACTGCCTCGAAGAGCGTTGCAAAAATCCCATTTTCTCGAAAACTATAAGTCGCAGCTCAACCCCAAAAGCAGATTTGAACTCAGGAAAGGTGCGAGCTTAATTCCGCATAAACAATTTTCAAATCGGGGATGAAGAAAAAAATTTCAAATTTTTACAGGGGTTGCATAGGAATTTCTGACTGCCTCGAAGAGCGATGCAAAAATCCCATTTTCTCGAAAACTATAAGTCGCAGCTCAACCCCAACAGCAGATTTGAACTCAGGAAAGGTGCGAGCTTAATTCTGCATAAACAATTTTCAAATCGGGGATGAAAAAAGAAATTTCAAATTTTTACAGGGGTTGCATTGGAATTTCTAACTGCCTCGAAGAGCGTTGCAAAAATCCAATTTTCTCGAAAACTATAAGTCGCAGTTCAACTCCAAGAGCAGATTTGAACTCAGAAAAGGTGCGAGCTTAATTCTGCATAAACAATATTCAAATTGGGGATGAAAAAAAAAATATCAAATTTTTACAGGGGTTGCATTGGAATTTCTGACTGCCTCGAAGAGCGTTGCAAAAATCCCATTTTCTCGAAAACTATAAGTCGCAGCTCAACTCCAAAAACAGATTTGAACTCAGGAAAGGTGCGAGCTTAATTCTGCATAAACAATTTTCAAATCGGGGATGAAAAAAAAAATTTCAAATTTTTACAGGGGTTGCATTGGAATTTCTGACTGCCTCGAAGAGCTTTGCAAGAATCCCATTTTCTCGAAAACTATAAGTCGCAGCTCAACCCCAAAAGCAGATTTGAACTCAGGAAAGGTGCGAGCTTAATTCTGCATAAACAATTTTCAAATCGGGGATGAAAAAAGAAATTTCAAATTTTTACAGGGGTTGCATAGGAATTTCTGACTGCCTCGAAGAGCGTTGCAAAAATCCCATTTTCTCGAAAACTATAAGTCGCAGCTCAACCCCAAAAGCAGATTTGAACTCAGGAAAGGTGCGAGCTTAATTCTGCATAAACAATTTTCAAATCGGGGATGAAAAAAAAAATTTCAAATTTTTACAGGGGTTGCATTGGAATTTCTGACTGCCTCGAAGAGCTTTGCAAAAATCCCATTTTCTCGAAAACTATAAGTCGCAGCTCAACCCCAAAAGCAGATTTGAACTCAGGAAAGGTGCGAGCTTAATTCCGCATAAACAATTTTCAAATCGGGGATGAAGAAAAAAATTTCAAATTTTTACAGGGGTTGCATAGGAATTTCTGACTGCCTCGAAGAGCGATGCGAAAATCCCATTTTCTCGAAAACTATAAGTCGCAGCTCAACCCCAAAAGCAGATTTGAACTCAGGAAAGGTGCGAGCTTAATTCTGCATAAACAATTTTCAAATCGGGGATGAAAAAAGAAATTTCAAATTTTTACAGGGGTTGCATTGGAATTTCTAACTGCCTCGAAGAGCGTTGCAAAAATCCAATTTTCTCGAAAACTATAAGTCGCAGTTCAACTCCAAGAGCAGATTTGAACTCAGAAAAGGTGCGAGCTTAATTCTGCATAAACAATATTCAAATTGGGGATGAAAAAAAAAATATCAAATTTTTACAGGGGTTGCATTGGAATTTCTGACTGCCTCGAAGAGCGTTGCAAAAATCCCATTTTCTCGAAAACTATAAGTCGCAGCTCAACTCCAAAAACAGATTTGAACTCAGGAAAGGTGCGAGCTTAATTCTGCATAAACAATTTTCAAATCGGGGATGAAAAAAAAAATTTCAAATTTTTACAGGGGTTGCATTGGAATTTCTGACTGCCTCGAAGAGCTTTGCAAGAATCCCATTTTCTCGAAAACTATAAGTCGCAGCTCAACCCCAAAAGCAGATTTGAACTCAGGAAAGGTGCGAGCTTAATTCTGCATAAACAATTTTCAAATCGGGGATGAAAAAAGAAATTTCAAATTTTTACAGGGGTTGCATAGGAATTTCTGACTGCCTCGAAGAGCGTTGCAAAAATCCCATTTTCTCGAAAACTATAAGTCGCAGCTCAACCCCAAAAGCAGATTTGAACTCAGGAAAGGTGCGAGCTTAATTCTGCATAAACAATTTTCAAATCGGGGATGAAAAAAAAAATTTCTAATTTTTATAGGGGTTGCATTGGAATTTCTGACTGCCTCGAAGAGCGTTGCAAAAATCCCATTTTCTCGAAAACTATAAGTCGCAGCTCAACCCCAAAAGCAGATTTGAACTCAGGAAAGGTGCGAGCTTAATTCCGCATAAACAATTTTCAAATCGGGGATGAAGAAAAAAATTTCAAATTTTTACAGGGGTTGCATAGGAATTTCTGACTGCCTCGAAGAGCGATGCGAAAATCCCATTTTCTCGAAAACTATAAGTCGCAGCTCAACCCCAAAAGCAGATTTGAACTCAGGAAAGGTGCGAGCTTAATTCTGCATAAACAATTTTCAAATCGGGGATGAAAAAAGAAATTTCAAATTTTTACAGGGGTTGCATTGGAATTTCTAACCGCCTCGAAGAGCGTTGCAAAAATCCAATGTTCTCGAAAACTATAAGTCGCAGTTCAACTCCAAGAGCAGATTTGAACTCAGAAAAGGTGCGAGCTTAATTCTGCATAAACAATATTCAAATTGGGGATGAAAAAAAAAATATCAAATTTTTACAGGGGTTGCATTGGAATTTCTGACTGCCTCGAAGAGCGTTGCAAAAATCCCATTTTCTCGAAAACTATAAGTCGCAGCTCAACCCCAAAAGCAGATTTGAACTCAGGAAAGGTGCGAGCTTAATTCTGCATAAACAATTTTCAAATCGGGGATGAAAAAAGAAATTTCAAATTTTTACAGGGGTTGCATAGGAATTTCTGCCTGCCTCGAAGAGCGTTGCAAAAATTCCATTTTCTCGAAAACTATAAGTCGCAGCTCAACCCCAAAAGCAGATTTGAACTCAGGAAAGGTGCGAGCTTAATTCCGCATAAGCGATTTTCAAATCGGGGATGAAGAAAAAAATGTCAAATTTTTACAGGGGTTGCATAGGAATTTCTGACTGCCTCGAAGAGCGATGCAAAAATCCCATTTTCTCGAAAACTATAAGTCGCAGCTCAACCCCAAAAGCAGATTTGAACTCAGGAAAGGTGCGAGCTTAATTCTGCATAAACAATTTTTAAATCGGGGATGAAAAAAGAAATTTCAAATTTTTACAGGGGTTGCATTGGAATTTCTAACTGCCTCGAAGATCGTTGCAAAAATCCAATTTTCTCGAAAACTATAAGTCGCAGTTCAACTCCAAGAGCAGATTTGAACTCAGAAAAGGTGCGACCTTAATTCTGCATAAACAATATTCAAATTGGGGATGAAAAAAAAAATATCAAATTTTTACAGGGGTTGCATTGGAATTTCTGACTGCCTCGAAGAGCGTTGCAAAAATCCCATTTTCTCGAAAACTATAAGTCGCAGCTCAACCCCAAAAGCAGATTTGAACTCAGGAAAGGTGCGAGCTTAATTCTGCATAAACAATTTTCAAATCGGGGATGAAAAAAAAAATTTCTAATTTTTACAGGGGTTGCATAGGAATTTCTGACTGCCTCGAAGAGCGTTGCAAAAATCCAATTTTCTCGAAAACTATAAGTCGCAGTTCAACTCCAAGAGCAGATTTGAACTCAGAAAAGGTGCGAGCTTAATTCTGCATAAACAATTTTCAAATCGGGGATGAAAAAAAAAATTTCAAATTTTTACAGGGGTTGCATTGGAATTTCTGACTGCCTCGAAGAGCGTTGCAAAAATCCCATTTTCTCGAAAACTATAAGTCGCAGCTCAACCCCAAAAGCAGATTTGAACTCAGGAAAGGTGCGAGCTTAATTCTGCATAAACAATTTTCAAATCGTTGATGAAAAAAAAATTTCAAATTTTTACAGGGGTTGCATAGGAATTTCTGACTGCCTCGAAGAGCGTTGCAAAAATCCCATTTTCTCGAAAACTATAAGTCGCAGCTCAACCAAAAATGCAGATTTGAACTCAGGAAAGATGCGAGCTTAATTCTGCATAAACAATATTCAAATTGGGGATGAAAAAAAAAATATCAAATTTTTACAGGGGTTGCATTGGAATTTCTGACTGCCTCGAAGAGCGTTGCAAAAATCCCATTTTCTCGAAAACTATAAGTCGCAGCTCAACCCCAAAAGCAGATTTGAACTCAGGAAAGGTGCGAGCTTAATTCTGCATAAACAATTTTCAAATCGGGGATGAAAAAAGAAATTTCAAATTTTTACAGGGGTTGCATTGGAATTTCTGACTGCCTCGAAGAGCGTTGCAAAAATCTAATTTTCTCGAAAACTATAAGTCGCAGCTCAACCCCAAAAGCAGATTTGAACTCAGGAAAGGTGCGAGCTTAATTCTGCATAAACAATTTTCAAATCGGGGATGAAAAAATAAATTTAAAATTTTTACAGGGGTTGCATTGGAATTTCTAACTGCCTCGAAGAGCGTTGCAAAAATCCAATTTTCTCGAAAACTATAAGTCGCAGTTCAACTCCAAGAGCAGATTTGAACTCAGGAAAGGTGCGAGCTTAATTCTGCATAAACAATTTTCAAATCGGGGATGAAAAAAAAAATTTCAAATTTTTACAGGGGTTGCATTGGAATTTCTGACTGCCTCGAAGAGCGTTGCAAAAATCCCATTTCCTCGAAAACTATAAGTCGCAGCTCAACCCCAAAAGCAGATTTGAACTCAGGAAAGGTGCGAGCTTAATTCCGCATAAACAATTTTCAAATCGGGGATGAAAAAAGAAATTTCAAATTTTTACAGGGGTTGCATTGGAATTTCTGACTGCCTCGAAGAGCGTTGCAAAAATCCCATTTTCTCGAAAACTATAAGTCGCAGCTCAACTCCAAAAACAGATTTGAACTCAGGAAAGGTGCGAGCTTAATTCTGCATAAACAATTTTCAAATCGGGATGAAAAAAGAAATTTCAAATTTTTACAGGGGTTGCATTGGAATTTCTGACTGCCTCGAAGAGCGTTGCAAAAATCCCATTTTCTCGAAAACTATAAGTCGCAGCTCAACCCCAAAAGCAGATTTGAACTCAGGAAAGGTGCGAGCTTAATTCTGCATAAACAATTTTCAAATCGGGGATGAAAAAAAAAATTTCAAATTTTTACAGGGGTTGCATAGGAATTTCTGACTGCCTCGAAGAGCGTTGCAAAAATCCCATTTTCTCGAAAACTATAAGTCGCAGCTCAACCCCAAAAGCAGATTTGAACTCAGGAAAGGTGCGAGCTTAATTCTGCATAAACAATTTTCAAATCGGGGATGAAAAAAAAAATTTCTAATTTTTACAGGGGTTGCATTGGAATTTCTGACTGCCTCGAAGAGCGTTGCAAAAATCCCATTTTCTCGAAAACTATAAGTCGCAGCTCAACCCCAAAAGCAGATTTGAACTCAGGAAAGGTGCGAGCTTAATTCTGCATAAACAATTTTCAAATCGGGGATGAAAAAAAAATTTCAAATTTTTACAGGGGTTGCATAGGAATTTCTGACTGCCTCGAAGAGCGTTGCAAAAATCCCATTTTCTCGAAAACTATAAGTCGCAGCTCAACCCCAAAACCAGATTTGAACTCAGGAAAGGTGCGAGCTTAATTCTGCATAAACAATTTTCAAATCGGGGATGAAAAAAGAAATTTCAAATTTTTACAGGGGTTGCATTGGAATTTCTAACTGCCTCGAAGAGCGTTGCAAAAATCCAATTTTCTCGAAAACTATAAGTCGCAGTTCAACTCCAAGAGCAGATTTGAACTCAGAAAAGGTGCGAGCTTAATTCTGCATAAACAATTTTCAAATCGGGGATGAAAAAAAAAATTTCAAATTTTTACAGGGGTTGCATTGGAATTTCTGACTGCCTCGAAGAGCGTTGCAAAAATCCCATTTCCTCGAAAACTATAAGTCGCAGCTCAACCCCAAAAGCAGATTTGAACTCAGGAAAGGTGCGAGCTTAATTCTGCATAAACAATTTTCAAATCGTTGATGAAAAAAAAATTTCAAATTTTTACAGGGGTTGCATAGGAATTTCTGACTGCCTCGAAGAGCGTTGCAAAAATCCCATTTTCTCGAAAACTATAAGTCGCAGCTCAACCCCAAAAGCAGATTTGAACTCAGGAAAGGTGCGAGCTTAATTCTGCATAAACAATTTTCAAATCGGGGATGAAAAAAGAAATTTCAAATTTTTACAGGGGTTGCATTGGAATTTCTGACTGCCTCGAAGAGCGTTGCAAAAATCCCATTTTCTCGAAAACTATAAGTCGCAGCTCAACCCCAAAAGCAGATTTGAACTCAGGAAAGGTGCGAGCTTAATTCTGCATAAACAATTTTCAAATCGGGGATGAAAAAAGAAATTTCAAATTTTTACAGGGGTTGCATTGGAATTTCTGACTGCCTCGAAGAGCGTTGCAAAAATCTAATTTTCTCGAAAACTATAAGTCGCAGCTCAACCCCAAAAGCAGATTTGAACTCAGGAAAGGTGCGAGCTTAATTCTGCATAAACAATTTTCAAATCGGGGATGAAAAAAGAAATTTAAAATTTTTACAGGGGTTGCATTGGAATTTCTAACTGCCTCGAAGAGCGTTGCAAAAATCCAATTTTCTCGAAAACTATAAGTCGCAGTTCAACTCCAAGAGCAGATTTGAACTCAGGAAAGGTGCGAGCTTAATTCTGCATAAACAATTTTCAAATCGGGGATGAAAAAAAAAATTTCAAATTTTTACAGGGGTTGCATTGGAATTTCTGATTGCCTCGAAGAGCGTTGCAAAAATCCCATTTCCTCGAAAACTATAAGTCGCAGCTCAACCCCAAAAGCAGATTTGAACTCAGGAAAGGTGCGAGCTTAATTCCGCATAAACAATTTTCAAATCGGGGATGAAGAAAAAAATTTCAAATTTTTACAGGGGTTGCATAGGAATTTCTGACTGCCTCGAAGAGCGATGCAAAAATCCCATTTTCTCGAAAACTATAAGTCGCAGCTCAACCCCAAAAGCAGATTTGAACTCAGGAAAGGTGCGAGCTTAATTCTGCATAAACAATTTTCAAATCGGGGATGAAAAAAAAATTTCTAATTTTTACAGGGGTTGCATTGGAATTTCTGACTGCCTCGAAGAGCGTTGCAAAAATCCCATTTCCTCGAAAACTATAAGTCGCAGCTCAACCCCAAAAGCAGATTTGAACTCAGGAAAGGTGCGAGCTTAATTCCGCATAAACAATTTTCAAATCGGGGATGAAGAAAAAAATTTCAAATTTTTACAGGGGTTGCATAGGAATTTCTGACTGCCTCGAAGAGCGATGCAAAAATCCCATTTTCTCGAAAACTATAAGTCGCAGCTCAACCCCAAAAGCAGATTTGAACTCAGGAAAGGTGCGAGCTTAATTCTGCATAAACAATTTTCAAATCGGGGATGAAAAAAAAATTTCTAATTTTTACAGGGGTTGCATTGGAATTTCTGACTGCCTCGAAGAGCGTTGCAAAAATCCCATTTTCTCGAAAACTATAAGTCGCAGCTCAACCCCAAAAGCAGATTTGAACTCAGGAAAGGTGCGAGCTTAATTCTGCATAAACAATTTTCAAATCGGGGATGAAAAAAGAAATTTCAAATTTTTACAGGGGTTGCATTGGAATTTCTGACTGCCTCGAAGAGCGTTGCAAAAATCCCATTTTCTCGAAAACTATAAGTCGCAGCTCAACCCCAAAAGCAGATTTGAACTCAGGAAAGGTGCGAGCTTAATTCTGCATAAACAATTTTCAAATCGGGGATGAAGAAAAAAATTTCAAATTTTTACAGGGGTTGCATAGGAATTTCTGACTGCCTCGATGAGCGATGCAAAAATCCCATTTTCTCGAAAACTATAAGTCGCAGCTCAACCCCAAAAGCAGATTTGAACTCAGGAAAGGTGCGAGCTTAATTCTGCATAAACAATTTTCAAATCGGGGATGAAAAAAAAAATTTCTAATTTTTACAGGGGTTGCATTGGAATTTCTGACTGCCTCGAAGAGCGTTGCAAATATCCCATTTTCTCGAAAACTATAAGTCGCAGCTCAACCCCAAAAGCAGATTTGAACTCAGGAAAGGTGCGAGCTTAATTCTGCATAAACAATTTTCAAATCGGGGATGAAAAAAAAAATTTCTAATTTTTACAGGGGTTGCATTGGAATTTCTGACTGCCTCGAAGAGCGTTGCAAAAATCCCATTTTCTCGAAAACTATAAGTCGCAGCTCAACCCCAAAAGCAGATTTGAACTCAGGAAAGGTGCGAGCTTAATTCTGCATAAACAATTTTCAAATCGGGGATGAAAAAAAAAATTTCTAATTTTTACAGGGGTTGCATTGGAATTTCTGACTGCCTCGAAGAGCGTTGCAAATATCCCATTTTCTCGAAAACTATAAGTCGCAGCTCAACCCCAAAAGCAGATTTGAACTCAGGAAAGGTGCGAGCTTAATTCTGCATAAACAATTTTCAAATCGGGGATGAAAAAAAAATTTCAAATTTTTACAGGGGTTGCATAGGAATTTCTGACTGCCTCGAAGAGCGTTGCAAAAATCCCATTTTCTCGAAAACTATAAGTCGCAGCTCAACCCCAAAACCAGATTTGAACTCAGGAAAGGTGCGAGCTTAATTCTGCATAAACAATTTTCAAATCGGGGATGAAAAAAGAAATTTCAAATTTTTACAGGGGTTGCATTGGAATTTCTAACTGCCTCGAAGAGCGTTGCAAAAATCCAATTTTCTCGAAAACTATAAGTCGCAGTTCAACTCCAAGAGCAGATTTGAACTCAGAAAAGGTGCGAGCTTAATTCTGCATAAACAATTTTCAAATCGGGGATGAAAAAAAAAATTTCAAATTTTTACAGGGGTTGCATTGGAATTTCTGACTGCCTCGAAGAGCGTTGCAAAAATCCCATTTCCTCGAAAACTATAAGTCGCAGCTCAACCCCAAAAGCAGATTTGAACTCAGGAAAGGTGCGAGCTTAATTCTGCATAAACAATTTTCAAATCGTTGATGAAAAAAAAATTTCAAATTTTTACAGGGGTTGCATAGGAATTTCTGACTGCCTCGAAGAGCGTTGCAAAAATCCCATTTTCTCGAAAACTATAAGTCGCAGCTCAACCAAAAATGCAGATTTGAACTCAGGAAAGATGCGAGCTTAATTCTGCATAAACAATATTCAAATCGGGGATGAAAAAAGAAATTTCAAATTTTTACAGGGGTTGCATTGGAATTTCTGACTGCCTCGAAGAGCGTTGCAAAAATCTAATTTTCTCGAAAACTATAAGTCGCAGCTCAACCCCAAAAGCAGATTTGAACTCAGGAAAGGTGCGAGCTTAATTCTGCATAAACAATTTTCAAATCGGGGATGAAAAAAGAAATTTAAAATTTTTACAGGGGTTGCATTGGAATTTCTAACTGCCTCGAAGAGCGTTGCAAAAATCCAATTTTCTCGAAAACTATAAGTCGCAGTTCAACTCCAAGAGCAGATTTGAACTCAGGAAAGGTGCGAGCTTAATTCTGCATAAACAATTTTCAAATCGGGGATGAAAAAAAAAATTTGAAATTTTTACAGGGGTTGCATTGGAATTTCTGACTGCCTCGAAGAGCGTTGCAAAAATCCCATTTCCTCGAAAACTATAAGTCGCAGCTCAACCCCAAAAGCAGATTTGAACTCAGGAAAGGTGCGAGCTTAATTCCGCATAAACAATTTTCAAATCGGGGATGAAGAAAAAAATTTCAAATTTTTACAGGGGTTGCATAGGAATTTCTGACTGCCTCGAAGAGCGATGCAAAAATCCCATTTTCTCGAAAACTATAAGTCGCAGCTCAACCCCAAAAGCAGATTTGAACTCAGGAAAGGTGCGAGCTTAATTCTGCATAAACAATTTTCAAATCGGGGATGAAAAAAAAATTTCTAATTTTTACAGGGGTTGCATTGGAATTTCTGACTGCCTCGAAGAGCGTTGCAAAAATCCCATTTCCTCGAAAACTATAAGTCGCAGCTCAACCCCAAAAGCAGATTTGAACTCAGGAAAGGTGCGAGCTTAATTCCGCATAAACAATTTTCAAATCGGGGATGAAGAAAAAAATTTCAAATTTTTACAGGGGTTGCATAGGAATTTCTGACTGCCTCGAAGAGCGATGCAAAAATCCCATTTTCTCGAAAACTATAAGTCGCAGCTCAACCCCAAAAGCAGATTTGAACTCAGGAAAGGTGCGAGCTTAATTCTGCATAAACAATTTTCAAATCGGGGATGAAAAAAAAATTTCTAATTTTTACAGGGGTTGCATTGGAATTTCTGACTGCCTCGAAGAGCGTTGCAAAAATCCCATTTTCTCGAAAACTATAAGTCGCAGCTCAACCCCAAAAGCAGATTTGAACTCAGGAAAGGTGCGAGCTTAATTCTGCATAAACAATTTTCAAATCGGGGATGAAAAAAGAAATTTCAAATTTTTACAGGGGTTGCATTGGAATTTCTGACTGCCTCGAAGAGCGTTGCAAAAATCCCATTTTCTCGAAAACTATAAGTCGCAGCTCAACCCCAAAAGCAGATTTGAACTCAGGAAAGGTGCGAGCTTAATTCTGCATAAACAATTTTCAAATCGGGGATGAAGAAAAAAATTTCAAATTTTTACAGGGGTTGCATAGGAATTTCTGACTGCCTCGATGAGCGATGCAAAAATCCCATTTTCTCGAAAACTATAAGTCGCAGCTCAACCCCAAAAGCAGATTTGAACTCAGGAAAGGTGCGAGCTTAATTCTGCATAAACAATTTTCAAATCGGGGATGAAAAAAAAAATTTCTAATTTTTACAGGGGTTGCATTGGAATTTCTGACTGCCTCGAAGAGCGTTGCAAAAATCCCATTTTCTCGAAAACTATAAGTCGCAGCTCAACCCCAAAAGCAGATTTGAACTCAGGAAAGGTGCGAGCTTAATTCTGCATAAACAATTTTCAAATCGGGGATGAAAAAAGAAATTTCAAATTTTTGCAGGGGTTGCATTGGAATTTCTAACTGCCTCGAAGAGCGTTGCAAAAATCCAATTTTCTCGAAAACTATAAGTCGCAGTTCAACCCCAAAAGCAGATTTGAACTCAGGAAAGGTGCGAGCTTAATTCCGCATAAACAATTTTCAAATCGGGGATGAAGAAAAAAAATTCAAATTTTTACAGGGGTTGCATAGGAATTTCTGACTGCCTCGAAGAGCGTTGCAAAAATCCCATTTTCTCGAAAACTATAAGTCGCAGCTCAACCCCAAAAGCAGATTTGAACTCAGGAAAGGTGCGAGCTTAATTCTGCATAAACAATATTCAAATTGGGGATAAAAAAAAAAAATATCAAATTTTTACAAGGGTTGCATTGGAATTTCTGACTGCCTCGAAGAGCTTTGCAAAAATCCCATTTTCTCGAAAACTATAAGTCGCAGCTCAACCCCAAAAGCAGATTTAAACTCAGGAAAGGTGCGAGCTTAATTCTGCATACACAATTTTCAAATCGGGGATGAAAAAAAAAAATTTCAAATTTTAACAGGGGTTGCATAGGAATTTCTGACTGTCTCGAAGAGCATTGCAAAAATCCCATTTTCTCGAAAACTATAAGTCGCAGCTCAACCAAAAATGCAGATTTGAACTCAGGAAAGATGCGAGCTTAATTCTGCATAAACAATATTCAAATTGGGGATGAAAAAAAAAATATCAAATTTTTACAGGGGTTGCATTGGAATTTCTGACTGCCTCGAAGAGCGTTGCAAAAATCCCATTTTCTCGAAAACTATAAGTCGCAGCTCAACCCCAAAAGCAGATTTGAACTCAGGAAAGGTGCGAGCTTAATTCTGCATAAACAATTTTCAAATCGGGGATGAAAAAAGAAATTTCAAATTTTTACAGGGGTTGCATTGGAATTTCTGACTGCCTCGAAGAGCGTTGCAAAAATCTAATTTTCTCGAAAACTATAAGTCGCAGCTCAACCCCAAAAGCAGATTTGAACTCAGGAAAGGTGCGAGCTTAATTCTGCATAAACAATTTTCAAATCGGGGATGAAAAAAGAAATTTAAAATTTTTACAGGGGTTGCATTGGAATTTCTAACTGCCTCGAAGAGCGTTGCAAAAATCCAATTTTCTCGAAAACTATAAGTCGCAGTTCAACTCCAAGAGCAGATTTGAACTCAGGAAAGGTGCGAGCTTAATTCTGCATAAACAATTTTCAAATCGGGGATGAAAAAAAAAATTTCAAATTTTTACAGGGGTTGCATTGGAATTTCTGACTGCCTCGAAGAGCGTTGCAAAAATCCCATTTCCTCGAAAACTATAAGTCGCAGCTCAACCCCAAAAGCAGATTTGAACTCAGGAAAGGTGCGAGCTTAATTCCGCATAAACAATTTTCAAATCGGGGATGAAGAAAAAAATTTCAAATTTTTACAGGGGTTGCATAGGAATTTCTGACTGCCTCGAAGAGCGATGCAAAAATCCCATTTTCTCGAAAACTATAAGTCGCAGCTCAACCCCAAAAGCAGATTTGAACTCAGGAAAGGTGCGAGCTTAATTCTGCATAAACAATTTTCAAATCGGGGATGAAAAAAAAATTTCTAATTTTTACAGGGGTTGCATTGGAATTTCTGACTGCCTCGAAGAGCGTTGCAAAAATCCCATTTTCTCGAAAACTATAAGTCGCAGCTCAACCCCAAAAGCAGATTTGAACTCAGGAAAGGTGCGAGCTTAATTCTGCATAAACAATTTTCAAATCGGGGATGAAAAAAAAAAATTTCAAATTTTAACAGGGGTTGCATAGGAATTTCTGACTGTCTCGAAGAGCATTGCAAAAATCCCATTTTCTCGAAAACTATAAGTCGCAGCTCAACCCCAAAAGCAGATTTGAACTCAGAAAAGGTGCGAGCTTAATTCTGCATAAACAATTTTCAAATCGGGGATGAAAAAAAAATTTCAAATTTTTACAGGGGTTGCATAGGAATTTCTGACTGCCTCGAAGAGCGTTGCAAAAATCCCATTTCCTCGAAAACTATAAGTCGCAGCTCAACCCCAAAAGCAGATTTGAACTCAGCAAAGGTGCGAGCTTAATTCTGCATAAACAATTTTCAAATCGGGGATGAAAAAAAAATTGCAAATTTTTACAGGGGTTGCATAGGAATTTCTGACTGCCTCGAAGAGCGTTGCAAAAATCCCATTTTCTCGAAAACTATAAGTCGCAGCTCAACCCCAAAAGCAGATTTGAACTCAGGAAAGGTGCGAGCTTAATTCTGCATAAACAATTTTCAAATCGGGGATGAAAAAAGAAATTTCAAATTTTTACAGGGGTTGCATTGGAATTTCTAACTGCCTCGAAGAGCGTTGCAAAAATCCAATTTTCTCGAAAACTATAAGTCGCAGTTCAACTCCAAGAGCAGATTTGAACTCAGGAAAGGTGCGAGCTTAATTCTGCATAAACAATTTTCAAATCGGGGATGAAAAAAAAAATTTCAAATTTTTACAGGGGTTGCATTGGAATTTCTGACTGCCTCGAAGAGCGTTGCAAAAATCCCATTTTCTCGAAAACTATAAGTCGCAGCTCAACCAAAAATGCAGATTTGAACTCAGGAAAGATGCGAGCTTAATTCTGCATAAACAATATTCAAATTGGGGATGAAAAAAAAAATATCAAATTTTTACAGGGGTTGCATTGGAATTTCTGACTGCCTCGAAGAGCGTTGCAAAAATCCCATTTTCTCGAAAACTATAAGTCGCAGCTCAACCCCAAAAGCAGATTTGAACTCAGGAAAGGTGCGAGCTTAATTCTGCATAAACAATTTTCAAATCGGGGATGAAAAAAGAAATTTCAAATTTTTACAGGGGTTGCATTGGAATTTCTGACTGCCTCGAAGAGCGTTGCAAAAATCTAATTTTCTCGAAAACTATAAGTCGCAGCTCAACCCCAAAAGCAGATTTGAACTCAGGAAAGGTGCGAGCTTAATTCTGCATAAACAATTTTCAAATCGGGGATGAAAAAAGAAATTTCAAATTTTTACAGGGGTTGCATTGGAATTTCTAACTGCCTCGAAGAGCGTTGCAAAAATCCAATTTTCTCGAAAACTATAAGTCGCAGTTCAACTCCAAGAGCAGATTTGAACTCAGGAAAGGCGCGAGCTTAATTCTGCATAAACAATTTTCAAATCGGGGATGAAAAAAAAAATTTCAAATTTTTACAGGGGTTGCATTGGAATTTCTGACTGCCTCGAAGAGCGTTGCAAAAATCCCATTTTCTCGAAAACTATAAGTCGCAGTTCAACTCCAAGAGCAGATTTGAACTCAGAAAAGGTGCGAGCTTAATTCTGCATAAACAATATTCAAATTGGGGATGAAAAAAAAAATATCAAATTTTTACAGGGGTTGCATTGGAATTTCTGACTGCCTCGAAGAGCGTTGCAAAAATCCCATTTTCTCGAAAACTATAAGTCGCAGCTCAACCCCAAAAGCAGATTTGAACTCAGGAAAGGTGCGAGCTTAATTCTGCATAAACAATTTTCAAATCGGGGATGAAAAAAAAAATTTCAAATTTTTACAGGGGTTGCATTGGAATTTCTGACTGCCTCGAAGAGCGTTGCAAAAATCCCATTTCCTCGAAAACTATAAGTCGCAGCTCAACCCCAAAAGCAGATTTGAACTCAGGAAAGGTGCGAGTTTAATTCTGCATAAACAATTTTCAAATCGTTGATGAAAAAAAAATTTCAAATTTTTACAGGGGTTGCATAGGAATTTCTGACTGCCTCGAAGAGCGTTGCAAAAATCCCATTTTCTCGAAAACTATAAGTCGCAGCTCAACCAAAAATGCAGATTTGAACTCAGGAAAGATGCGAGCTTAATTCTGCATAAACAATATTCAAATTGGGGATGAAAAAAAAAATATCAAATTTTTACAGGGGTTGCATTGGAATTTCTGACTGCCTCGAAGAGCGTTGCAAAAATCCCATTTTCTCGAAAACTATAAGTCGCAGCTCAACCCCAAAAGCAGATTTGAACTCAGGAAAGGTGCGAGCTTAATTCTGCATAAACAATTTTCAAATCGGGGATGAAAAAAGAAATTTCAAATTTTTACAGGGGTTGCATAGGAATTTCTGACTGCCTCGAAGAGCGTTGCAAAAATCTAATTTTCTCGAAAACTATAAGTCGCAGCTCAACCCCAAAAGCAGATTTGAACTCAGGAAAGGTGCGAGCTTAATTCTGCATAAACAATTTTCAAATCGGGGATGAAAAAAGAAATTTAAAATTTTTACAGGGGTTGCATTGGAATTTCTAACTGCCTCGAAGAGCGTTGCAAAAATCCAATTTTCTCGAAAACTATAAGTCGCAGTTCAACTCCAAGAGCAGATTTGAACTCAGGAAAGGTGCGAGCTTAATTCTGCATAAACAATTTTCAAATCGGGGATGAAAAAAAAAATTTCAAATTTTTACAGGGGTTGCATTGGAATTTCTGACTGCCTCGAAGAGCGTTGCAAAAATCCCATTTCCTCGAAAACTATAAGTCGCAGCTCAACCCCAAAAGCAGATTTGAACTCAGGAAAGGTGCGAGCTTAATTCCGCATAAACAATTTTCAAATCGGGGATGAAGAAAAAAATTTCAAATTTTTACAGGGGTTGCATAGGAATTTCTGACTGCCTCGAAGAGCGATGCAAAAATCCCATTTTCTCGAAAACTATAAGTCGCAGCTCAACCCCAAAAGCAGATTTGAACTCAGGAAAGGTGCGAGCTTAATTCTGCATAAACAATTTTCAAATCGGGGATGAAAAAAAAATTTCTAATTTTTACAGGGGTTGCATTGGAATTTCTGACTGCCTCGAAGAGCGTTGCAAAAATCCCATTTTCTCGAAAACTATAAGTCGCAGCTCAACCCCAAAAGCAGATTTGAACTCAGGAAAGGTGCGAGCTTAATTCTGCATAAACAATTTTCAAATCGGGGATGAAAAAAAAATTTCAAATTTTTACAGGGGTTGCATAGGAATTTCTGACTGCCTCGAAGAGCGTTGCAAAAATCCAATTTTCTCGAAAACTATAAGTCGCAGTTCAACTCCAAGAGCAGATTTGAACTCAGAAAAGGTGCGAGCTTAATTCTGCATAAACAATTTTCAAATCGGGGATGAAAAAAAAATTTCTAATTTTTACAGGGGTTGCATTGGAATTTCTGACTGCCTCGAAGAGCGTTGCAAAAATCCCATTTTCTCGAAAACTATAAGTCGCAGCTCAACCCCAAAAGCAGATTTGAACTCAGGAAAGGTGCGAGCTTAATTCTGCATAAACAATTTTCAAATCGGGGATGAAAAAAAAATTTCAAAATTTGTACAGGGGTTGCATAGGAATTTCTGACTGCCTCGAAGAGCGTTGCAAAAATCCCATTTTCTCGAAAACTATAAGTCGCAGCTCAACCCCAAAAGCAGATTTGAACTCAGGAAAGGTGCGAGCTTAATTCTGCATAAACAATTTTCAAATCGGGGATGAAAAAAAAATTTCAAATTTTTACAGGGGTTGCATAGGAATTTCTGACTGCCTCGAAGAGCGTTGCAAAAATCCAATTTTCTCGAAAACTATAAGTCGCAGTTCAACTCCAAGAGCAGATTTGAACTCAGAAAAGGTGCGAGCTTAATTCTGCATAAACAATATTCAAATTGGGGATGAAAAACAAAATATCAAATTTTTACAGGGGTTGCATTGGAATTTCTGACTGCCTCGAAGAGCGTTTCAAAAATCCCATTTTCTCGAAAACTATAAGTCGCAGCTCAACCCCAAAAGCAGATTTGAACTCAGGAAAGGTGCGAGCTTAATTCTGCATAAACAATTTTTAAATCGGGGATGAAAAAAGAAATTTCAAATTTTTACAGGGGTTGCATTGGAATTTCTGACTGCCTCGAAGAGCGTTGCAAAAATCCCATTTTCTCGAAAACTATAAGTCGCAGCTCAACCCCAAAAGCAGATTTGAACTCAGGAAAGGTGCGAGCTTAATTCCGCATAAACAATTTTCAAATCGGGGATGAAGAAAAAAATTTCAAATTTTTACAGGGGTTGCATAGGAATTTCTGACTGCCTCGATGAGCGATGCAAAAATCCCATTTTCTCGAAAACTATAAGTCGCAGCTCAACCCCAAAAGCAGATTTGAACTCAGGAAAGGTGCGAGCTTAATTCTGCATAAACAATTTTCAAATCGGGGATGAAAAAAAAAATTTCTAATTTTTACAGGGGTTGCATTGGAATTTCTGACTGCCTCGAAGAGCGTTGCAAAAATCCCATTTTCTCGAAAACTATAAGTCGCAGCTCAACCCCAAAAGCAGATTTGAACTCAGGAAAGGTGCGAGCTTAATTCTGCATAAACAATTTTCAAATCGGGGATGAAAAAAAAATTTCAAATTTTTACAGGGGAATTTCTGACTGCCTCGAAGAGCGTTGCAAAAATCCCATTTTCTCGAAAACTATAAGTCGCAGCTCAACCCCAAAAGCAGATTTGAACTCAGGAAAGGTGCGAGCTTAATTCTGCATAAACAATTTTCAAATCGGGGATGAAAAAAGAAATTTCAAATTTTTACAGGGGTTGCATTGGAATTTCTAACTGCCTCGAAGAGCCTTGCAAAAATCCAATTTTCTCGAAAACTATAAGTCGCAGTTCAACCCCAAAAAAAAAATTTCAAATTTTTACAGGGGTTGCATAGGAATTTCTGACTGCCTCGAAGAGCGTTGCAAAAATCCCATTTCCTCGAAAACTATAAGTCGCAGCTCAACCCCAAAAGCAGATTTGAACTCAGGAAAGGTGCGAGCTTAATTCTGCATAAACAATTTTCAAATCGGGGATGAAAAAAAAATTTCAAATTTTTACAGGGGTTGCATTGGAATTTCTGACTGCCTCGAAGAGCGTTGCAAAAATCCCATTTTCTCGAAAACTATAAGTCGCAGCTCAACCAAAAATGCAGATTTGAACTCAGGAAAGATGCGAGCTTAATTCTGCATAAACAATATTCAAATTGGGGATGAAAAAAAAAATATCAAATTTTTACAGGGGTTGCATTGGAATTTCTGACTGCCTCGAAGAGCGTTGCAAAAATCCCATTTTCTCGAAAACTATAAGTCGCAGCTCAACCAAAAATGCAGATTTGAACTCAGGAAAGATGCGAGCTTAATTCTGCATAAACAATATTCAAATTGGGGATGAAAAAAAAAATATCAAATTTTTACAGGGGTTGCATTGGAATTTCTGACTGCCTCGAAGAGCGTTGCAAAAATCCCATTTTCTCGAAAACTATAAGTCGCAGCTCAACCCCAAAAGCAGATTTGAACTCAGGAAAGGTGCGAGCTTAATTCTGCATAAACAATTTTCAAATCGGGGATGAAAAAAGAAATTTCAAATTTTTACAGGGGTTGCATTGGAATTTCTGACTGCCTCGAAGAGCGTTGCAAAAATCCCATTTTCTCGAAAACTATAAGTCGCAGCTCAACCAAAAATGCAGATTTGAACTCAGGAAAGATGCGAGCTTAATTCTGCATAAACAATATTCAAATTGGGGATGAAAAAAAAAATATCAAATTTTTACAGGGGTTGCATTGGAATTTCTGACTGCCTCGAAGAGCGTTGCAAAAATCCCATTTTCTCGAAAACTATAAGTCGCAGCTCAACCCCAAAAGCAGATTTGAACTCAGGAAAGGTGCGAGCTTAATTCTGCATAAACAATTTTCAAATCGGGGATGAAAAAAGAAATTTCAAATTTTTACAGGGGTTGCATTGGAATTTCTGACTGCCTCGAAGAGCGTTGCAAAAATCTAATTTTCTCGAAAACTATAAGTCGCAGCTCAACCCCAAAAGCAGATTTGAACTCAGAAAAGGTGCGAGCTTAATTCTGCATAAACAATTTTCAAATCGGGGATGAAAAAAAAATTTCAAATTTTTGCAGGGGTTGCATTGGAATTTCTGACTGCCTCGAAGAGCGTTGCAAAAATCCCATTTCCTCGAAAACTATAAGTCGCAGCTCAACCCCAAAAGCAGATTTGAACTCAGGAAAGGTGCGAGCTTAATTCCGCATAAACAATTTTCAAATCGGGGATGAAGAAAAAATTTTGCATAAACAATTTTCAAATCGGGGATGAAAAAAGAAATTTCAAATTTTTACAGGGGTTGCATTGGAATTTCTGACTGCCTCGAAGAGCGTTGCAAAAATCCCATTTTCTCGAAAACTATAAGTCGCAGCTCAACCCCAAAAGCAGATTTGAACTCAGGAAAGGTGCGAGCTTAATTCCGCATAAACAATTTTCAAATCGGGGATGAAGAAAAAAATTTCAAATTTTTACAGGGGTTGCATAGGAATTTCTGACTGCCTCGAAGAGCGTTGCAAAAATCCCATTTTCTCGAAACCTATAAGTCGCAGCTCAACCCCAAAAGCAGATTTGAACTCAGGAAAGGTGCGAGCTTAATTCTGCATAAACAATTTTCAAATCGGGGATGAAAAAAAAAAATTTCAAATTTTTACAGGGGTTGCATAGGAATTTCTGACTGTCTCGAAGAGCATTGCAAAAATCCCATTTTCTCGAAAACTATAAGTCGCAGCTCAACCCCAAAAGCAGATTTGAACTCAGAAAAGGTGCGAGCTTAATTCTGCATAAACAATTTTCAAATCGGGGATGAAAAAAAAATTTCAAATTTTTACAGGGGTTGCATAGGAATTTCTGACTGCCTCGAAGAGCGTTGCAAAAATCCCATTTCCTCGAAAACTATAAGTCGCAGCTCAACCCCAAAAGCAGATTTGAACTCAGGAAAGGTGCGAGCTTAATTCTGCATAATCAATTTTCAAATCGGGGATGAAAAAAAAATTTCAAATTTTTACAGGGGTTGCATTGGAATTTCTAACTGCCTCGAAGAGCGTTGCAAAAATCCAATTTTCTCGAAAACTATAAGTCGCAGTTCAACTCCAAGAGCAGATTTGAACTCAGGAAAGGTGCGAGCTTAATTCTGCATAAACAATTTTCAAATCGGGGATGAAAAAAAAAATTTCAAATTTTTACAGGGGTTGCATTGGAATTTCTGACTGCCTCGAAGAGCGTTGCAAAAATCCCATTTTCTCGAAAACTATAAGTCGCAGCTCAACCAAAAATGCAGATTTGAACTCAGGAAAGATGCGAGCTTAATTCTGCATAAACAATATTCAAATTGGGGATGAAAAAAAAAATATCAAATTTTTACAGGGGTTGCATTGGAATTTCTGACTGCCTCGAAGAGCGTTGCAAAAATCCCATTTTCTCGAAAACTATAAGTCGCAGCTCAACCCCAAAAGCAGATTTGAACTCAGGAAAGGTGCGAGCTTAATTCTGCATAAACAATTTTCAAATCGGGGATGAAAAAAGAAATTTCAAATTTTTACAGGGGTTGCATTGGAATTTCTGACTGCCTCGAAGAGCGTTGCAAAAATCTAATTTTCTCGAAAACTATAAGTCGCAGCTCAACCCCAAAAGCAGATTTGAACTCAGGAAAGGTGCGAGCTTAATTCTGCATAAACAATTTTCAAATCGGGGATGAAAAAAGAAATTTCAAATTTTTACAGGGGTTGCATTGGAATTTCTAACTGCCTCGAAGAGCGTTGCAAAAATCCAATTTTCTCGAAAACTATAAGTCGCAGTTCAACTCCAAGAGCAGATTTGAACTCAGGAAAGGTGCGAGCTTAATTCTGCATAAACAATTTTCAAATCGGGGATGAAAAAAGAAATTTCAAATTTTTACAGGGGTTGCATTGGAATTTCTGACTGCCTCGAAGAGCGTTGCAAAAATCCCATTTTCTCGAAAACTATAAGTCGCAGCTCAACCCCAAAAGCAGATTTGAACTCAGGAAAGGTGCGAGCTTAATTCTGCATAAACAATTTTCAAATCGGGGATGAAAAAAAAAATTTCAAATTTTTACAGGGGTTGCATAGGAATTTCTGACTATCTCGAAGAGCATTGCAAAAATCCCATTTTCTCGAAAACTATAAGTCGCAGCTCAACCCCAAAAGCAGATTTGAACTCAGAAAAGGTGCGAGCTTAATTCTGCATAAACAATTTTCAAATCGGGGATGAAAAAAAAATTTCAAATTTTTACAGGGGTTGCATTGGAATTTCTGACTGCCTCGAAGAGCGTTGCAAAAATCCCATTTTCTCGAAAACTATAAGTCGCAGTTCAACTCCAAAAGCAGATTTGAACTCAGGAAAGGTGCGAGCTTAATTCTGCATAAACAATTTTCAAATCGGGGATGAAAAAAGAAATTTCAAATTTTTACAGGGGTTGCATTGGAATTTCTGACTGCCTCGAAGAGCGTTGCAAAAATCCCATTTTCTCGAAAACTATAAGTCGCAGCTCAACCCCAAAAGCAGATTTGAACTCAGGAAAGGTGCGAGCTTAATTCTGCATAAACAATTTTCAAATCGGGGATGAAAAAAAAAAATTTCAAATTTTTACAGGGGTTGCATAGGAATTTCTGACTGTCTCGAAGAGCATTGCAAAAATCCCATTTTCTCGAAAACTATAAGTCGCAGCTCAACCCCAAAAGCAGATTTGAA
This sequence comes from Blera fallax, assembly GCA_946965025.1. NCBI lineage: Eukaryota > Metazoa > Arthropoda > Insecta > Diptera > Syrphidae > Blera > Blera fallax. The sequence goes on along the minus strand of OX337246.1, from coordinate 68,383,972 downwards.
CTCAGAAAAGGTGCGAGCTTAATTCTGCATAAACAATTTTCAAATCGGGGATGAAAAAAAAATTTCAAATTTTTACAGGGGTTGCATAGGAATTTCTGACTGCCTCGAAGAGCGTTGCAAAAATCCCATTTCCTCGAAAACTATAAGTCGCAGCTCAACCCCAAAAGCAGATTTGAACTCAGGAAAAGTGCGAGCTTAATTCTGCATAATCAATTTTCAAATCGGGGATGAAAAAAAAATTTCAAATTTTTACAGGGGTTGCATTGGAATTTCTAACTGCCTCGAAGAGCGTTGCAAAAATCCAATTTTCTCGAAAACTATAAGTCGCAGTTCAACTCCAAGAGCAGATTTGAACTCAGGAAAGGTGCGAGCTTAATTCTGCATAAACAATTTTCAAATCGGGGATGAAAAAAAAAATTTCAAATTTTTACAGGGGTTGCATTGGAATTTCTGACTGCCTCGAAGAGCGTTGCAAAAATCCCATTTTCTCGAAAACTATAAGTCGCAGCTCAACCAAAAATGCAGATTTGAACTCAGGAAAGATGCGAGCTTAATTCTGCATAAACAATATTCAAATTGGGGATGAAAAAAAAAATATCAAATTTTTACAGGGGTTGCATTGGAATTTCTGACTGCCTCGAAGAGCGTTGCAAAAATCCCATTTTCTCGAAAACTATAAGTCGCAGCTCAACCCCAAAAGCAGATTTGAACTCAGGAAAGGTGCGAGCTTAATTCTGCATAAACAATTTTCAAATCGGGGATGAAAAAAGAAATTTCAAATTTTTACAGGGGTTGCATTGGAATTTCTGACTGCCTCGAAGAGCGTTGCAAAAATCTAATTTTCTCGAAAACTATAAGTCGCAGCTCAACCCCAAAAGCAGATTTGAACTCAGGAAAGGTGCGAGCTTAATTCTGCATAAACAATTTTCAAATCGGGGATGAAAAAAGAAATTTCAAATTTTTACAGGGGTTGCATTGGAATTTCTAACTGCCTCGAAGAGCCTTGCAAAAATCCAATTTTCTCGAAAACTATAAGTCGCAGTTCAACTCCAAGAGCAGATTTGAACTCAGGAAAGGTGCGAGCTTAATTCTGCATAAACAATTTTCAAATCGGGGATGAAAAAAAAAATTTCTAATTTTTACAGGGGTTGCATTGGAATTTCTGACTGCCTCGAAGAGCGTTGCAAAAATCCCATTTTCTCGAAAACTATAAGTCGCAGCTCAATTCCAAAAGCAGATTTGAACTCAGGAAAGGTGCGAGCTTAATTCTGCATAAACAATTTTCAAATCGGGGATGAAAAAAAAAATTTCAAATTTTTACAGGGGTTGCATAGGAATTTCTGACTATCTCGAAGAGCATTGCAAAAATCCCATTTTCTCGAAAACTATAAGTCGCAGCTCAACCCCAAAAGCAGATTTGAACTCAGAAAAGGTGCGAGCTTAATTCTGCATAAACAATTTTCAAATCGGGGATGAAAAAAAAATTTCAAATTTTTACAGGGGTTGCATTGGAATTTCTGACTGCCTCGAAGAGCGTTGCAAAAATCCCATTTTCTCGAAAACTATAAGTCGCAGTTCAACTCCAAAAGCAGATTTGAACTCAGGAAAGGTGCGAGCTTAATTCTGCATAAACAATTTTCAAATCGGGGATGAAAAAAGAAATTTCAAATTTTTACAGGGGTTGCATTGGAATTTCTGACTGCCTCGAAGAGCGTTGCAAAAATCCCATTTTCTCGAAAACTATAAGTCGCAGTTCAACTCCAAAAGCAGATTTGAACTCAGGAAAGGTGCGAGCTTAATTCTACATAAACAATTTTCAAATCGGGGATGAAAAAAAAAATTTCAAATTTTTACAGGGGTTGCATTGGAATTTCTGACTGCCTCGAAGAGCGTTGCAAAAATCCCATTTTCTCGAAAACTATAAGTCGCAGTTCAACTCCAAAAGCAGATTTGAACTCAGGAAAGGTGCGAGCTTAATTCTGCATAAACAATTTTCAAATCGGGGATGAGAAAAAAAATTTCAAATTTTTACAGGGGTTGCATAGGAATTTCTGACTGCCTCGAAGAGCGTTGCAAAAATCCCATTTTCTCGAAAACTATAAGTCGCAGCTCAACCCCAAAAGCAGATTTGAACTCAGGAAAGGTGCGAGCTTAATTCTGCATAAACAATTTTCAAATCGGGGATGAAAAAAAAAATTTCTAATTTTTACAGGGGTTGCATTGGAATTTCTGACTGCCTCGAAGAGCGTTGCAAAAATCCCATTTTCTCGAAAACTATAAGTCGCAGCTCAATTCCAAAAGCAGATTTGAACTCAGGAAAGGTGCGAGCTTAATTCTGCATAAACAATTTTCAAATCGGGGATGAAAAAAAAAAATTTCAAATTTTTACAGGGGTTGCATAGGAATTTCTGACTGTCTCGAAGAGCATTGCAAAAATCCCATTTTCTCGAAAACTATAAGTCGCAGCTCAACCCCAAAAGCAGATTTGAACTCAGGAAAGGTGCGAGCTTAATTCTGCATAAACAATTTTCAAATCGGGGATGAAAAAAAAATTTCTAATTTTTACAGGGGTTGCATTGGAATTTCTGACTGCCTCGAAGAGCGTTGCAAAAATCCCATTTTCTCGAAAACTATAAGTCGCAGCTCAACCCCAAAAGCAGATTGGAACTCAGGAAAGGTGCGAGCTTAATTCCGCATAAACAATTTTCAAATCGGGGATGAAAAAAGAAATTTCAAATTTTTACAGGGGTTGCATTGGAATTTCTAACTGCCTCGAAGAGCGTTGCAAAAATCCAATTTTCTCGAAAACTATAAGTCGCAGTTCAACTCCAAGAGCAGATTTGAACTCAGAAAAGGTGCGAGCTTAATTCTGCATAAACAATATTCAAATTGGGGATGAAAAAAAAATATCAAATTTTTACAGGGGTTGCATTGGAATTTCTGACTGCCTCGAAGAGCGTTGCAAAAATCCCATTTCCTCGAAAACTATAAGTCGCAGCTCAACCCCAAAAGCAGATTTGAACTCAGGAAAGGTGCGAGCTTAATTCTGCATAAACAATTTTCAAATCGGGGATGAAAAAAGAAATTTCAAATTTTTACAGGGGTTGCATTGGAATTTCTAACTGCCTCGAAGAGCGTTGCAAAAATCCAATTTTCTCGAAAACTATAAGTCGCAGTTCAACTCCAAGAGCAGATTTGAACTCAGAAAAGGTGCGAGCTTAATTCTGCATAAACAGTTTTCAAATCGGGGATGAAAAAAAAAATTTCAAATTTTTACAGGGGTTGCATTGGAATTTCTGACTGCCTCGAAGAGCGTTGCAAAAATCCCATTTTCTCGAAAACTATAAGTCGCAGCTCAATTCCAAAAGCAGATTTGAACTCAGGAAAGGTGCGAGCTTAATTCTGCATAAACAATTTTCAAATCGGGGATGAAAAAAAAAAATTTCAAATTTTTACAGGGGTTGCATAGGAATTTCTGACTGTCTCGAAGAGCATTGCAAAAATCCCATTTTCTCGAAAACTATAAGTCGCAGCTCAACCCCAAAAGCAGATTTGAACTCAGGAAAGGTGCGAGCTTAATTCTGCATAAACAATTTTCAAATCGGGGATGAAAAAAAAATTTCTAATTTTTACAGGGGTTGCATTGGAATTTCTGACTGCCTCGAAGAGCGTTGCAAAAATCCCATTTTCTCGAAAACTATAAGTCGCAGCTCAACCCCAAAAGCAGATTTGAACTCAGGAAAGGTGCGAGCTTAATTCCGCATAAACAATTTTCAAATCGGGGATGAAAAAAGAAATTTCTAACTGCCTCGAAGAGCGTTGCAAAAATCCAATTTTCTCGAAAACTATAAGTCGCAGTTCAACTCCAAGAGCAGATTTGAACTCAGAAAAGGTGCGAGCTTAATTCAGCATAAACAATATTCAAATTGGGGATGAAAAAAAAATATCAAATTTTTACAGGGGTTGCATTGGAATTTCTGACTGCCTCGAAGAGCGTTGCAAAAATCCCATTTTCTCGAAAACTATAAGTCGCAGCTCAACCCCAAAAGCAGATTTGAACTCAGGAAAGGTGCGAGCTTAATTCTGCATAAACAATTTTCAAATCGGGGATGAAAAAAAAAATTTCAAATTTTTACAGGGGTTGCATTGGAATTTCTGACTGCCTCGAAGAGCGTTGCAAAAATCCCATTTTCTCGAAAACTATAAGTCGCAGCTCAACCCCAAAAGCAGATTTGAACTCAGGAAAGGTGCGAACTTAATTCTGCCTAAACAATTTTGAAATCGGGGATGAAAAAAAAAATTTCAAATTTTTACAGGGGTTGCATAGGAATTTCTGACTGCCTCGAAGAGCGTTGCAAAAATTCCATTTTCTCGAAAACTATAAGTCGCAGCTCAACCCCAAAAGCAGATTTGAACTCAGGAAAGGTGCGAGCTTAATTCCGCATAAACAATTTTCAAATCGGGGATGAAGAAAAAAATTTCAAATTTTTACAGGGGTTGCATTGGAATTTCTGACTGCCTCGAAGAGCGTTGCAAAAATCCCATTTTCTCGAAAACTATAAGTCGCAGCTCAACCCCAAAAGCAGATTTGAACTCAGGAAAGGTGCAAGCTTAATTCTGCATAAACAATTTTCAAATCGGGGATGAAAAAAAAATTTCAAATTTTTACAGGGGTTGCATAGGAATTTCTGACTGCCTCGAAGAGCGTTGCAAAAATCCCATTTTCTCGAAAACTATAAGTCGCAGCTCAACCCCAAAAGCAGATTTGAACTCAGGAAAGGTGCGAGCTTAATTCTGCATAAACAATTTTCAAATCGGGGATGAAAAAAGAAATTTCAAATTTTTACAGGGGTTGCATTGGAATTTCTGACTGCCTCGAAGAGCGTTGCAAAAATCCCATTTCCTCGAAAACTATAAGTCGCAGCTCAACCCCAAAAGCAGATTTGAACTCAGGAAAGGTGCGAGCTTAATTCTGCATAAACAATTTTCAAATCGTTGATGAAAAAAAAATTTCAAATTTTTACAGGGGTTGCATAGGAATTTCTGACTGCCTCGAAGAGCGTTGCAAAAATCCCATTTTCTCGAAAACTATAAGTCGCAGCTCAACCAAAAATGCAGATTTGAACTCAGGAAAGATGCGAGCTTAATTCTGCATAAACAATATTCAAATTGGGGATGAAAAAAAAAATATCAAATTTTTACAGGGGTTGCATTGGAATTTCTGACTGCCTCGAAGAGCGTTGCAAAAATCCCATTTTCTCGAAAACTATAAGTCGCAGCTCAACCCCAAAAGCAGATTTGAACTCAGGAAAGGTGCGAGCTTAATTCTGCATAAACAATTTTCAAATCGGGGATGAAAAAAGAAATTTCAAATTTTTACAGGGGTTGCATTGGAATTTCTGACTGCCTCGAAGAGCGTTGCAAAAATCTATATTTCTCGAAAACTATAAGTCGCAGCTCAACCCCAAAAGCAGATTTGAACTCAGGAAAGGTGCGAGCTTAATTCTGCATAAACAATTTTCAAATCGGGGATGAAAAAAAAAATTTCAAATTTTTACAGGGGTTGCATTGGAATTTCTGACTGCCTCGAAGAGCGTTGCAAAAATCCCATTTTCTCGAAAACTATAAGTCGCAGCTCAACCCCAAAAGCAGATTTGAACTCAGGAAAGGTGCGAACTTAATTCTGCCTAAACAATTTTGAAATCGGGGATGAAAAAAAAAATTTCAAATTTTTACAGGGGTTGCATAGGAATTTCTGACTGCCTCGAAGAGCGTTGCAAAAATTCCATTTTCTCGAAAACTATAAGTCGCAGCTCAACCCCAAAAGCAGATTTGAACTCAGGAAAGGTGCGAGCTTAATTCCGCATAAACAATTTTCAAATCGGGGATGAAGAAAAAAATTTCAAATTTTTACAGGGGTTGCATTGGAATTTCTGACTGCCTCGAAGAGCGTTGCAAAAATCCCATTTTCTCGAAAACTATAAGTCGCAGCTCAACCCCAAAAGCAGATTTGAACTCAGGAAAGGTGCAAGCTTAATTCTGCATAAACAATTTTCAAATCGGGGATGAAAAAAAAATTTCAAATTTTTACAGGGGTTGCATAGGAATTTCTGACTGCCTCGAAGAGCGTTGCAAAAATCCCATTTTCTCGAAAACTATAAGTCGCAGCTCAACCCCAAAAGCAGATTTGAACTCAGGAAAGGTGCGAGCTTAATTCTGCATAAACAATTTTCAAATCGGGGATGAAAAAAGAAATTTCAAATTTTTACAGGGGTTGCATTGGAATTTCTAACTGCCTCGAAGAGCGTTGCAAAAATCCAATTTTCTCGAAAACTATAAGTCGCAGTTCAACTCCAAGAGCAGATTTGAACTCAGGAAAGGTGCGAGCTTAATTCTGCATAAACAGTTTTCAAATCGGGGATGAAAAAAAAAATTTCAAATTTTTACAGGGGTTGCATTGGAATTTCTGACTGCCTCGAAGAGCGTTGCAAAAATCCCATTTTCTCGAAAACTATAAGTCGCAGCTCAACCCCAAAAGCAGATTTGAACTCAGGAAAGGTGCGAGCTTAATTCTGCATAAACAATTTTCAAATCGGGGATGAAAAAAGAAATTTCAAATTTTTACAGGGGTTGCATTGGAATTTCTGACTGCCTCGAAGAGCGTTGCAAAAATCTATATTTCTCGAAAACTATAAGTCGCAGCTCAACCAAAAATGCAGATTTGAACTCAGGAAAGATGCGAGCTTAATTCTGCATAAACAATATTCAAATTGGGGATGAAAAAAAAAATATCAAATTTTTACAGGGGTTGCATTGGAATTTCTGACTGCCTCGAAGAGCGTTGCAAAAATCCCATTTTCTCGAAAACTATAAGTCGCAGCTCAACCCCAAAAGCAGATTTGAACTCAGGAAAGGTGCGAGCTTAATTCTGCATAAACAATTTTCAAATCGGGGATGAAAAAAGAAATTTCAAATTTTTACAGGGGTTGCATTGGAATTTCTGACTGCCTCGAAGAGCGTTGCAAAAATCTATATTTCTCGAAAACTATAAGTCGCAGCTCAACCCCAAAAGCAGATTTGAACTCAGGAAAGGTGCGAGCTTAATTCTGCATAAACAATTTTCAAATCGGGGATGAAAAAAGAAATTTCAAATTTTTACAGGGGTTGCATTGGAATTTCTAACTGCCTCGAAGAGCGTTGCAAAAATCCAATTTTCTCGAAAACTATAAGTCGCAGTTCAACTCCAAGAGCAGATTTGAACTCAGGAAAGGTGCGAGCTTAATTCTGCATAAACAATTTTCAAATCGGGGATGAAAAAAAAAATTTCTAATTTTTACAGGGGTTGCATTGGAATTTCTGACTGCCTCGAAGAGCGTTGCAAAAATCCCATTTCCTCGAAAACTATAAGTCGCAGCTCAACCCCAAAAGCAGATTTGAACTTAGGAAAGGTGCGAGCTTAATTCCGCATAAACAATTTTCAAATCGGGGATGAAGAAAAAAATTTAAAATTTTTACAGGGGTTGCATAGGAATTTCTGACTGCCTCGAAGAGCGATGCAAAAACCCCATTTTCTCGAAAACTATAAGTCGCAGCTCAACCCCAAAAGCAGATTTGAACTCAGGAAAGGTGCGAGCTTAATTCTGCATAAACAATTTTCAAATCGGGGATGAAAAAAAAAATTTCAAATTTTTACAGGGGTTGCATTGGAATTTCTGACTGCCTCGAAGAGCGTTGCAATAATCCCATTTTCTCGAAAACTATAAGTCGCAGCTCAACCCCAAAAGCAGATTTGAACTCAGGAAAGGTGCGAGCTTAATTCTGCATAAACAATTTTCAAATCGGGGATGAAAAAAAAATTTCAAAATTTTTACAGGGTTGCATAGGAATTTCTGACTGCCTCGAAGAGCGTTGCAAAAATCCCATTTTCTCGAAAACTATAAGTCGCAGCTCAACCCCAAAAGCAGATTTGAACTCAGGAAAGGTGCGAGCTTAATTCTGCATAAACAATTTTCAAATCGGGGATGAAAAAAAAATTTCAAATTTTTACAGGGGTTGCATAGGAATTTCTGACTGCCTCGAAGAGCGTTGCAAAAATCCAATTTTCTCGAAAACTATAAGTCGCAGTTCAACTCCAAGAGCAGATTTGAAATCAGAAAAGGTGCGAGCTTAATTCTGCATAAACAATATTCAAATTGGGGATGAAAAAAAAAATATCAAATTTTTACAGGGGTTGCATTGGAATTTCTGACTGCCTCGAAGAGCGTTGCAAAAATCCCATTTTCTCGAAAACTATAAGTCGCAGCTCAACCCCAAAAGCAGATTTGAACTCAGGAAAGGTGCGAGCTTAATTCTGCATAAACAATTTTCAAATCGGGGATGAAAAAAGAAATTTCAAATTTTTACAGGGGTTGCATTGGAATTTCTAACTGCCTCGAAGAGCGTTGCAAAAATCCAATTTTCTCGAAAACTATAAGTCGCAGTTCAACTCCAAGAGCAGATTTGAACTCAGGAAAGGTGCGAGCTTAATTCTGCATAAACAGTTTTCAAATCGGGGATGAAAAAAAAAATTTCAAATTTTTACAGGGGTTGCATTGGAATTTCTGACTGCCTCGAAGAGCGTTGCAAAAATCCCATTTCCTCGAAAACTATAAGTCGCAGCTCAACCCCAAAAGCAGATTTGAACTCAGGAAAGGTGCGAGCTTAATTCTGCATAAACAATTTTCAAATCGTTGATGAAAAAAAAATTTCAAATTTTTACAGGGGTTGCATAGGAATTTCTGACTGCCTCGAAGAGCGTTGCAAAAATCCCATTTTCTCGAAAACTATAAGTCGCAGCTCAACCAAAAATGCAGATTTGAACTCAGGAAAGATGCGAGCTTAATTCTGCATAAACAATATTCAAATTGGGGATGAAAAAAAAAATATCAAATTTTTACAGGGGTTGCATTGGAATTTCTGACTGCCTCGAAGAGCGTTGCAAAAATCCCATTTTCTCGAAAACTATAAGTCGCAGCTCAACCCCAAAAGCAGATTTGAACTCAGGAAAGGTGCGAGCTTAATTCTGCATAAACAATTTTCAAATCGGGGATGAAAAAAGAAATTTCAAATTTTTACAGGGGTTGCATTGGAATTTCTGACTGCCTCGAAGAGCGTTGCAAAAATCTATATTTCTCGAAAACTATAAGTCGCAGCTCAACCCCAAAAGCAGATTTCAACTCAGGAAAGGTGCGAGCTTAATTCTGCATAAACAATTTTCAAATCGGGGATGAAAAAAGAAATTTCAAATTTTTACAGGGGTTGCATTGGAATTTCTAACTGCCTCGAAGAGCGTTGCAAAAATCCAATTTTCTCGAAAACTATAAGTCGCAGTTCAACTCCAAGAGCAGATTTGAACTCAGGAAAGGTGCGAGCTTAATTCTGCATAAACAATTTTCAAATCGGGGATGAAAAAAGAAATTTCAAATTTTTACAGGGGTTGCATAGGAATTTCTGACTGCCTCGAAGAGCGATGCAAAAACCCCATTTTCTCGAAAACTATAAGTCGCAGCTCAACCCCAAAAGCAGATTTGAACTCAGGAAAGGTGCGAGCTTAATTCTGCATAAACAATTTTCAAATCGGGGATGAAAAAAAAAATTTCAAATTTTTACAGGGGTTGCATTGGAATTTCTGACTGCCTCGAAGAGCGTTGCAAAAATCCCATTTTCTCGAAAACTATAAGTCGCAGCTCAACCCCAAAAGCAGATTTGAACTCAGGAAAGGTGCGAGCTTAATTCTGCATAAACAATTTTCAAATCGGGGATGAAAAAAGAAATTTCAAATTTTTACAGGGGTTGCATTGGAATTTCTGACTGCCTCGAAGAGCGTTGCAAAAATCCCATTTTCTCGAAAACTATAAGTCGCAGTTCAACTCCAAAAGCAGATTTGAACTCAGGAAAGGTGCGAACTTAATTCTGCCTAAACAATTTTGAAATCGGGGATGAAAAAAAAAATTTCAAATTTTTACAGGGGTTGCATTGGAATTTCTGACTGCCTCGAAGAGCGTTGCAAAAATCCCATTTTCTCGAAAACTATAAGTCGCAGCTCAACCCCAAAAGCAGATTTGAACTCAGGAAAGGTGCGAGCTTAATTCTGCATAAACAATTTTCAAATCGGGGATGAAAAAAGAAATTTCAAATTTTTACAGGGGTTGCATTGGAATTTCTGACTGCCTCGAAGAGCGTTGCAAAAATCCCATTTTCTCGAAAACTATAAGTCGCAGTTCAACTCCAAAAGCAGATTTGAACTCAGGAAAGGTGCGAACTTAATTCTGCCTAAACAATTTTGAAATCGGGGATGAAAAAAAAAATTTCAAATTTTTACAGGGGTTGCATAGGAATTTCTGACTGCCTCGAAGAGCGTTGCAAAAATTCCATTTTCTCGAAAACTATAAGTCGCAGCTCAACCCCAAAAGCAGATTTGAACTCAGAAAAGGTGCGAGCTTAATTCTGCATAAACAATTTTCAAATCGGGGATGAAAAAAGAAATTTCAAATTTTTACAGGGGTTGCATTGGAATTTCTAACTGCAGAAGAGCGTTGCAAAAATCCAATTTTCTCGAAAACTATAAGTCGCAGTTCAACTCCAAGAGCAGATTTGAACTCAGGAAAGGTGCGAGCTTAATTCTGCATAAACAGTTTTCAAATCGGGGATGAAAAAAAAAATTTCAAATTTTTACAGGGGTTGCATTGGAATTTCTGACTGCCTCGAAGAGCGTTGCAAAAATCCCATTTCCTCGAAAACTATAAGTCGCAGCTCAACCCCAAAAGCAGATTTGAACTCAGGAAAGGTGCGAGCTTAATTCTGCATAAACAATTTTCAAATCGTTGATGAAAAAAAAATTTCAAATTTTTACAGGGGTTGCATAGGAATTTCTGACTGCCTCGAAGAGCGTTGCAAAAATCCCATTTTCTCGAAAACTATAAGTCGCAGCTCAACCAAAAATGCAGATTTGAACTCAGGAAAGATGCGAGCTTAATTCTGCATAAACAATATTCAAATTGGGGATGAAAAAAAAAATATCAAATTTTTACAGGGGTTGCATTGGAATTTCTGACTGCCTCGAAGAGCGTTGCAAAAATCCCATTTTCTCGAAAACTATAAGTCGCAGCTCAACCCCAAAAGCAGATTTGAACTCAGGAAAGGTGCGAGCTTAATTCTGCATAAACAATTTTCAAATCGGGGATGAAAAAAGAAATTTCAAATTTTTACAGGGGTTGCATTGGAATTTCTGACTGCCTCGAAGAGCGTTGCAAAAATCTATATTTCTCGAAAACTATAAGTCGCAGCTCAACCCCAAAAGCAGATTTGAACTCAGGAAAGGTGCGAGCTTAATTCTGCATAAACAATTTTCAAATCGGGGATGAAAAAAGAAATTTCAAATTTTTACAGGGGTTGCATTGGAATTTCTAACTGCCTCGAAGAGCGTTGCAAAAATCCAATTTTCTCGAAAACTATAAGTCGCAGTTCAACTCCAAGAGCAGATTTGAACTCAGGAAAGGTGCGAGCTTAATTCTGCATAAACAATTTTCAAATCGGGGATGAAAAAAAAAATTTCAAATTTTTACAGGGGTTGCATTGGAATTTCTGACTGCCTCGAAGAGCGTTGCAAAAATCCCATTTCCTCGAAAACTATAAGTCGCAGCTCAACCCCAAAAGCAGATTTGAACTTAGGAAAGGTGCGAGCTTAATTCCGCATAAACAATTTTCAAATCGGGGATGAAGAAAAAAATTTAAAATTTTTACAGGGGTTGCATAGGAATTTCTGACTGCCTCGAAGAGCGATGCATAAACCCCATTTTCTCGAAAACTATAAGTCGCAGCTCAACCCCAAAAGCAGATTTGAACTCAGGAAAGGTGCGAGCTTAATTCTGCATAAACAATTTTCAAATCGGGGATGAAAAAAAAATTTCAAATTTTTACAGGGGTTGCATAGGAATTTCTGACTGCCTCGAAGAGCGTTGCAAAAATCCAATTTTCTCGAAAACTATAAGTCGCAGTTCAACTCCAAGAGCAGATTTGAACTCAGAAAAGGTGCGAGCTTAATTCTGCATAAACAATATTCAAATTGGGGATGAAAAAAAAAATATCAAATTTTTACAGGGGTTGCATTGGAATTTCTGACTGCCTCGAAGAGCGTTGCAAAAATCCCATTTTCTCGAAAACTATAAGTCGCAGCTCAACCCCAAAAGCAGATTTGAACTCAGGAAAGGTGCGAGCTTAATTCTGCATAAACAATTTTCAAATCGGGGATGAAAAAGAAATTTCAAATTTTTACAGGGGTTGCATTGGAATTTCTGACTGCCTCGAAGAGCGTTGCAAAAATCCCATTTTCTCGAAAACTATAAGTCGCAGTTCAACTCCAAAAGCAGATTTGAACTCAGGAAAGGTGCGAACTTAATTCTGCCTAAACAATTTTGAAATCGGGGATGAAAAAAAAAATTTCAAATTTTTACAGGGGTTGCATAGGAATTTCTGACTGCCTCGAAGAGCGTTGCAAAAATTCCATTTTCTCGAAAACTATAAGTCGCAGCTCAACCCCAAAAGCAGATTTGAACTCAGAAAAGGTGCGAGCTTAATTCTGCATAAACAATTTTCAAATCGGGGATGAAAAAAAAATTTCAAATTTTTACAGGGGTTGCATAGGAATTTCTGACTGCCTCGAAGAGCGTTGCAAAAATCCCATTTCCTCGAAAACTATAAGTCGCAGCTCAACCCCAAAAGCAGATTTGAACTCAGGAAAGGTGCGAGCTTAATTCCGCATAAACAATTTTCAAATCGGGGATGTAGAAAAAAAAATCAAATTTTTACAGGGGTTGCATAGGAATTTCTGACTGCCTCGAAGAGCTTTGCAAAAATCCCATTTTCTCGAAAACTATAAGTCGCAGCTCAACCCCAAAAGCAGATTTGAACTCAGGAAAGGTGCGAGCTTAATTCTGCATAAACAATTTTCAAATCGGGGATGAAAAAAGAAATTTCAAATTTTTACAGGGGTTGCATTGGAATTTCTAACTGCCTCGAAGAGCGTTGCAAAAATCCAATTTTCTCGAAAACTATAAGTCGCAGTTCAACTCCAAGAGCAGATTTGAACTCAGGAAAGGTGCGAGCTTAATTCTGCATAAACAATTTTCAAATCGGGGATGAAAAAAAAAATTTCAAATTTTTACAGGGGTTGCATTGGAATTTCTGACTGCCTCGAAGAGCGTTGCAAAAATCCCATTTCCTCGAAAACTATAAGTCGCAGCTCAACCCCAAAAGCAGATTTGAACTTAGGAAAGGTGCGAGCTTAATTCCGCATAAACAATTTTCAAATCGGGGATGAAGAAAAAAATATCAAATTTTTACAGGGGTTGCATTGGAATTTCTGACTGCCTCGAAGAGCGTTGCAAAAATCCAATTTTCTCGAAAACTATAAGTCGCAGCTCAACCCCAAAAGCAGATTTGAACTCAGGAAAGGTGCGAGCTTAATTCTGCATAAACAATTTTCAAATCGGGGATGAAAAAAAAAAATTTCAAATTTTTACAGGGGTTGCATAGGAATTTCTGACTGTCTCGAAGAGCATTGCAAAAATCCCATTTTCTCGAAAACTATAAGTCGCAGCTCAACCCCAAAAGCAGATTTGAACTCAGAAAGGGTGCGAGCTTAATTCTGCATAAACAATTTTCAAATCGGGGATGAAAAAGAAATTTCAAATTTTTACAGGGGTTGCATTGGAATTTCTGACTGCCTCGAAGAGCGTTGCAAAAATCCCATTTTCTCGAAAACTATAAGTCGCAGTTCAACTCCAAAAGCAGATTTGAACTCAGGAAAGGTGCGAACTTAATTCTGCCTAAACAATTTTGAAATCGGGGATGAAAAAAAAAATTTCAAATTTTTACAGGGGTTGCATAGGAATTTCTGACTGCCTCGAAGAGCGTTGCAAAAATCCCATTTCCTCGAAAACTATAAGTCGCAGCTCAACCCCAAAAGCAGATTTGAACTCAGGAAAGGTGCGAGCTTAATTCCGCATAAACAATTTTCAAATCGGGGATGTAGAAAAAAAAATCAAATTTTTACAGGGGTTGCATAGGAATTTCTGACTGCCTCGAAGAGCGTTGCAAAAATCCCATTTTCTCGAAAACTATAAGTCGCAGCTCAACCCCAAAAGCAGATTTGAACTCAGGAAAGGTGCGAGCTTAATTCTGCATAAACAATTTTCAAATCGGGGATGAAAAAAAAAATTTCAAATTTTTACAGGGGTTGCATTGGAATTTCTGACTGCCTCGAAGAGCGTTGCAAAAATCCCATTTTCTCGAAAACTATAAGTCGCAGCTCAACCCCAAAAGCAGATTTGAACTCAGGAAAGGTGCGAGCTTAATTCTGCATAAACAATTTTCAAATCGGGGATGAAAAAAAAAAATTTCAAATTTTTACAGGGGTTGCATAGGAATTTCTGACTGTCTCGAAGAGCATTGCAGAAATCCCATTTTCTCGAAAACTATAAGTCGCAGCTCAACCCCAAAAGCAGATTTGAACTCAGGAAAGGTGCGAGCTTAATTCTGCATAAACAATTTTCAAATCGGGGATGAAAAAAAAAAATTAAAATTTTTACAGTTGTTGCATAGGAATTTCTGACTGCCTCGAAGAGCGTTGCAAAAATCCAATTTTCTCGAAAACTATAAGTCGCAGTTCAACTCCAAGAGCAGATTTGAACTCAGAAAAGGTGCGAGCTTAATTCTGCATAAACAATATTCAAATTGGGGATGAAAAAAAAAATATCAAATTTTTACAGGGGTTGCATTGGAATTTCTGACTGCCTCGAAGAGCGTTGCAAAAATCCCATTTTCTCGAAAACTATAAGTCGCAGCTCAACCCCAAAAGCAGATTTGAACTCAGGAAAGGTGCGAGCTTAATTCTGCATAAACAATTTTCAAATCGGGGATGAAAAAAGAAACTTAAAATTTTTACAGGGGTTGCATTGGAATTTCTGACTGCCTCGAAGAGCGTTGCAAAAATCCCATTTTCTCGAAAACTATAAGTCGCAGTTCAACTCCAAAAGCAGATTTGAACTCAGGAAAGGTGCGAACTTAATTCTGCCTAAACAATTTTGAAATCGGGGATGAAAAAAAAAATTTCAAATTTTTACAGGGGTTGCATAGGAATTTCTGACTGCCTCGAAGAGCGTTGCAAAAATTCCATTTTCTCGAAAACTATAAGTCGCAGCTCAACCCCAAAAGCAGATTTGAACTCAGAAAAGGTGCGAGCTTAATTCTGCATAAACAATTTTCAAATCGGGGATGAAAAAAGAAATTTCAAATTTTTACAGGGGTTGCATTGGAATTTCTAACTGCAGAAGAGCGTTGCAAAAATCCAATTTTCTCGAAAACTATAAGTCGCAGTTCAACTCCAAGAGCAGATTTGAACTCAGGAAAGGTGCGAGCTTAATTCTGCATAAACAGTTTTCAAATCGGGGATGAAAAAAAAAATTTCAAATTTTTACAGGGGTTGCATTGGAATTTCTGACTGCCTCGAAGAGCGTTGCAAAAATCCCATTTCCTCGAAAACTATAAGTCGCAGCTCAACCCCAAAAGCAGATTTGAACTCAGGAAAGGTGCGAGCTTAATTCTGCATAAACAATTTTCAAATCGTTGATGAAAAAAAAATTTCAAATTTTTACAGGGGTTGCATAGGAATTTCTGACTGCCTCGAAGAGCGTTGCAAAAATCCCATTTTCTCGAAAACTATAAGTCGCAGCTCAACCAAAAATGCAGATTTGAACTCAGGAAAGATGCGAGCTTAATTCTGCATAAACAATATTCAAATTGGGGATGAAAAAAAAAATATCAAATTTTTACAGGGGTTGCATTGGAATTTCTGACTGCCTCGAAGAGCGTTGCAAAAATCCCATTTTCTCGAAAACTATAAGTCGCAGCTCAACCCCAAAAGCAGATTTGAACTCAGGAAAGGTGCGAGCTTAATTCTGCATAAACAATTTTCAAATCGGGGATGAAAAAAGAAATTTCAAATTTTTACAGGGGTTGCATTGGAATTTCTGACTGCCTCGAAGAGCGTTGCAAAAATCTATATTTCTCGAAAACTATAAGTCGCAGCTCAACCCCAAAAGCAGATTTGAACTCAGGAAAGGTGCGAGCTTAATTCTGCATAAACAATTTTCAAATCGGGGATGAAAAAAGAAATTTCAAATTTTTACAGGGGTTGCATTGGAATTTCTAACTGCCTCGAAGAGCGTTGCAAAAATCCAATTTTCTCGAAAACTATAAGTCGCAGTTCAACTCCAAGAGCAGATTTGAACTCAGGAAAGGTGCGAGCTTAATTCTGCATAAACAATTTTCAAATCGGGGATGAAAAAAAAAATTTCAAATTTTTACAGGGGTTGCATTGGAATTTCTGACTGCCTCGAAGAGCGTTGCAAAAATCCCATTTCCTCGAAAACTATAAGTCGCAGCTCAACCCCAAAAGCAGATTTGAACTTAGGAAAGGTGCGAGCTTAATTCCGCATAAACAATTTTTAAATCGGGGATGAAGAAAAAAATTTAAAATTTTTACAGGGGTTGCATAGGAATTTCTGACTGCCTCGAAGAGCGATGCATAAACCCCATTTTCTCGAAAACTATAAGTCGCAGCTCAACCCCAAAAGCAGATTTGAACTCAGGAAAGGTGCGAGCTTAATTCTGCATAAACAATTTTCAAATCGGGGATGAAAAAAAAATTTCAAATTTTTACAGGGGTTGCATAGGAATTTCTGACTGCCTCGAAGAGCGTTGCAAAAATCCAATTTTCTCGAAAACTATAAGTCGCAGTTCAACTCCAAGAGCAGATTTGAACTCAGAAAAGGTGCGAGCTTAATTCTGCATAAACAATATTCAAATTGGGGATGAAAAAAAAAATATCAAATTTTTACAGGGGTTGCATTGGAATTTCTGACTGCCTCGAAGAGCGTTGCAAAAATCCCATTTTCTCGAAAACTATAAGTCGCAGCTCAACCCCAAAAGCAGATTTGAACTCAGGAAAGGTGCGAGCTTAATTCTGCATAAACAATTTTCAAATCGGGGATGAAAAAGAAATTTCAAATTTTTACAGGGGTTGCATTGGAATTTCTGACTGCCTCGAAGAGCGTTGCAAAAATCCCATTTTCTCGAAAACTATAAGTCGCAGTTCAACTCCAAAAGCAGATTTGAACTCAGGAAAGGTGCGAACTTAATTCTGCCTAAACAATTTTGAAATCGGGGATGAAAAAAAAAATTTCAAATTTTTACAGGGGTTGCATAGGAATTTCTGACTGCCTCGAAGAGCGTTGCAAAAATTCCATTTTCTCGAAAACTATAAGTCGCAGCTCAACCCCAAAAGCAGATTTGAACTCAGAAAAGGTGCGAGCTTAATTCTGCATAAACAATTTTCAAATCGGGGATGAAAAAAAAATTTCAAATTTTTACAGGGGTTGCATAGGAATTTCTGACTGCCTCGAAGAGCGTTGCAAAAATCCCATTTCCTCGAAAACTATAAGTCGCAGCTCAACCCCAAAAGCAGATTTGAACTCAGGAAAGGTGCGAGCTTAATTCCGCGTAAACAATTTTCAAATCGGGGATGTAGAAAAAAAAATCAAATTTTTACAGGGGTTGCATAGGAATTTCTGACTGCCTCGAAGAGCGTTGCAAAAATCCCATTTTCTCGAAAACTATAAGTCGCAGCTCAACCCCAAAAGCAGATTTGAACTCAGGAAAGGTGCGAGCTTAATTCTGCATAAACAATTTTCAAATCGGGGATGAAAAAAAAAATTTCAAATTTTTACAGGGGTTGCATTGGAATTTCTGACTGCCTCGAAGAGCGTTGCAAAAATCCCATTTTCTCGAAAACTATAAGTCGCAGCTCAACCCCAAAAGCAGATTTGAACTCAGGAAAGGTGCGAGCTTAATTCTGCATAAACAATTTTCAAATCGGGGATGAAAAAAAAAAATTAAAATTTTTACAGGGGTTGCATAGGAATTTCTGACTGCCTCCAAGACCGTTGCAAAAATCGAATTTTCTCGAAAACTATAAGTCGCAGCTCAATCCCAAAAGCAGATTTGAACTCAGGAAAGGTGCGAGCTTAATTCTGCGTAAACAATTTTCAAATCGGGGATGAAAAAAAATTTCAAATTTTTACAGGGGTTACATTGGAATTTCTGACTGCCTCGAAGAGCGTTGCAAAAATCCCATTTTCTCGAAAACTATAAGTCGCAGTTCAACTCCAAAAGCAGATTTGAACTCAGGAAAGGTGCGAGCTTAATTCTGCATAAACAATTTTCAAATCGGGGATGAAAAAAAAAATTTAAAATTTTTATCGGGGTTGCATTGGAATTTCTGACTGCCTCGAAGAGCTTTGCAAAAATCCCATTTTCTCGAAAACTATAAGTCGCAGCTCAACCCCAAAAGCAGATTTGAACTCAGGAAAGGTGCGAGCTTAATTCTGCATAAACAATTTTCAAATCGGGGATGAAAAAAGAAATTTCAAATTTTTACAGGGGTTGCATTGGAATTTCTGACTGCCTCGAAGAGCGTTGCAAAAATCCCATTTTCTCGAAAACTATAAGTCGCAGCTCAACCCCAAAAGCAGATTTGAACTCAGGAAAGATGCGAGCTTAATTCTGCATAAACAATTTTCAAATCGGGGATGAAAAAAGAAATTTCAAATTTTTACAGGGGTTGCATTGGAATTTCTGACTGCCTCGAAGAGCGTTGCAAAAATCCCATTTTCTCGAAAACTATAAGTCGCAGTTCAACTCCAAAAGCAGATTTGAACTCAGGAAAGGTGCGAGCTTAATTCTGCATAAACAATTTTCAAATCGGGGATGAAAAAAAAAATTTAAAATTTTTACAGGGGTTGCATAGGAATTTCTGACTGCCTCGAAGAGCGTTGCAAAAATCCCATTTTCTCGAAAACTATAAGTCGCAGCTCAACCCCAAAAGCAGATTTGAACTCAGGAAAGGTGCGAGCTTAATTCTGCATAAACAATATTCAAATTGGGGATAAAAAAAAAATATCAAATTTTTACAGGGGTTGCATTGGAATTTCTGACTGCCTCGAAGAGCGTTGCAAAAATCCCATTTTCTCGAAAACTATAAGTCGCAGCTCAACCCCAAAAGCAGATTTGAACTCAGAAAAGGTGCGAGCTTAATTCTGCATAAACAATTTTCAAATCGGGGATGAAAAAAAAATTTCAAATTTTTACAGGGGTTGCATAGGAATTTCTGACTGCCTCGAAGAGCGTTGCAAAAATCCCATTTCCTCGAAAACTATAAGTCGCAGCTCAACCCCAAAAGCAGATTTGAACTCAGGAAAGGTGCGAACTTAATTCTGCCTAAACAATTTTGAAATCGGGGATGAAAAAAAAAATTTCAAATTTTTACAGGGGTTGCATAGGAATTTCTGACTGCCTCGAAGAGCGTTGCAAAAATTCCATTTTCTCGAAAACTATAAGTCGCAGCTCAACCCCAAAAGCAGATTTGAACTCAGGAAAGGTGCGAGCTTAATTCCGCATAAACAATTTTCAAATCGGGGATGAAGAAAAAAATTTCAAATTTTTACAGGGAATTTCTGACTGCCTCGAAGAGCGTTGCAAAAATCCCATTTTCTCGAAAACTATAAGTCGCAGCTCAACCCCAAAAGCAGATTTGAACTCAGGAAAGGTGCAAGCTTAATTCTGCATAAACAATTTTCAAATCGGGGATGAAAAAAAAATTTCAAATTTTTACAGGGGTTGCATAGGAATTTCTGACTGCCTCGAAGAGCGTTGCAAAAATCCCATTTTCTCGAAAACTATAAGTCGCAGCTCAACCCCAAAAGCAGATTTGAACTCAGGAAAGGTGCGAGCTTAATTCTGCATAAACAATTTTCAAATCGGGGATGAAAAAAGAAATTTCAAATTTTTACAGGGGTTGCATTGGAATTTCTGACTGCCTCGAAGAGCGTTGCAAAAATCCCATTTCCTCGAAAACTATAAGTCGCAGCTCAACCCCAAAAGCAGATTTGAACTCAGGAAAGGTGCGAGCTTAATTCTGCATAAACAATTTTCAAATCGTTGATGAAAAAAAAATTTCAAATTTTTACAGGGGTTGCATAGGAATTTCTGACTGCCTCGAAGAGCGTTGCAAAAATCCCATTTTCTCGAAAACTATAAGTCGCAGCTCAACCAAAAATGCAGATTTGAACTCAGGAAAGATGCGAGCTTAATTCTGCATAAACAATATTCAAATTGGGGATGAAAAAAAAAATATCAAATTTTTACAGGGGTTGCATTGGAATTTCTGACTGCCTCGAAGAGCGTTGCAAAAATCCCATTTTCTCGAAAACTATAAGTCGCAGCTCAACCCCAAAAGCAGATTTGAACTCAGGAAAGGTGCGAGCTTAATTCTGCATAAACAATTTTCAAATCGGGGATGAAAAAAGAAATTTCAAATTTTTACAGGGGTTGCATTGGAATTTCTGACTGCCTCGAAGAGCGTTGCAAAAATCTATATTTCTCGAAAACTATAAGTCGCAGCTCAACCCCAAAAGCAGATTTGAACTCAGGAAAGGTGCGAGCTTAATTCTGCATAAACAATTTTCAAATCGGGGATGAAAAAAAAAATTTCAAATTTTTACAGGGGTTGCGTTGGAATTTCTGACTGCCTCGAAGAGCGTTGCAAAAATCCCATTTTCTCGAAAACTATAAGTCGCAGCTCAACCCCAAAAGCAGATTTGAACTCAGGAAAGGTGCGAGCTTAATTCTGCATAAACAATTTTCAAATCGGGGATGAAAAAAAAAATTTCAAATTTTTACAGGGGTTGCATTGGAATTTCTGACTGCCTCGAAGAGCGTTGCAAAAATCCCATTTTCTCGAAAACTATAAGTCGCAGCTCAACTCCAAAAGCAGATTTGAACTCAGGAAAGGTGCGAGCTTAATTCCGCATAAACAATTTTCAAATCGGGGATGTAGAAAAAAAAATCAAATTTTTACAGGGGTTGCATAGGAATTTCTGACTGCCTCGAAGAGCGTTGCAAGAATCCCATTTTCTCGAAAACTATAAGTCGCAGCTCAACCCCAAAAGCAGATTTGAACTCAGGAAAGGTGCGAGCTTAATTCTGCATAAACAATTTTCAAATCGGGGATGAAAAAAAAAAAAATTCAAATTTTTACAGGGGTTGCATAGGAATTTCTGACTGTCTCGAAGAGCATTGCAAAAATCCCATTTTCTCGAAAACTATAAGTCGCAGCTCAACCCCAAAAGCAGATTTGAACTCAGGAAAGGTGCGAGGTTAATTCTGCATAAACAATTTTCAAATCGGGGATGAAAAAAGAAATTTCAAATTTTTACAGGGGTTGCATAGGAATTTCTGACTGCCTCGAAGAGCGTTGCAAAAATCCCATTTTCTTGAAAACTATAAGTCGCAGCTCAACCCCAAAAGCAGATTTGAACTCAGGAAAGGTGCGAGCTTAATTCTGCATAAACAATTTTCAAATCGGGGATGAAAAAAAAAATTTAAAATTTTTATCGGGGTTGCATTGGAATTTCTGACTGCCTCGAAGAGCGTTGCAAAAATCCCATTTTCTCGAAAACTATAAGTCGCAGCTCAACCCCAAAAGCAGATTTGAACTCAGGAAAGGTGCGAGCTTAATTCTGCATAAACAATTTTCAAATCGGGGATGAAAAAAAAAAATTTCAAATTTTTACAGGGGTTGCGTAGGAATTTCTGACTGTCTCGAAGAGCATTGCAAAAATCCCATTTTCTCGAAAACTATAAGTCGCAGCTCAACCCCAAAAGCAGATTTGAACTCAGGAAAGGTGCGAGCTTAATTCTGCATAAACAATTTTCAAATCGGGGATGAAAAAAAAATTTAAAATTTTTATCGGGGTTGCATTGGAATTTCTGACTGCCTCGAAGAGCGTTGCAAAAATCTAATTTTCTCGAAAACTATAAGTCGCAGCTCAACCCCAAAGCAGATTTGAACTCAGGAAAGGTGCGAGCTTAATTCTGCATAAACAATTTTCAAATCGGGGATGAAAAAAAAATATTAAAATTTTTACAGGGGTTGCATTGGAATTTCAGACTGCCTCGAAGAGCGTTGCAAAAATCCCATTTTCTCGAAAACTATAAGTCGCAGCTCAACCCCAAAAGCAGATTTGAACTCAGGAAAGGTGTGAGCTTAATTCTGCATAAACAATTTTCAAATCGGGGATGAAAAAAAAATTTCAAATTTTTACAGGGGTTGCATAGGAATTTCTGACTGCCTCCAAGACCGTTGCAAAAATCCCATTTTCTCGAAAACTATAAGTCGCAGCTCAATCCCAAAAGCAGATTTGAACTCAGGAAAGGTGCGAGCTTAATTCTGCGTAAACAATTTTCAAATCGGGGATGAAAAAAGAAATTTCAAATTTTTACAGGGGTTGCATTGGAATTTCTGACTGCCTCGAAGAGCGTTGCAAAAATCCCATTTTCTCGAAAACTATATGTCGCAGTTCAACTCCAAAAGCAGATTTGAACTCAGGAAAGGTGCGAGCTTAATTCTGCATAAACAATTTTCAAATCGGGGATGAAAAAAAAAATTTAAAATTTTTATCGGGGTTGCATTGGAATTTCTGACTGCCTCGAAGAGCGTTGCAAAAATCTAATTTTCTCGAAAACTATAAGTCGCAGCTCAACCCCAAAAGCAGATTTGAACTCAGGAAAGGTGCGAGCTTAATTCTGCATAAACAATTTTCAAATCGGGGATGAAAAAAAAATTTAAAATTTTTACAGGGGTTGCATAGGAATTTCTGACTGCCTCGAAGAGCGTTACAAAAATTTCATTTTCTCGAAAACTATAAGTCGCAGCTCAACCCTAAAAGCAGATTTGAACTCAGGAAAGGTGCGAGCTTAATTCTGCATAAACAATATTCAAATCGGGGATGAAAAAAAAAATTTCAAATTTTTACAGGGGTTGGTTGCATTGGAATTTCTGACTGCCTCGAAGAGCGTTTCAAAAATCCCATTTTCTCGAAAACTATAAGTCGCAGCTCAACCTCAAAAGCAGATTTGAACTCAGGAAAGGTGCGAGCTTAATTCTGCATAAACAATATTCAAATTGGGGATGAAGAAAAAAATTTAAAATTTTACAGGATAGGAATTTCTGACTGCCTCGAAGAGCTTTGCAAAAATCCTATTTTCTCGAAAACTATAAGTCGCAGCTCAACCCCAAAAGCAGATTTGAACTCAGGAAAGGTGCGAGCTTAATTCTGCATAAACAATTTTCAAATAGGGGATGAAGACAAAAATTTCAAATTTTTACAGGGGTTGCATTGGAATTTCTGACTGCCTCGAAGAGCGTTGCAAAAATCCCATTTTCTCGAAAACTATAAGTCGCAGTTCAACTCCAAAAGCAGATTTGAACTCAGGAAAGGTGCGAGCTTAATTCTGCATAAACAATTTTCAAATCGGGGATGAAGAAAAAAATTTAAAATTGTTACAGGGGTTGCATTGGAATTTCTGACTGCCTCGAAGAGCGTTGCAAAAATCCCATTTTCTCGAAAACTATAAGTCGCAGCTCAACCCCAAAAGCAGATTTGAACTCAGGAAAGGTGCGAGCTTAATTCTGCATAAACAATTTTCAAATCGGGGATGAAAAAAGAAATTTCAAATTTTTACAGGGGTTGCATTGGAATTTCTAACTGCCTCGAAGAGCGTTGCAAAAATCCAATTTTCTCGAAAACTATAAGTCGCAGTTCAACCCCAAAAGCAGATTTGAACTCAGGAAAGGTGCGAGCTTAATTCCGCATAAACAATTTTCAAATCGGGGATGAAGAAAAAAAATTCAAATTTTTACAGGGGTTGCATAGGAATTTCTGACTGCCTCGAAGAGCGTTGCAAAAATCCCATTTTCTCGAAAACTATAAGTCGCAGCTCAACCCCAAAAGCAGATTTGAACTCAGGAAAGGTGCGAGCTTAATTCTGCATAAACAATATTCAAATTGGGGATAAAAAAAAAAATATCAAATTTTTACAGGGGTTGCATTGGAATTTCTGACTGCCTCGAAGAGCGTTGCAAAAATCCAATTTTCTCGAAAACTATAAGTCGCAGCTCAACCCCAAAAGCAGATTTGAACTCAGGAAAGGTGCGAGCTTAATTCTGCATAAACAATTTTCAAATCGGGGATGAAAAAAAAAAATTTCAAATTTTTACAGGGGTTGCATAGGAATTTCTGACTGTCTCGAAGAGCATTGCAAAAATCCCATTTTCTCGAAAACTATAAGTCGCAGCTCAACCCCAAAAGCAGATTTGAACTCAGAAAGGGTGCGAGCTTAATTCTGCATAAACAATTTTCAAATCGGGGATGAAAAAAAAATTTCAAATTTTTACAGGGGTTGCATTGGAATTTCTGACTGCCTCGAAGAGCGTTGCAAAAATCCCATTTCCTCGAAAACTATAAGTCGCAGCTCAACCCCAAAAGCAGATTTGAACTCAGGAAAGGTGCGAGCTTAATTCCGCATAAACAATTTTCAAATCGGGGATGAAGAAAAAAAAATCAAATTTTTACAGGGGTTGCATAGGAATTTCTGACTGCCTCGAAGAGCGTTGCAAAAATCCCATTTTCTCGAAAACTATAAGTCGCAGCTCAACTCCAAAAGCAGATTTGAACTCAGGAAAGGTGCGAGCTTAATTCTGCATAAACAATTTTCAAATCGGGGATGAAAAAAAAAATTTAAAATTTTTACAGGGGTTGCATTGGAATTTCTGACTGCCTCGAAGAGCGTTGCAAAAATCCCATTTTCTCGAAAACTATAAGTCGCAGCTCAACCCCAAAAGCAGATTTGAACTCAGGAAAGGTGCGAGCTTAATTCTGCATAAACAATATTCAAATTGGGGATGAAGAAAAAAATTTAAAATTTTACAGGATAGGAATTTCTGACTGTCTCGAAGAGCATTGCAAAAATCCCATTTTCTCGAAAACTATAAGTCGCAGCTCAACCCCAAAAGCAGATTTGAACTCAGGAAAGGTGCGAGGTTAATTCTGCATAAACAATTTTCAAATCGGGGATGAAAAAAGAAATTTCAAATTTTTACAGGGGTTGCATAGGAATTTCTGACTGCCTCGAAGAGCGTTGCAAATATCCCATTTTCTCGAAAACTATAAGTCGCAGTTCAACTCCAAAAGCAGATTTGAACTCAGGAAAGGTGCGAGCTTAATTCTGCATAAACAATTTTCAAATCGGGGATGAAGAAAAAAATTTAAAATTGTTACAGGGGTTGCATTGGAATTTCTGACTGCCTCGAAGAGCGTTGCAAAAATCCCATTTTCTCGAAAACTATAAGTCGCAGCTCAACCCCAAAAGCAGATTTGAACTCAGGAAAGGTGCGAGCTTAATTCTGCATAAACAATTTTCAAATCGGGGATGAAAAAAGAAATTTCAAATTTTTACAGGGGTTGCATTGGAATTTCTAACTGCCTCGAAGAGCGTTGCAAAAATCCAATTTTCTCGAAAACTATAAGTCGCAGTTCAACCCCAAAAGCAGATTTGAACTCAGGAAAGGTGCGAGCTTAATTCCGCATAAACAATTTTCAAATCGGGGATGAAAAAAAAAATTTAAAATTTTTATCGGGGTTGCATTGGAATTTCTGACTGCCTCGAAGAGCGTTGCAAAAATCCCATTTTCTCGAAAACTATAAGTCGCAGCTCAACCCCAAAAGCAGATTTGAACTCAGGAAAGGTGCGAGCTTAATTCTGCATAAACAATTTTCAAATCGGGGATGAAAAAAGAAATTTCAAATTTTTACAGGGGTTGCATTGGAATTTCTGACTGCCTCGAAGAGCGTTGCAAAAATCCCATTTTCTCGAAAACTATAAGTCGCAGTTCAACTCCAAAAGCAGATTTGAACTCAGGAAAGGTGCGAGCTTAATTCTGCATAAACAATTTTCAAATCGGGGATGAAAAAAAAAATTTCAAATTTTTACAGGGGTTGCATAGGAATTTCTGACTGCCTCGAAGAGCGTTGCAAAAATCCCATTTTCTCGAAAACTATAAGTCGCAGCTCAACCCCAAAAGCAGATTTGAACTCAGGAAAGGTGCGAGTTTAATTCTGCATAAACAATTTTCAAATCGGGGATGAAAAAAAAATTTAAAATTTTTACAGGGGTTGCATTGGAATTTCTGACTGCCTCGAAGAGCGTTGCAAAAATCTAATTTTCTCGAAAACTATAAGTCGCAGCTCAACCCCAAAAGCAGATTTGAACTCAGGAAAGGTGCGAGCTTAATTCTGCATAAACAATTTTCAAATCGGGGATGAAAAAAAAAAATTAAAATTTTTACAGGGGTTGCATTGGAATTTCTGACTGCCTCGAAGAGCTTTGCAAGAATCCCATTTTCTCGAAAACTATAAGTCGCAGCTCAACCCCAAAAGCAGATTTGAACTCAGGGAAGATGCGAGCTTAATTCTGCATAAACAATTTTCAAATCGGGGATGAAAAAAGAAATTTCAAATTTTTACAGGGGTTGCATTGGAATTTCTGACTGCCTCGAAGAGCGTTGCAAAAATCCCATTTTCTCGAAAACTATAAGTCGCAGTTCAACTCCAAAAGCAGATTTGAACTCAGGAAAGGTGCGAGCTTAATTCTGCATAAACAATTTTCAAATCGGGGATGAAAAAAAAAATTTCAAATTTTTACAGGGGTTGCATAGGAATTTCTGACTGCCTCGAAGAGCGTTGCAAAAATCCCATTTTCTCGAAAACTATAAGTCGCAGCTCAACCCCAAAAGCAGATTTGAACTCAGGAAAGGTGCGAGTTTAATTCTGCATAAACAATTTTCAAATCGGGGATGAAAAAAAAATTTAAAATTTTTACAGGGGTTGCATTGGAATTTCTGACTGCCTCGAAGAGCGTTGCAAAAATCTAATTTTCTCGAAAACTATAAGTCGCAGCTCAACCCCAAAAGCAGATTTGAACTCAGGAAAGGTGCGAGCTTAATTCTGCATAAACAATTTTCAAATCGGGGATGAAAAAAAAAAATTAAAATTTTTACAGGGGTTGCATTGGAATTTCTGACTGCCTCGAAGAGCTTTGCAAGAATCCCATTTTCTCGAAAACTATAAGTCGCAGCTCAACTCCAAAAGCAGAGTTGAACTCAGGAAAGGTGCAAGCTTAATTCTGCATAAACAATTTTCAAATCGGGGATGAAAAAAAAAATTTCAAATTTTTACAGGGGTTGCATTGGAATTTCTGACTGCCTCGAAGAGCGTTGCAAAAATCCCATTTTCTCGAAAACTATAAGTCGCAGCTCAACCCCAAAAGCAGATTTGAACTCAGGAAAGGTGTGAGCTTAATTCTGCATAAACAATTTTCAAATCGGGGATGAAAAAAAAATTTCAAATTTTTACAGGGGTTGCATAGGAATTTCTGACTGCCTCCAAGACCGTTGCAAAAATCCCATTTTCTCGAAAACTATAAGTCGCAGCTCAATCCCAAAAGCAGATTTGAACTCAGGAAAGGTGCGAGCTTAATTCTGCGTAAACAATTTTCAAATCGGGGATGAAAAAAGAAATTTCAAATTTTTACAGGGGTTGCATTGGAATTTCTGACTGCCTCGAAGAGCGTTGCAAAAATCCCATTTTCTCGAAAACTATAAGTCGCAGTTCAACTCCAAAAGCAGATTTGAACTCAGGAAAGGTGCGAGCTTAATTCTGCATAAACAATTTTCAAATCGGGGATGAAAAAAAAAATTTAAAATTTTTATCGGGGTTGCATTGGAATTTCTGACTGCCTCGAAGAGCGTTGCAAAAATCTAATTTTCTCGAAAACTATAAGTCGCAGCTCAACCCCAAAAGCAGATTTGAACTCAGGAAAGGTGCGAGCTTAATTCTGCATAAACAATTTTCAAATCGGGGATGAAAAAAAAATTTAAAATTTTTACAGGGGTTGCATAGGAATTTCTGACTGCCTCGAAGAGCGTTGCAAAAATCCCATTTTCTCGAAAACTATAAGTCGCAGCTCAACCCCAAAAGCAGATTTGAACTCAGGAAAGGTGCGAGCTTAATTCTGCATAAACAATTTTCAAATCGGGGATGAAAAAAAAAAATTAAAATTTTTACAGGGGTTGCATAGGAATTTCTGACTGCCTCCAAGACCGTTGCAAAAATCCCATTTTCTCGAAAACTATAAGTCGCAGCTCAACTCCAAAAGCAGAGTTGAACTCAGGAAAGGTGCAAGCTTAATTCTGCATAAACAATTTTCAAATCGGGGATGAAAAAAAAAATTTCAAATTTTTACAGGGGTTGCATTGGAATTTCTGACTGCCTCGAAGAGCGTTGCAAAAATCCCATTTTCTCGAAAACTATAAGTCGCAGCTCAACCCCAAAAGCAGATTTGAACTCAGGAAAGGTGTGAGCTTAATTCTGCATAAACAATTTTCAAATCGGGGATGAAAAAAAAAGTTCAAATTTTTACAGGGGTTGCATAGGAATTTCTGACTGCCTCCAAGACCGTTGCAAAAATCCCATTTTCTCGAAAACTATAAGTCGCAGCTCAATCCCAAAAGCAGATTTGAACTCAGGAAAGGTGCGAGCTTAATTCTGCGTAAACAATTTTCAAATCGGGGATGAAAAAAGAAATTTCAAATTTTTACAGGGGTTGCATTGGAATTTCTGACTGCCTCGAAGAGCGTTGCAAAAATCCCATTTTCTCGAAAACTATAAGTCGCAGTTCAACTCCAAAAGCAGATTTGAACTCAGGAAAGGTGCGAGCTTAATTCTGCATAAACAATTTTCAAATCGGGGATGAAAAAAAAAATTTAAAATTTTTATCGGGGTTGCATTGGAATTTCTGACTGCCTCGAAGAGCGTTGCAAAAATCTAATTTTCTCGAAAACTATAAGTCGCAGCTCAACCCCAAAAGCAGATTTGAACTCAGGAAAGGTGCGAGCTTAATTCTGCATAAACAATTTTCAAATCGGGGATGAAAAAAAAATTTAAAATTTTTACAGGGGTTGCATAGGAATTTCTGACTGCCTCGAAGAGCGTTACAAAAATTTCATTTTCTCGAAAACTATAAGTCGCAGCTCAACCCTAAAAGCAGATTTGAACTCAGGAAAGGTGCGAGCTTAATTCTGCATAAACAATATTCAAATCGGGGATGAAAAAAGAAATTTCAAATTTTTACAGGGGTTGCATAGGAATTTCTGACTGCCTCGAAGAGCGTTGCAAAAATCCCATTTTCTCGAAAACTATAAGTCGCAGCTCAACCCCAAAAGCAGATTTGAACTCAGGAAAGATGCGAGCTTAATTCTGCATAAACAATATTCAAATCGGGGATGAAAAAAGAAATTTCAAATTTTTACAGGGGTTGCTTTGGAATTTCTGACTGCCTCGAAGAGCGTTTCAAAAATCCCATTTTCTCGAAAACTATAAGTCGCAGCTCAACCCCAAAAGCAGATTTGAACTCAGGAAAGGTGCGAGCTTAATTCTGCATAAACAATATTCAAATCGGGGATGAAAAAAGAAATTTCAAATTTTTACAGGGGTTGCTTTGGAATTTCTGACTGCCTCGAAGAGCGTTTCAAAAATCCCATTTTCTCGAAAACTATAAGTCGCAGCTCAACTCCAAAAGCAGATTTGAACTCAGGAAAGGTGCGAGCTTAATTCTGCAAAAACAATTTTCAAATCGGGGATGAAAAAAAAAATTTCAAATTTTTACAGGGGTTGGTTGCATTGGAATTTCTGACTGCCTCGAAGAGCGTTTCAAAAATCCCATTTTCTCGAAAACTATAAGTCGCAGCTCAACCTCAAAAGCAGATTTGAACTCAGGAAAGGTGCGAGCTTAATTCTGCATAAACAATATTCAAATTGGGGATGAAGAAAAAAATTTAAAATTTTACAGGATAGGAATTTCTGACTGCCTCGAAGAGCTTTGCAAAAATCCTATTTTCTCGAAAACTATAAGTCGCAGCTCAACCCCAAAAGCAGATTTGAACTCAGGAAAGGTGCGAGCTTAATTCTGCATAAACAATTTTCAAATAGGGGATGAAGACAAAAATTTCAAATTTTTACAGGGGTTGCATTGGAATTTCTGACTGCCTCGAAGAGCGTTGCAAAAATCCCATTTTCTCGAAAACTATAAGTCGCAGTTCAACTCCAAAAGCAGATTTGAACTCAGGAAAGGTGCGAGCTTAATTCTGCATAAACAATTTTCAAATCGGGGATGAAGAAAAAAATTTAAAATTTTTACAGGGGTTGCATTGGAATTTCTGACTGCCTCGAAGAGCGTTGCGAAAATCCCATTTTCTCGAAAACTTTAAGTCGCAGCTCAACTCCAAAAGCAGAATTGAACTCAGGAAAGGTGCGAGCTTAATTCTGCAAAAACAATTTTCAAATCGGGGATGAAAAAAAAAATTTCAAATTTTTACAGGGGTTGCATTGGAATTTCTGACTGATTCGAAGAGCTTTGCAAAAATCCCATTTTCTCGAAAACTATAAGTCGCAGCTCAACCCCAAAAGCAGATTTGAACTCAGGAAAGGTGCGAGCTTAATTCTGCATAAACAATTTTCAAATCGGGGATGAAAAAAAAAATTTCAAATTTTTACAGGGGTTGCATTGGAATTTCTGACTGCCTCGAAGAGCGTTTCAAAAATCCCATTTTCTCGAAAACTATAAGTCGCAGCTCAACCCCAAAAGCAGATTTGAACTCAGGAAAGGTGCGAGCTTAATTCTGCATAAACAATATTTAAATTGGGGATGAAAGAAGAATATCAAATTTTTACAGGGGTTGCATTGGAATTTCTGACTGCCTCGAAGAGCGTTGCAAAAATCCCATTTTCTCGAAAACTATAAATCGCAGTTCAACTCCAAAAGCAGATTTGAACTCAGGAAAGGTGCGAGCTTAATTCTGCATAAACAATTTTCAATTCAATTTTTTTTTCACCCTCGATTTGAAAATTGTTTATTGTGAATTAAGCTCGCACCTTTCCTGAGTTCAAATCTGCTTTTGGGGTTGAGCTGCGACTTATAGTTTTCGAGAAAATGGGATTCTTGCAAAGCTCTTCGGGGCAGTCAGAAATTCCAATGCAACCCCTGTAAAAATTTGAAATTTTTTTTTTCATCCCCGATTTGAAAATTGTTTATGCAGAATTAAGCTCGCACCTTTCCTGAGTTCAAATCTGCTTTTGGGGTTGAGCTGCGACTTATAGTTTTCGAGCAAATGGGATTCTTGCAAAGCTCTTCGAGGCAGTCAGAAATTAGAATGCAACCCCTGTAAAAATTTGAAATTTTTTTTTTCATCCCCGATTTGAAAATTATTTATGCAGAATTAAGCTCGCACCTTTCCTGAGCTCAAATCTGCTTTTGGGGTTGAGCTGCGACTTATAGTTTTCGAGAAAATTAGATTTTTGTAACGCTCTTCGAGGCAGTCAGAAATTCCAATGCAACCCCTGTAAAAATTTGAAATTTTTTTTTCATCCCCGATTTGAAAATTGCTTATGTAGAATTAAGCTCGCATCTTTCCTGAGTTCAAATCTGCTTTTGGGGTTGAGCTGCGACTTTCAGTTTTCGAGAAAATTAGATTTTTGTAACGCTCTTCGAGGCAGTCAGAAATTCCAATGCAACCCCTGTAAAAATTTGAAATTTTTTTTTTCATCCCCGATTTGAAAATTGCTTATGCAGAATTAAGCTCGCACCTTTCCTGAGTTCAAATCTGCTTTTGGGGCTGAGCTGCGACTTATAGTTTTCGAGAAAATGGGATTCTTGCAAAGCTCTTTGAGGTAGTCAGAAATTCCAATGCAACCCCTGTAAAAATTCGAAACTTTTTTTTCATCCCCGATTTGAAAATTGCTTATGCAGAATTGAGCTGCGACTTATAGTTTTTGAGAAAATTCGATTTTTGCAACGCTCTTCGAGGCAGTCAGAAATTCCAATGCAACCCCTGTAAAAATTTGAAATTTTTTTTTTCACCCTCGATTTGAAAATTGTTTATTGTGAATTAAGCTCGCACCTTTCCTGAGTTCAAATCTGCTTTTGGGGTTGAGCTGCGACTTATAGTTTTCGAGAAAATGGATTCTTGCAAAGCTCTTCGGGGCAGTCAGAAATTCCAATGCAACCCCTGTAAAAATTTGAAATTTTTTTTTTCATCCCCGATTTGAAAATTGTTTATGCAGAATTAAGCTCGCACCTTTCCTGAGTTCAAATCTGCTTTTGGGGTTGAGCTGCGACTTATAGTTTTCGAGAAAATGGGATTCTTGCAAAGCTCTTCGAGGCAGTCAGAAATTAGAATGCAACCCCTGTAAAAATTTGAAATTTTTTTTTTCATCCCCGATTTGAAAATTATTTATGCAGAATTAAGCTCGCACCTTTCCTGAGCTCAAATCTGCTCTTGGGGTTGAGCTGCGACTTATAGTTTTCGAGAAAATTAGATTTTTGTAACGCTCTTCGAGGCAGTCAGAAATTCCAATGCAACCCCTGTAAAAATTTGAAATTTTTTTTTTCATCCCCGATTTGAAAATTGCTTATGCAGAATTAAGCTCGCATCTTTCCTGAGTTCAAATCTGCTTTTGGGGTTGAGCTGCGGCTTTCAGTTTTCGAGAAAATTAGATTTTTGTAACGCTCTTCGAGGCAGTCAGAAATTCCAATGCAACCCCTGTAAAAATTTGAAATTTTTTTTTTCATCCCCGATTTGAAAATTGCTTATGCAGAATTAAGCTCGCACCTTTCCTGAGTTCAAATCTGCTTTTGGGGCTGAGCTGCGACTTATAGTTTTCGAGAAAATGGGATTCTTGCAAAGCTCTTTGAGGTAGTCAGAAATTCCAATGCAACCCCTGTAAAAATTTGAAACTTTTTTTTCATCCCCGATTTGAAAATTGCTTATGCAGAATTAAGCTCGCACCTTTCCTGAGTTTAAATCTGCTTTTGGGGTTGAGCTGCGACTTATAGTTTTCGAGAAAATTCGATTTTTGCAACGCTCTTCGAGGCAGTCAGAAATTCCAATGCAACCCCTGTAAAAATTTGAAATTTTTTTTTTCACCCTCGATTTGAAAATTGTTTATG
The DNA here is from genome assembly GCA_946965025.1 of Blera fallax. NCBI lineage: Eukaryota > Metazoa > Arthropoda > Insecta > Diptera > Syrphidae > Blera > Blera fallax. The sequence continues at coordinate 68,350,915 of OX337246.1, read as the reverse complement.
CAGAATTAAGCTCGCACCTTTCCTGAGTTCAAATCTGCTTTTGGGGTTGAGCTGCGACTTATAGTTTTCGAGAAAATGGGATTCTTGCAAAGCTCTTCGGGGCAGTCAGAAATTCCAATGCAACCCCTGTAAAAATTTGAAATTTTTTTTTTCATCCCCGATTTGAAAATTGTTTATGCAGAATTAAGCTCGCACCTTTCCTGAGTTCAAATCTGCTTTTGGGGTTGAGCTGCGACTTATAGTTTTCGAGAAAATGGGATTCTTGCAAAGCTCTTCGAGGCAGTCAGAAATTAGAATGCAACCCCTGTAAAAATTTGAAATTTTTTTTTTCATCCCCGATTTGAAAATTATTTATGCAGAATTAAGCTCGCACCTTTCCTGAGCTCAAATCTGCTTTTGGGGTTGAGCTGCGACTTATAGTTTTCGAGAAAATTAGATTTTTGTAACGCTCTTCGAGGCAGTCAGAAATTCCAATGCAACCCCTGTAAAAATTTGAAATTTTTTTTTCATCCCCGATTTGAAAATTGCTTATGCAGAATTAAGCTCGCACCTTTCCTGAGTTCAAATCTGCTTTTGGGGTTGAGCTGCGACTTATAGTTTTCGAGAAAATGGGATTCTTGCAAAGCTCTTCGAGGCAGTCAGAAATTCCAATGCAACCCCTGTAAAAATTTGTAATTTTTTTTTCATCCCTGATTTGAAAATTGTTTATGCAGAATTAAGCTCGCACCTTTCCTGAGTTCAAATCTGCTTTGGGGGTTGAGCTGCGACTTATAGTTTTCGAGAAAATTAGATTATTGCAAAGCTCTTCGAGGCAGTCAGAAATTCCAATGCAACCCCTGTAAAAATTTGAAATTTTTTTTTTCATCCCCGATTTGAAAATTGTTTATGCAGAATTAAGCTCGCATCTTTCCTGAGTTCAAATCTGCTTTTGGGGTTGAGCTGCGACTTATAGTTTTCGAGAAAATGGGATTCTTGCAAAGCTCTTCGGGGCAGTCAGAAATTCCAATGCAACCCCTGTAAAAATTTGAAATTTTTTTTTCATCCCCGATTTGAAAATTGCTTATGCAGAATTAAGCTCGCACCTTTCCTGAGTTCAAATCTGCTTTTGGGGTTGAGCTGCGACTTATAGTTTTCGAGAAAATGGGATTCTTGCAAAGCTCTTCGAGGTAGTCAGAAATTCCAATGCAACCCCTGTAAAAATTTGAAATTTTTTTTTTCATCCCCGATTTGAAAATTGTTTATGCAGAATTAAGCTCGCACCTTTCCTGAGTTCAAATCTGCTTTGGGGGTTGAGCTGCGACTTATAGTTTTCGAGAAAATTAGATTATTGCAAAGCTCTTCGAGGCAGTCAGAAATTCCAATGCAACCCCTGTAAAAATTTGAAATTTTTTTTTTCATCCCCGATTTGAAAATTGTTTATGCAGAATTAAGCTCGCATCTTTCCTGAGTTCAAATCTGCTTTTGGGGTTGAGCTGCGACTTATAGTTTTCGAGAAAATGGGATTCTTGCAAAGCTCTTCGGGGCAGTCAGAAATTCCAATGCAACCCCTGTAAAAATTTGAAATTTTTTTTTCATCCCCGATTTGAAAATTGCTTATGCAGAATTAAGCTCGCACCTTTCCTGAGTTCAAATCTGCTTTTGGGGTTGAGCTGCGACTTATAGTTTTCGAGAAAATGGGATTCTTGCAAAGCTCTTCGAGGTAGTCAGAAATTCCAATGCAACCCCTGTAAAAATTTGAAATTTTTTTTTTCATCCCCGATTTGAAAATTGTTTATGCAGAATTAAGCTCGCACCTTTCCTGAGTTCAAATCTGCTTTGGGGGTTGAGCTGCGACTTATAGTTTTCGAGAAAATTAGATTATTGCAAAGCTCTTCGAGGCAGTCAGAAATTCCAATGCAACCCCTGTAAAAATTTTAAATTTTTTTTTTCATCCCCGATTTGAAAATTGTTTATGCAGAATTAAGCTCGCATCTTTCCTGAGTTCAAATCTGCTTTTGGGGTTGAGCTGCGACTTATAGTTTTCGAGAAAATTAGATTTTTGTAACGCTCTTCGAGGCAGTCAGAAATTCCAATGCAACCCCTGTAAAAATTTGAAATTTTTTTTTCATCCCCGATTTGAAAATTGCTTATGCAGAATTAAGCTCGCACCTTTCCTGAGTTCAAATCTGCTTTTGGGGTTGAGCTGCGACTTATAGTTTTCGAGAAAATGGGATTCTTGCAAAGCTCTTCGAGGTAGTCAGAAATTAGAATGCAACCCCTGTAAAAATTTGAAATTTTTTTTTTCATCCCCGATTTGAAAATTATTTATGCAGAATTAAGCTCGCACCTTTCCTGAGTTCAAATCTGCTTTGGGGGTTGAGCTGCGACTTATAGTTTTCGAGAAAATTAGATTATTGCAAAGCTCTTCGAGGCAGTCAGAAATTCCAATGCAACCCCTGTAAAAATTTTAAATTTTTTTTTTCATCCCCGATTTGAAAATTGTTTATGCAGAATTAAGCTCGCATCTTTCCTGAGTTCAAATCTGCTTTTGGGGTTGAGCTGCGACTTATAGTTTTCGAGAAAATTAGATTTTTGTAACGCTCTTCGAGGCAGTCAGAAATTCCAATGCAACCCCTGTAAAAATTTGAAATTTTTTTTTTCATCCCCGATTTGAAAATTGTTTATGCAGAATTAAGCTCGCACCTTTCCTGAGTTCAAATCTGCTTTGGGGGTTGAGCTGCGACTTATAGTTTTCGAGAAAATTAGATTATTGCAAAGCTCTTCGAGGCAGTCAGAAATTCCAATGCAACCCCTGTAAAAATTTTAAATTTTTTTTTTCATCCCCGATTTGAAAATTGTTTATGCAGAATTAAGCTCGCATCTTTCCTGAGTTCAAATCTGCTTTTGGGGTTGAGCTGCGACTTATAGTTTGCGAGAAAATTAGATTCTTGCAACGCTCTTCGAGGTAGTCAGAAATTCCAATGCAACCCCTGTAAAAATTTGAAATTTTTTTTTCATCCCCGATTTGAAAATTGTTTATGCAGAATTAAGCTCGCACCTTTCCTGAGTTCAAATCTGCTTTGGGGGTTGAGCTGCGACTTATAGTTTTCGAGAAAATTAGATTATTGCAAAGCTCTTCGAGGCAGTCAGAAATTCCAATGCAACCCCTGTAAAAATTTTAAATTTTTTTTTTCATCCCCGATTTGAAAATTGTTTATGCAGAATTAAGCTCGCATCTTTCCTGAGTTCAAATCTGCTTTTGGGGTTGAGCTGCGAATTACAGTTTTCGAGAAAATGGGATTCTTGCAAAGCTCTTCGGGGCAGTCAGAAATTCCAATGCAACCCCTGTAAAAATTTGTTTTTTTTTTTTTCATCCCCGATTTGAATATTGCTTATGCAGAATTAAGCTCGCACCTTTCCTGAGTTCAAATCTGCTTTTGGGGTTGAGCTGCGACTTATAGTTTTCGAGAAAATGGGATTCTTGCAAAGCTCTTCGAGGTAGTCAGAAATTCCAATGCAACCCCTGTAAAAATTTGAAATTTTTTTTTTCATCCCCGATTTGAAAATTGTTTATGCAGAATTAAGCTCGCACCTTTCCTGAGTTCAAATCTGCTTTGGGGGTTGAGCTGCGACTTATAGTTTTCGAGAAAATTAGATTATTGCAAAGCTCTTCGAGGCAGTCAGAAATTCCAATGCAACCCCTGTAAAAATTTTAAATTTTTTTTTTCATCCCCGATTTGAAAATTGTTTATGCAGAATTAAGCTCGCATCTTTCCTGAGTTCAAATCTGCTTTTGGGGTTGAGCTGCGACTTATAGTTTTCGAGAAAATTAGATTTTTGTAACGCTCTTCGGGGCAGTCAGAAATTCCAATGCAACCCCTGTAAAAATTTGTTTTTTTTTTTTTCATCCCCGATTTGAATATTGCTTATGCAGAATTAAGCTCGCACCTTTCCTGAGTTCAAATCTGCTTTTGGGGTTGAGCTGCGACTTATAGTTTTCGAGAAAATGGGATTCTTGCAAAGCTCTTCGAGGTAGTCAGAAATTCCAATGCAACCCCTGTAAAAATTTGAAATTTTTTTTTTCATCCCCGATTTGAAAATTGTTTATGCAGAATTAAGCTCGCACCTTTCCTGAGTTCAAATCTGCTTTGGGGGTTGAGCTGCGACTTATAGTTTTCGAGAAAATTAGATTATTGCAAAGCTCTTCGAGGCAGTCAGAAATTCCAATGCAACCCCTGTAAAAATTTTAAATTTTTTTTTTCATCCCCGATTTGAAAATTGTTTATGCAGAATTAAGCTCGCATCCTTCCTGAGTTCAAATCTGCTTTTGGGGTTGAGCTGCGACTTATAGTTTTCGAGAAAATTAGATTTTTGTAACGCTCTTCGAGGCAGTCAGAAATTCCAATGCAACCCCTGTAAAAATTTGAAATTTTTTTTTTCATCCCCGATTTGAAAATTGTTTATGCAGAATTAAGCTCGCACCTTTCCTGAGTTCAAATCTGCTTTGGGGGTTGAGCTGCGACTTATAGTTTTCGAGAAAATTAGATTATTGCAAAGCTCTTCGAGGCAGTCAGAAATTCCAATGCAACCCCTGTAAAAATTTAAAATTTTTTTTTTTCATCCCCGATTTGAAAATTGTTTATGCAGAATTGAGCTCGCATCTTTCCTGAGTTCAAATCTGCTTTTGGGGTTGAGCTGCGACTTATAGTTTTCGAGAAAATTAGATTTTTGTAACGCTCTTCGAGGCAGTCAGAAATTCCAATGCAACCCCTGTAAAAATTTGAAATTTTTTTTTTCATCCCCGATTTGAAAATTGTTTATGCAGAATTAAGCTCGCACCTTTCCTGAGTTCAAATCTGCTTTTGGGGTTGAGCTGCGACTTATAGTTTTCGAGAAAATGGGATTCTTGCAAAGCTCTTCGAGGTAGTCAGAAATTCCAATGCAACCCCTGTAAAAATTTGAAATTTTTTTTTTCATCCCCGATTTGAAAATTGTTTATGCAGAATTAAGCTCGCACCTTTCCTGAGTTCAAATCTGCTTTGGGGGTTGAGCTGCGACTTATAGTTTTCGAGAAAATGGGATTCTTGCAAAGCTCTTCGAGGCAGTCAGAAATTCCAATGCAACCCTTGTAAAAATTTTAAATTTTTTTTTTCATCCCCGATTTGAAAATTGTTTATGGAGAATTAAGCTCGCACCTTTCCTGAGTTCAAATCTGCTTTTGGAGTTGAGCTGCGACTTATAGTTTTCGAGAAAATGGGATTCTTGCAAAGCTCTTCGAGGCAGTCAGAAATTCTAATGCAAACCCTGTAAAAATTTGAAATTTTTTTTTCATCCCCGATTTGAAAATTGTTTATGCAGAATTAAGCTCGCACCTTTCCTGAGTTCAAATCTGCTTTTGGGGTTGAGCTGCGACTTATAGTTTTCGAGAAAATTAGATTTTCGCAACGCTCTTCGAGGCAGTCAGAAATTCCAATGCAACCCCTGTAAAAATTTGAAATTTTTTTTTTCACCCTCGATTTGAAAATTGTTTATGCGGAATTAAGCTCACGCCTTTCCTGAGTACAAATCTGCTTTTGGAGTTGAGCTGCGACTTATAGTTTTCGAGAAAATGGGATTCTTGCAAAGCTCTTCGAGGCAGTCAGAAATTCCAATGCAACCCCTGTAAAAATTTGAAATTTTTTTTTCATCCCCGATTTGAAAATTGTTTATGCAGAATTAAGCTCGCACCTTTCCTGAGTTCAAATCTGCTTTTAGGGTTGAGCTGCGACTTATAGTTTTCGAGAAAATGGGATTTTTGTAACGCTCTTCGAGGCAGTCAGAAATTCCAATGCAACCCCTGTAAAAATTTGAAATTTTTTTTTTCATCCCCGATTTGAAAATTGTTTATGCAGAATTAAGCTCGCACCTTTCCTGAGTTCAAATCTGCTTTTGGGGTTGAGCTGCGACTTATAGTTTTCGAGAAAATTAGATTTTTGCAACGCTCTTCGAGGCAGTCAGAAATTCCAATGCAACCCCTGTAAAAATTTGAAATTTTTTTTTTCATCCCCGATTTGAAAATTGTTTATGCAGAATTAAGCTCGCACCTTTCCTGAGTTCAAATCTGCTTTTGGGGTTGAGCTGCGACTTATAGTTTTCGAGAAAATTAGATTTTTGCAACGCTCTTCGAGGCAGTCAGAAATTCCAATGCAACCCCTGTAAAAATTTGAAATTTTTTTTTTCATCCCCGATTTGAAAATTGTTTATGCAGAATTAAGCTCGCACCTTTCCTGAGTTCAAATCTGCTTTGGGGGTTGAGCTGCGACTTATAGTTTTCGAGAAAATGGGATTCTTGCAAAGCTCTTCGAGGCAGTCAGAAATTCTAATGCAACCCCTGTAAAAATTTGAAATTTTTTTTTCATCCCCGATTTGAAAATTGATTATGCAGAATTAAGCTCGCACCTTTCCTGAGTTCAAATCTGCTTTTGGGGTTGAGCTGCGACTTATAGTTTTCGAGAAAATTAGATTTTCGCAACGCTCTTCGAGGCAGTCAGAAATTCCAATGCAACCCCTGTAAAAATTTGAAATTTTTTTTTTCACCCTCGATTTGAAAATTGTTTATGCGGAATTAAGCTCAAGCCTTTCCTGAGTACAAATCTGCTTTTGGAGTTGAGCTGCGACTTATAGTTTTCGAGAAAATGGGATTCTTGCAAAGCTCTTCGAGGCAGTCAGAAATTCCAATGCAACCCCTGTAAAAATTTGAAATTTTTTTTTCATCCCCGATTTGAAAATTGTTTATGCAGAATTAAGCTCGCACCTTTCCTGAGTTCAAATCTGCTTTTAGGGTTGAGCTGCGACTTATAGTTTTCGAGAAAATGGGATTTTTGTAACGCTCTTCGAGGCAGTCAGAAATTCCAATGCAACCCCTGTAAAAATTTGAAATTTTTTTTTTCATCCCCGATTTGAAAATTGTTTATGCAGAATTAAGCTCGCACCTTTCCTGAGTTCAAATCTGCTTTTGGGGTTGAGCTGCGACTTATAGTTTTCGAGAAAATTAGATTTTTGCAACGCTCTTCGAGGCAGTCAGAAATTCCAATGCAACCCCTGTAAAAATTTGAAATTTTTTTTTTCATCCCCGATTTGAAAATTGTTTATGCAGAATTAAGCTCGCACCTTTCCTGAGCTCAAATCTGCTTTTGGGGTTGAGCTGCGACTTATAGTTTTCGAGAAAATTAGATTCGTGCAACGCTCTTCGAGGCAGTCAGAAATTCCAATGCAACCCCTGTAAAAATTTGAAATTTTTTTTTCACCCTCGATTTGAAAATTGTTTATGCAGAATTAAGCTCACGCCTTTCCTGAGTTCAAATCTGCTTTTGGAGTTGAGCTGCGACTTATAGTTTTCGAGAAAATGGGATTCTTGCAAAGCTCTTCGAGGCAGTCAGAAATTCCAATGCAACCCCTGTAAAAATTTGAAATTTTTTTTTTCATCCCCGATTTGAAAATTGTTTATGCAGAATTAAGCTCGCACCTTTCCTGAGTTCAAATCTGCTTTTGGGGTTGAGCTGCGACTTATAGTTTTCGAGAAAATGGGATTCTTGCAAACCTCTTCGAGGTAGTCAGAAATTCCAATGCAACCCCTGTAAAAATTTGAAATTTTTTTTTTCATCCCCGATTTGAAAATTGTTTATGCAGAATTAAGCTCGCACCTTTCCTGAGTTCAAATCTGCTTTTGGGGTTGAGCTGCGACTTATAGTTTTCGAGAAAATGGGATTCTTGCAAAGCTCTTCGGGGCAGTCAGAAATTCCAATGCAACCCCTGTAAAAATTTGAAATTTTTTTTTTCATCCCCGATTTGAAAATTGTTTATGCAGAATTAAGCTCGCACCTTTCCTGAGTTCAAATCTGCTTTTGGGGTTGAGCTGCGACTTATAGTTTTCGAGAAAATTAGATTTTTGTAACGCTCTTCGAGGCAGTCAGAAATTCCAATGCAACCCCTGTAAAAATTTGAAATTTTTTTTTCACCCTCGATTTGAAAATTGTTTATGCGGAATTAAGCTCAAGCCTTTCCTGAGTACAAATCTGCTTTTGGAGTTGAGCTGCGACTTATAGTTTTCGAGAAAATGGGATTCTTGCAAAGCTCTTCGAGGCAGTCAGAAATTCCAATGCAACCCCTGTAAAAATTTGAAATTTTTTTTTCATCCCCGATTTGAAAATTGTTTATGCAGAATTAAGCTCGCACCTTTCCTGAGTTCAAATCTGCTTTTGGGGTTGAGCTGCGACTTATAGTTTTCGAGAAAATTAGATTTTTGCAACGCTCTTCGAGGCAGTCAGAAATTCCAATGCAACCCCTGTAAAAATTTGAAATTTTTTTTTTCATCCCCGATTTGAAAATTGTTTATGCAGAATTAAGCTCGCACCTTTCCTGAGCTCAAATCTGCTTTTGGGGTTGAGCTGCGACTTATAGTTTTCGAGAAAATTAGATTCGTGCAAAGCTCTTCGAGGCAGTCAGAAATTCCAATGCAACCCCAGTAAAAATTTGAAATTTTTTTTTTCATCCCCGATTTGAAAATTGTTTATGCAGAATTAAGCTCACGCCTTTCCTGAAGTCAAATCTGCTTTTGGGGTTGAGCTGCGACTTATAGTTTTCGAGAAAATGGGATTCTTGCAAAGCTCTTCGAGGCAGTCAGAAATTCCAATGCAACCCCTGTAAAAATTTGAAATTTTTTTTTCATCCCCGATTTGAAAATTGTTTATGCAGAATTAAGCTCGCACCTTTCCTGAGTTCAAATCTGCTTTTAGGGTTGAGCTGCGACTTATAGTTTTCGAGAAAATGGGATTTTTGTAACGCTCTTCGAGGCAGTCAGAAATTCCAATGCAACCCCAGTAAAAATTTGAAATTTTTTTTTTCATCCCCGATTTGAAAATTGTTTATGCAGAATTAAGCTCGCACCTTTCCTGAGTTCAAATCTGCTTTTGGGGTTGAGCTGCGACTTATAGTTTTCGAGAAAATTAGATTTGTGCAACGCTCTTCGAGGCAGTCAGAAATTCCAATGCAACCAACCCCTGTAAAAATTTGAAATTTTTTTTTTCACCCTCGATTTGAAAATTGTTTATTGTGAATTAAGCTCGCACCTTTCCTGAGTTCAAATCTGCTTTTGGGGTTGAGCTGCGACTTATAGTTTTCGAGCAAATGGGATTCTTGCAAAGCTCTTCGGGGCAGTCAGAAATTCCAATGCAACCCCTGTAAAAATTTGAAACTTTTTTTCATCCCCGATTTGAAAACTGCTTATGCAGAATTAAGCTCGCACCTTTCCTGAGTTCAAATCTGCTTTTGGGGTTGAGCTGCGACTTATAGTTTTTGAGAAAATTCGATTTTTGCAACGCTCTTCGAGGCAGTCAGAAATTCCAATGCAACCCCTGTAAAAATTTGAAATTTTTTTTTCACCCTCGATTTGAAAATTGTTTATGCAGAATTAAGCTCACGCCTTTCCTGAGTTCAAATCTGCTTTTGGAGTTGAGCTGCGACTTATAGTTTTCGAGAAAATGGGATTCTTGCAAAGCTCTTCGAGGCAGTCAGAAATTCCAATGCAACCCCTGTAAAAATTTGAAATTTTTTTTTTCATCCCCGATTTGAAAATTGTTTATGCAGAATTAAGCTCGCACCTTTCCTGAGTTCAAATCTGCTTTTGGGGTTGAGCTGCGACTTATAGTTTTCGAGAAAATGGGATTCTTGCAAACCTCTTCGAGGTAGTCAGAAATTCCAATGCAACCCCTGTAAAAATTTGAAATTTTTTTTTTCATCCCCGATTTGAAAATTGTTTATGCAGAATTAAGCTCGCACCTTTCCTGAGTTCAAATCTGCTTTTGGGGTTGAGCTGCGACTTATAGTTTTCGAGAAAATGGGATTCTTGCAAAGCTCTTCGGGGCAGTCAGAAATTCCAATGCAACCCCTGTAAAAATTTGAAATTTTTTTTTTCATCCCCGATTTGAAAATTGTTTATGCAGAATTAAGCTCGCACCTTTCCTGAGTTCAAATCTGCTTTTGGGGTTGAGCTGCGACTTATAGTTTTCGAGAAAATTAGATTTTTGTAACGCTCTTCGAGGCAGTCAGAAATTCCAATGCAACCCCTGTAAAAATTTGAAATTTTTTTTTTCATCCCCGATTTGAAAATTGCTTATGCAGAATTAAGCTCGCACCTTTCCTGAGTTCAAATCTGCTTGTGGGGTTGAGCTGCGAATTATAGTTTTCGAGAAAATGGGATTCTTGCAAAGCTCTTCGAGGTAGTCAGAAATTCCAATGCAACCCCTGTAAAAATTTGAAATTTTTTTTTCATCCCCGATTTGAAAATTGTTTATGCAGAATTAAGCTCGCACCTTTCCTGAGTTCAAATCTGCTTTGGGGGTTGAGCTGCGACTTATAGTTTTCGAGAAAATTAGATTTTTGTAACGCTCTTCGAGGCAGTCAGAAATTCCAATGCAACCCCTGTAAAAATTTTAAATTTTTTTTTTCATCCCCGATTTGAAAATTGTTTATGCAGAATTAAGCTCGCATATTTCCTGAGTTCAAATCTGCTTTTGGGGTTGAGCTGCGACTTATAGTTTTCGAGAAAATTAGATTTTTGTAACGCTCTTCGAGGCAGTCAGAAATTCCAATGCAACCCCTGTAAAAATTTTAAATTTTTTTTTTCATCCCCGATTTGAAAATTGTTTATGCAGAATTAAGCTCGCATCTTTCCTGAGTTCAAATCTGCTTTTGGGGTTGAGCTGCGACTTATAGTTTTCGAGAAAATTAGATTTTTGTAATGCTCTTCGAGGCAGTCAGAAATTCCCTGTAAAAATTTGAAATTTTTTTTTTCATCCCCGATTTGAAAATTGCTTATGCAGAATTAAGCTCGCACCTTTCCTGAGTTCAAATCTGCTTTTGGGGTTGAGCTGCGACTTATAGTTTTCGAGAAAATTAGATTTTTGCAAAGCTCTTCGAGGCAGTCAGAAATGCCAATGCAACCCCTGTAAAAATTTGAATTTTTTTTTTTCATCCCCGATTTGAAAATTGATTATGCAGAATTAAGCTCGCACCTTTCCTGAGTTCAAATCTGCTTTTGGGGTTGAGCTGCGACTTATAGTTTTCGAGCAAATTAGATTTTTGCAACGCTCTTCGAGGCAGTCAGAAATTCCAATGCAACCAACCCCTGTAAAAATTTGAAATTTTTTTTTTCACCCCCGATTTGAAAATTGTTTATGCAGAATTAAGCTCGCACCTTTCCTGAGTTCAAATCTGCTTTTGGAGCTGAGCTGCGACTTATAGTTTTCGAGAAAATGGGATTCTTGCAAAGCTCTTCGAGGCAGTCAGAAATTCCAATGCAACCCCTGTAAAAATTTGAAACTTTTTTTTCATCCCCGATTTGAAAATTGCTTATGCAGAATTAAGCTCGCACCTTTCCTGAGTTCAAATCTGCTTTTGGGGTTGAGCTGCGACTTATAGTTTTCGAGAAAATTAGATTCTTGCAAAGCTCTTCGAGGCAGTCAGAAATTCCAATGCAACCCCAGTAAAAATTTGAAATTTTTTTTTTCATCCCCGATTTGAAAATTGTTTATGCAGAATTAAGCTCACGCCTTTCCTGAAGTCAAATCTGCTTTTGGGGTTGAGCTGCGACTTATAGTTTTCGAGAAAATGGGATTCTTGCAAAGCTCTTCGAGGCAGTCAGAAATTCCAATGCAACCCCTGTCAAAATTTGAAATTTTTTTTTTCATCCCCGATTTGAAAATTGTTTATGCAGAATTAAGCTCGCACCTTTCCTGAGTTCAAATCTGCTTTTGGGGTTGAGCTGCGACTTATAGTTTTCGAGAAAATTAGATTTTTGCAACGCTCTTCGAGGCAGTCAGAAAACCCCTGTAAAAATTTGAAATTTTTTTTTTCATCCCCGATTTGAAAATTGTTTATGCAGAATTAAGCTCGCACCTTTCCTGAGTTCAAATCTGCTTTTGGGGTTGAGCTGCGACTTATAGTTTTCGAGAAAATGGGATTCTTGCAAAGCTCTTCGGGGCAGTCAGAAATTCCAATGCAACCCCTGTAAAAATTTGAAACTTTTTTTTCATCCCCGATTTGAAAATTGTTTATGCAGAATTAAGCTCGCACCTTTCCTGAGTTCAAATCTGCTTTTGGGGTTGAGCTGCGACTTATAGTTTTCGAGAAAATGGGATTCTTGCAAACCTCTTCGAGGTAGTCAGAAATTCCAATGCAACCCCTGTAAAAATTTGAAATTTTTTTTTTCATCCCCGATTTGAAAATTGTTTATGCAGAATTAAGCTCGCACCTTTCCTGAGTTCAAATCTGCTTTGGGGGTTGAGCTGCGACTTATAGTTTTCGAGAAAATTAGATTTTTGCAAAGCTCTTCGAGGCAGTCAGAAATTCCAATGCAACCAACCCCTGTAAAAATTTGAAATTTTTTTTTTCACCCTCGATTTGAAAATTGTTTATGCAGAATTAAGCTCGCACCTTTCCTGAGTTCAAATCTGCTTTTGGGGTTGAGCTGCGACTTATAGTTTTCGAGAAAATGGGATTCTTGCAAAGCTCTTCGGGGCAGTCAGAAATTCCAATGCAACCCCTGTAAAAATTTGAAATTTTTTTTTTCATCCCCGATTTGAAAACTGTTTATGCAGAATTAAGCTCGCACCTTTCCTGAGTTCAAATCTGCTTTTGTTGTTGAGCTGCGACTTATAGTTTTCGAGAAAATGGGATTCTTGCAAAGCTCTTCGAGGCAGTCAGAAATTAGAATGCAACCCCTGTAAAAATTTGAAATTTTTTTTTTCATCCCCGATTTGAAAATTATTTATGCAGAATTAAGCTCGCACCTTTCCTGAGCTCAAATCTGCTTTTGGGGTTGAGCTGCGACTTATAGTTTTCGAGAAAATTAGATTTTTGTAACGCTTTTCGAGGCAGTCAGAAATTCCAATGCAACCCCTGTAAAAATTTTAAATTTTTTTTTTCATCCCCGATTTGAAAATTGTTTATGCAGAATTAAGCTCGCACCTTTCCTGAGTTCAAATCTGCTTTTGGGGTTGAGCTGCGACTTATAGTTTTCGAGAAAATGGGATTCTTGCAAAGCTCTTCGGGGCAGTCAGAAATTCCAATGCAACCCCTGTAAAAATTTGAAATTTTTTTTTTCATCCCCGATTTGAAAATTGTTTATGCAGAATTAAGCTCGCACCTTTCCTGAGTTCAAATCTGCTTTTGGGGTTGAGCTGCGACTTATAGTTTTCGAGAAAATTAGATTTTTGTAACGCTCTTCGAGGCAGTCAGAAATTCCAATGCAACCCCTGTAAAAATTTGAAATTTTTTTTTTCATCCCCGATTTGAAAATTGCTTATGCAGAATTAAGCTCGCACCTTTCCTGAGTTCAAATCTGCTTGTGGGGTTGAGCTGCGAATTATAGTTTTCGAGAAAATGGGATTCTTGCAAAGCTCTTCGAGGTAGTCAGAAATTCCAATGCAACCCCTGTAAAAATTTGAAATTTTTTTTTCATCCCCGATTTGAAAATTGTTTATGCAGAATTAAGCTCGCACCTTTCCTGAGTTCAAATCTGCTTTGGGGGTTGAGCTGCGACTTATAGTTTTCGAGAAAATTAGATTTTTGTAACGCTCTTCGAGGCAGTCAGAAATTCCAATGCAACCCCTGTAAAAATTTTAAATTTTTTTTTTCATCCCCGATTTGAAAATTGTTTATGCAGAATTAAGCTCGCATATTTCCTGAGTTCAAATCTGCTTTTGGGGTTGAGCTGCGACTTATAGTTTTCGAGAAAATTAGATTTTTGTAACGCTCTTCGAGGCAGTCAGAAATTCCAATGCAACCCCTGTAAAAATTTTAAATTTTTTTTTTCATCCCCGATTTGAAAATTGTTTATGCAGAATTAAGCTCGCATCTTTCCTGAGTTCAAATCTGCTTTTGGGGTTGAGCTGCGACTTATAGTTTTCGAGAAAATTAGATTTTTGTAATGCTCTTCGAGGCAGTCAGAAATTCCCTGTAAAAATTTGAAATTTTTTTTTTCATCCCCGATTTGAAAATTGCTTATGCAGAATTAAGCTCGCACCTTTCCTGAGTTCAAATCTGCTTTTGGGGTTGAGCTGCGACTTATAGTTTTCGAGAAAATTAGATTTTTGCAAAGCTCTTCGAGGCAGTCAGAAATGCCAATGCAACCCCTGTAAAAATTTGAATTTTTTTTTTTCATCCCCGATTTGAAAATTGATTATGCAGAATTAAGCTCGCACCTTTCCTGAGTTCAAATCTGCTTTTGGGGTTGAGCTGCGACTTATAGTTTTCGAGCAAATTAGATTTTTGCAACGCTCTTCGAGGCAGTCAGAAATTCCAATGCAACCAACCCCTGTAAAAATTTGAAATTTTTTTTTTCACCCCCGATTTGAAAATTGTTTATGCAGAATTAAGCTCGCACCTTTCCTGAGTTCAAATCTGCTTTTGGAGCTGAGCTGCGACTTATAGTTTTCGAGAAAATGGGATTCTTGCAAAGCTCTTCGAGGCAGTCAGAAATTCCAATGCAACCCCTGTAAAAATTTGAAACTTTTTTTTCATCCCCGATTTGAAAATTGCTTATGCAGAATTAAGCTCGCACCTTTCCTGAGTTCAAATCTGCTTTTGGGGTTGAGCTGCGACTTATAGTTTTCGAGAAAATTAGATTCTTGCAAAGCTCTTCGAGGCAGTCAGAAATTCCAATGCAACCCCAGTAAAAATTTGAAATTTTTTTTTTCATCCCCGATTTGAAAATTGTTTATGCAGAATTAAGCTCACGCCTTTCCTGAAGTCAAATCTGCTTTTGGGGTTGAGCTGCGACTTATAGTTTTCGAGAAAATGGGATTCTTGCAAAGCTCTTCGAGGCAGTCAGAAATTCCAATGCAACCCCTGTCAAAATTTGAAATTTTTTTTTTCATCCCCGATTTGAAAATTGTTTATGCAGAATTAAGCTCGCACCTTTCCTGAGTTCAAATCTGCTTTTGGGGTTGAGCTGCGACTTATAGTTTTCGAGAAAATTAGATTTTTGCAACGCTCTTCGAGGCAGTCAGAAAACCCCTGTAAAAATTTGAAATTTTTTTTTTCATCCCCGATTTGAAAATTGTTTATGCAGAATTAAGCTCGCACCTTTCCTGAGTTCAAATCTGCTTTTGGGGTTGAGCTGCGACTTATAGTTTTCGAGAAAATGGGATTCTTGCAAAGCTCTTCGGGGCAGTCAGAAATTCCAATGCAACCCCTGTAAAAATTTGAAACTTTTTTTTCATCCCCGATTTGAAAATTGTTTATGCAGAATTAAGCTCGCACCTTTCCTGAGTTCAAATCTGCTTTTGGGGTTGAGCTGCGACTTATAGTTTTCGAGAAAATGGGATTCTTGCAAACCTCTTCGAGGTAGTCAGAAATTCCAATGCAACCCCTGTAAAAATTTGAAATTTTTTTTTTCATCCCCGATTTGAAAATTGTTTATGCAGAATTAAGCTCGCACCTTTCCTGAGTTCAAATCTGCTTTGGGGGTTGAGCTGCGACTTATAGTTTTCGAGAAAATTAGATTTTTGCAAAGCTCTTCGAGGCAGTCAGAAATTCCAATGCAACCAACCCCTGTAAAAATTTGAAATTTTTTTTTTCACCCTCGATTTGAAAATTGTTTATGCAGAATTAAGCTCGCACCTTTCCTGAGTTCAAATCTGCTTTTGGGGTTGAGCTGCGACTTATAGTTTTCGAGAAAATGGGATTCTTGCAAAGCTCTTCGGGGCAGTCAGAAATTCCAATGCAACCCCTGTAAAAATTTGAAATTTTTTTTTTCATCCCCGATTTGAAAACTGTTTATGCAGAATTAAGCTCGCACCTTTCCTGAGTTCAAATCTGCTTTTGTTGTTGAGCTGCGACTTATAGTTTTCGAGAAAATGGGATTCTTGCAAAGCTCTTCGAGGCAGTCAGAAATTAGAATGCAACCCCTGTAAAAATTTGAAATTTTTTTTTTCATCCCCGATTTGAAAATTATTTATGCAGAATTAAGCTCGCACCTTTCCTGAGCTCAAATCTGCTTTTGGGGTTGAGCTGCGACTTATAGTTTTCGAGAAAATTAGATTTTTGTAACGCTTTTCGAGGCAGTCAGAAATTCCAATGCAACCCCTGTAAAAATTTTAAATTTTTTTTTTCATCCCCGATTTGAAAATTGTTTATGCAGAATTAAGCTCGCACCTTTCCTGAGTTCAAATCTGCTTTTGGGGTTGAGCTGCGACTTATAGTTTTCGAGAAAATGGGATTCTTGCAAAGCTCTTCGAGGTAGTCAGAAATTCCAATGCAACCCCTGTAAAAATTTGAAATTTTTTTTTCATCCCCGATTTGGAAATTGTTTATGCAGAATTAAGCTCGCACCTTTCCTGAGTTCAAATCTGCTTTTGGAGTTGAGCTGCGACTTATAGTTTTCGAGAAAATTAGATTATTGCAAAGCTCTTCGAGGCCGTCAGAAATTCCAATGCAACCCCTGTAAAAATTTGAAATTTTTTTTTTCATCCCCGATTTGAAAATTGTTTATGCAGAATTAAGCTCGCACCTTTCCTGAGTTCAAATCTGCTTTTGGGGTTGAGCTGCGACTTATAGTTTTCGAGAAAATGGGATTCTTGCAAAGCTCTTCGAGGTAGTCAGAAATTCCAATGCAACCCCTGTAAAAATTTGAAATTTTTTTTTTCATCCCCGATTTGAAAATTGTTTATGCAGAATTAAGCTCGCACCTTTCCTGAGTTCAAATCTGCTTTGGGGGTTGAGCTGCGACTTATAGTTTTCGAGAAAATTAGATTCTTGCAAAGCTCTTCGAGGCAGTCAGAAATTCCAATGCAACCCCTGTAAAAATTTTAAATTTTTTTTTTCATCCCCGATTTGAAAATTGTTTATGCAGAATTAAGCTCGCATCTTTCCTGAGTTCAAATCTGCTTTTGGGGTTGAGCTGCGACTTATAGTTTTCGAGAAAATTAGATTTTTGTAACGCTCTTCGAGGCAGTCAGAAATTCCAATGCAACCCCTGTAAAAATTTGAAATTTTTTTTTTCATCCCCGATTTGAAAATTGTTTATGCAGAATTAAGCTCGCACCTTTCCTGAGTTCAAATCTGCTTTGGGGGTTGAGCTGCGACTTATAGTTTTCGAGAAAATTAGATTATTGCAAAGCTCTTCGAGGCAGTCAGAAATTCCAATGCAACCCCAGTAAAAATTTGAAATTTTTTTTTTCATCCCCGATTTGAAAATTGTTTATGCAGAATTAAGCTCACGCCTTTCCTGAAGTCAAATCTGCTTTTGGGGTTGAGCTGCGACTTATAGTTTTCGAGAAAATGGGATTCTTGCAAAGCTCTTCGAGGCAGTCAGAAATTCCAATGCAACCCCTGTCAAAATTTGAAATTTTTTTTTTCATCCCCGATTTGAAAATTGTTTATGCAGAATTAAGCTCGCACCTTTCCTGAGTTCAAATCTGCTTTTGGGGTTGAGCTGCGACTTATAGTTTTCGAGAAAATGGGATTCTTGCAAAGCTCTTCGGGGCAGTCAGAAATTCCAATGCAACCCCTGTAAAAATTTGAAACTTTTTTTTCATCCCCGATTTGAAAATTGTTTATGCAGAATTAAGCTCGCACCTTTCCTGAGTTCAAATCTGCTTTTGGGGTTGAGCTGCGACTTATAGTTTTCGAGAAAATGGGATTCTTGCAAACCTCTTCGAGGTAGTCAGAAATTCCAATGCAACCCCTGTAAAAATTTGAAATTTTTTTTTTCATCCCCGATTTGAAAATTGTTTATGCAGAATTAAGCTCGCACCTTTCCTGAGTTCAAATCTGCTTTGGGGGTTGAGCTGCGACTTATAGTTTTCGAGAAAATTAGATTTTTGCAAAGCTCTTCGAGGCAGTCAGAAATTCCAATGCAACCAACCCCTGTAAAAATTTGAAATTTTTTTTTTCACCCTCGATTTGAAAATTGTTTATGCAGAATTAAGCTCGCACCTTTCCTGAATTCAAATCTGCTTTTGGGGTTGAGCTGCGACTTATAGTTTTCGAGAAAATGGGATTCTTGCAAAGCTCTTCGGGGCAGTCAGAAATTCCAATGCAACCCCTGTAAAAATTTGAAATTTTTTTTTTCATCCCCGATTTGAAAACTGTTTATGCAGAATTAAGCTCGCACCTTTCCTGAGTTCAAATCTGCTTTTGTTGTTGAGCTGCGACTTATAGTTTTCGAGAAAATGGGATTCTTGCAAAGCTCTTCGAGGCAGTCAGAAATTAGAATGCAACCCCTGTAAAAATTTGAAATTTTTTTTTTCATCCCCGATTTGAAAATTATTTATGCAGAATTAAGCTCGCACCTTTCCTGAGCTCAAATCTGCTTTTGGGGTTGAGCTGCGACTTATAGTTTTCGAGAAAATTAGATTTTTGTAACGCTTTTCGAGGCAGTCAGAAATTCCAATGCAACCCCTGTAAAAATTTTAAATTTTTTTTTTCATCCCCGATTTGAAAATTGTTTATGCAGAATTAAGCTCGCACCTTTCCTGAGTTCAAATCTGCTTTTGGGGTTGAGCTGCGACTTATAGTTTTCGAGAAAATGGGATTCTTGCAAAGCTCTTCGAGGTAGTCAGAAATTCCAATGCAACCCCTGTAAAAATTTGAAATTTTTTTTTCATCCCCGATTTGGAAATTGTTTATGCAGAATTAAGCTCGCACCTTTCCTGAGTTCAAATCTGCTTTGGGGGTTGAGCTGCGACTTATAGTTTTCGAGAAAATTAGATTATTGCAAAGCTCTTCGAGGCCGTCAGAAATTCCAATGCAACCCCTGTAAAAATTTGAAATTTTTTTTTTCATCCCCGATTTGAAAATTGTTTATGCAGAATTAAGCTCGCACCTTTCCTGAGTTCAAATCTGCTTTTGGGGTTGAGCTGCGACTTATAGTTTTCGAGAAAATTAGATTATTGCAAAGCTCTTCGAGGCAGTCAGAAATTCCAATGCAACCCCTGTAAAAATTTGAAATTTTTTTTTTCATCCCCGATTTGAAAATTGCTTATGCAGAATTAAGCTCGCACCTTTCCTGAGTTCAAATCTGCTTTTGGGGTTGAGCTGCGACTTATAGTTTTCGAGAAAATGGGATTCTTGCAAAGCTCTTCGAGGTAGTCAGAAATTCCAATGCAACCCCTGTAAAAATTTGAAATTTTTTTTTTCATCCCCGATTTGAAAATTGTTTATGCAGAATTAAGCTCGCACCTTTCCTGAGTTCAAATCTGCTTTGGGGGTTGAGCTGCGACTTATAGTTTTCGAGAAAATTAGATTCTTGCAAAGCTCTTCGAGGTAGTCAGAAATTCCAATGCAACCCCTGTAAAAATTTTAAATTTTTTTTTTCATCCCCGATTTGAAAATTGTTTATGCAGAATTAAGCTCGCATCTTTCCTGAGTTCAAATCTGCTTTTGGGGTTGAGCTGCGACTTATAGTTTTCGAGAAAATTAGATTTTTGTAACGCTCTTCGAGGCAGTCAGAAATTCCAATGCAACCCCTGTAAAAATTTGAAATTTTTTTTTTCATCCCCGATTTGAAAATTGTTTATGCAGAATTAAGCTCGCACCTTTCCTGAGTTCAAATCTGCTTTGGGGGTTGAGCTGCGACTTATAGTTTTCGAGAAAATTAGATTATTGCAAAGCTCTTCGAGGCAGTCAGAAATTCCAATGCAACCCCTGTAAAAATTTTAAATTTTTTTTTTCATCCCCGATTTGAAAATGGTTTATGCAGAATTAAGCTCGCATCTTTCCTGAGTTCAAATCTGCTTTTGGGGTTGAGCTGCGACTTATAGTTTTCGAGAAAATTAGATTTTTGTAATGCTCTTCGAGGCAGTCAGAAATTCCAATGCAACCCCTGTAAAAATTTGAAATTTTTTTTTTCATCCCCGATTTGAAAATTGCTTATGCAGAATTAAGCTCGCACCTTTCCTGAGTTCAAATCTGCTTTTGGGGCTGAGCTGCGACTTATAGTTTTCGAGAAAATGGGATTCTTGCAAAGCTCTTCGAGGTAGTCAGAAATTCCAATGCAAAAATTTGAAAATGCAACCCCTGTAAAAATTTGAAATTTTTTTTTTCATCCCCGATTTGAAAATTGCTTATGCAGAATTAAGCTCGCACCTTTCCTGAGTTCAAATCTGCTTTTGGGGTTGAGCTGCGACTTATAGTTTTCGAGAAAATTAGATTTTTGCAAAGCTCTTCGAGGCAGTCAGAAATGCCAATGCAACCCCTGTAAAAATTTGAAATTTTTTTTTTCATCCCCGATTTGAAAATTGATTATGCAGAATTAAGCTCGCACCTTTCCTGAGTTCAAATCTGCTTTTGGGGTTGAGCTGCGACTTATAGTTTTCGAGCAAATTAGATTTTTGCAACGCTCTTCGAGGCAGTCAGAAATTCCAATGCAACCAACCCCTGTAAAAATTTGAAATTTTTTTTTTCACCCCCGATTTGAAAATTGTTTATGCAGAATTAAGCTCGCACCTTTCCTGAGTTCAAATCTGCTTTGGGGGTTGAGCTGCGACTTATAGTTTTCGAGAAAATTAGATTCTTGCAAAGCTCTTCGAGGCAGTCAGAAATTCCAATGCAACCCCTGTAAAAATTTTAAATTTTTTTTTTCATCCCCGATTTGAAAATTGTTTATGCAGAATTAAGCTCGCATCTTTCCTGAGTTCAAATCTGCTTTTGGGGTTGAGCTGCGACTTATAGTTTTCGAGAAAATTAGATTTTTGTAACGCTTTTCGAGGCAGTCAGAAATTCCAATGCAACCCCTGTAAAAATTTGAAATTTTTTTTTTCATCCCCGATTTGAAAATTGTTTATGCAGAATTAAGCTCGCACCTGTCCTGAGTTCAAATCTGCTTTTGGGGTTGAGCTGCGACTTATAGTTTTCGAGGAAATGGGATTCTTGCAAAGCTCTTCGAGGTAGTCAGAAATTCCAATGCAACCCCTGTAAAAATTTGAAATTTTTTTTTCATCCCCGATTTGAAAATTGTTTATGCAGAATTAAGCTCGCACCTTTCCTGAGTTCAAATCTGCTTTGGGGGTTGAGCTGCGACTTATAGTTTTCGAGAAAATTAGATTATTGCAAAGCTCTTCGAGGCCGTCAGAAATTCCAATGCAACCCCTGTAAAAATTTGAAATTTTTTTTTTCATCCCCGATTTGAAAATTGCTTATGCAGAATTAAGCTCGCACCTTTCCTGAGTTCAAATCTGCTTTTGGGGTTGAGCTGCGACTTATAGTTTTCGAGAAAATGGGATTCTTGCAAAGCTCTTCGAGGTAGTCAGAAATTCCAATGCAACCCCTGTAAAAATTTGAAATTTTTTTTTCATCCCCGATTTGAAAATTGTTTATGCAGAATTAAGCTCGCACCTTTCCTGAGTTCAAATCTGCTTTGGGGGTTGAGCTGCGACTTATAGTTTTCGAGAAAATTAGATTATTGCAAAGCTCTTCGAGGCAGTCAGAAATTCCAATGCAACCCCTGTAAAAATTTTAAATTTTTTTTTTCATCCCCGATTTGAAAATTGTTTATGCAGAATTAAGCTCGCATCTTTCCTGAGTTCAAATCTGCTTTTGGGGTTGAGCTGCGACTTATAGTTTTCGAGAAAATGGGATTCTTGCAAAGCTCTTCGAGGTAGTCAGAAATTCCAATGCAACCCCTGTAAAAATTTGAAATTTTTTTTTTCATCCCCGATTTGAAAATTGTTTATGCAGAATTAAGCTCGCACCTTTCCTGAGTTCAAATCTGCTTTGGGGGTTGAGCTGCGACTTATAGTTTTCGAGAAAATTAGATTCTTGCAAAGCTCTTCGAGGCAGTCAGAAATTCCAATGCAACCCCTGTAAAAATTTTAAATTTTTTTTTTCATCCCCGATTTGAAAATTGTTTATGCAGAATTAAGCTCGCATCTTTCCTGAGTTCAAATCTGCTTTTGGGGTTGAGCTGCGACTTATAGTTTTCGAGAAAATTAGATTTTTGTAACGCTCTTCGAGGCAGTCAGAAATTCCAATGCAACCCCCGTAAAAATTTGAAATTTTTTTTTTCATCCCCGATTTGAAAATTGTTTATGCAGAATTAAGCTCGCACCTTTCCTGAGTTCAAATCTGCTTTGGGGGTTGAGCTGCGACTTATAGTTTTCGAGAAAATTAGATTATTGCAAAGCTCTTCGAGGCAGTCAGAAATTCCAATGCAACCCCTGTAAAAATTTTAAATTTTTTTTTTCATCCCCGATTTGAAAATTGTTTATGCAGAATTAAGCTCGCATCTTTCCTGAGTTCAAATCTGCTTTTGGGGTTGAGCTGCGACTTATAGTTTTCGAGAAAATTAGATTTTTGTAATGCTCTTCGAGGCAGTCAGAAATTCCAATGCAACCCCTGTAAAAATTTGAAATTTTTTTTTTCATCCCCGATTTGAAAATTGCTTATGCAGAATTAAGCTCGCACCTTTCCTGAGTTCAAATCTGCTTTTGGGGCTGAGCTGCGACTTATAGTTTTCGAGAAAATGGGATTCTTGCAAAGCTCTTCGAGGTAGTCAGAAATTCCAATGCAAAAATTTGAAAATGCAACCCCTGTAAAAATTTGAAATTTTTTTTTTCATCCCCGATTTGAAAATTGCTTATGCAGAATTAAGCTCGCACCTTTCCTGAGTTCAAATCTGCTTTTGGGGTTGAGCTGCGACTTATAGTTTTCGAGAAAATTAGATTTTTGCAAAGCTCTTCGAGGCAGTCAGAAATGCCAATGCAACCCCTGTAAAAATTTGAAATTTTTTTTTTCATCCCCGATTTGAAAATTGCTTATGCAGAATTAAGCTCGCACCTTTCCTGAGTTCAAATCTGCTTTTGGGGTTGAGCTGCGACTTATAGTTTTCGAGCAAATTAGATTTTTGCAACGCTCTTCGAGGCAGTCAGAAATTCCAATGCAACCAACCCCTGTAAAAATTTGAAATTTTTTTTTTCACCCCCGATTTGAAAATTGTTTATGCAGAATTAAGCTCGCACCTTTCCTGAGTTCAAATCTGCTTTTGGAGCTGAGCTGCGACTTATAGTTTTCGAGAAAATGGGATTCTTGCAAAGCTCTTCGAGGCAGTCAGAAATTCCAATGCAACCCCTGTAAAAATTTGAAACTTTTTTTTCATCCCCGATTTGAAAATTGCTTATGCAGAATTAAGCTCGAACCTTTCCTGAGTTCAAATCTGCTTTTGGGGTTGAGCTGCGACTTATAGTTTTCGAGAAAATTAGATTTTTGCAACGATCTTCGAGGCAGTCAGAAATTCCAATGCAACCCCTGTAAAAATTTGAAATTTTTTTTTTCACCCTTGATTTGAAAATTGTTTATGCAGAATTAAGCTCGCACCTTTTCTGAGTTCAAATCTGCTTTTGGGGTTGAGCTGCGACTTATAGTTTTCGAGAAAATGGGATTCTTGCAAAGCTCTTCGAGGCAGTCAGAAATTCCAATGCAACCCCTGTAAAAATTTGAAATTTTTTTTTTCATCCCCGATTTGAAAATTGTTTATGGAGAATTAAGCTCGCACCTTTCCTGAGTTCAAATCTGCTTTTGGAGTTGAGCTGCGACTTATAGTTTTCGAGAAAATTAGATTTTTGCAACGCTCTTCGAGGCAGTCAGAAATTCCAATGCAACCCCTGTAAAAATTTGATATTTTTTTTTTTATCCCCAATTTGAATATTGTTTATGCAGAATTAAGCTCGCACCTTTCCTGAGTTCAAATCTGCTTTTGGGGTTGAGCTGCGACTTATAGTTTTCGAGAAAATGGGATTTTTGCAACGCTCTTCGAGGCAGTCAGAAATTCCAATGCAACCCCCGTAAAAATTTGAAATTTTTTTTTTCATCCTCGATTTGAAAATTGTTTATGCAGAATTAAGCTCACGCCTTTCCTGAGTTCAAATCTGCTTTTGGGGTTGAGCTGCGACTTATAGTTTTCCAGAAAATGGGATTCTTGCAAAGCTCTTCGAGGCAGTCTGAAATTCCAATGCAACCCCTGTAAAAATTTTAATTTTTTTTTTTCATCCCCGATTTTAAAATTGTTTATGCAGAATTAAGCTCGCACCTTTCCTGAGTTCAAATCTGCTTTGGGGGTTGAGCTGCGACTTATAGTTTTCGAGAAAATTAGATTCTTGCAAAGCTCTTCGAGGCAGTCAGAAATTCCAATGCAACCCCCGTAAAAATTTGAAATTTTTTTTTTCACCCTCGATTTGAAAATTGTTTATGCAGAATTAAGCTCACGCCTTTCCTGAGTTCAAATCTGCTTTTGGGGTTGAGCTGCGACTTATAGTTTTCGAGAAAATTAGATTTTTGCAACGCTCTTCGAGGCAGTCAGAAATTCCAATGGAACCCCTGTAAAAATTTGAAATTTTTTTTTTCATCCCCGATTTGAAAATTGTTTATGCAGAATTAAGCTCGCACCTTTCCTGAGTTCAAATCTGCTTTTGGGGTTGAGCTGCGACTTATAGTTTTCGAGAAAATTAGATTTTTGCAACGCTCTTCGAGGCAGTCAGAAATTCCAATGCAACCCCTGTAAAAATTTGATATTTTTTTTTTTTATCCCCAATTTGAATATTGTTTATGCAGAATTAAGCTCGCACCTTTCCTGAGTTCAAATCTGCTTTTGGGGTTGAGCTGCGACTTATAGTTTTCGAGAAAATGGGATTTTTGCAACGCTCTTCGAGGCAGTCAGAAATTCCAATGCAACCCCCGTAAAAATTTGAAATTTTTTTTTTCACCCTCGATTTGAAAATTGGTTATGCAGAATTAAGCTCACGCCTTTCCTGAGTTCAAATCTGCTTTTGGGGTTGAGCTGCGACTTATAGTTTTCGAGAAAATGGGATTCTTGCAAAGCTCTTCGAGGCAGTCAGAAATTCCAATGCAACCCCTGTAAAAATTTGAAATTTTTTTTTTTCATCCCCGATTTGAAAATTGTTTATGCAGAATTAAGCTCACACCTTTCCTGAGTTCAAATCTGCTTTTGGGGTTGAGCTGCGACTTATAGTTTTCGAGAAAATGGGATTTTTGCAACGCTCTTCGAGGCAGTCTGAAATTCCAATGCAACCCCTGTAAAAATTTTAATTTTTTTTTTTCATCCCCGATTTTAAAATTGTTTATGCAGAATTAAGCTCGCACCTTTCCTGAGTTCAAATCTGCTTTTGGGGTTGAGCTGCGACTTATAGTTTTCGAGAAAATTAGATTCTTGCAAAGCTCTTCGAGGCAGTCAGAAATTCCAATGCAACCCTTGTAAAAATTTTAAATTTTTTTTTTCATCCCCGATTTGAAAATTGTTTATGCAGAATTAAGCTCGCACCTTTCCTGAGTTCAAATCTGCTTTTGGGGTTGAGCTGCGACTTATAGTTTTCGAGAAAATGGGATTTTTGCAACGCTCTTCGAGGCAGTCAGAAATTCCAATGCAACCCCTGTAAAAATTTGAAATTTTTTTTTTCACCCTCGATTTGAAAATTGTTTATGCAGAATTAAGCTTGCACCTTTCCTGAGTTCAAATCTGCTTTTGGGGTTGAGCTGCGACTTATAGTTTTCGAGAAAATTAGATTCTTGCAAAGCTCTTCGAGGCAGTCAGAAATTCCAATGCAACCCCTGTAAAAATTTGAAATTTTTTTTTTCATCCCCGATTTGAAAATTGTTTATGCAGAATTAAGCTCGCACCTCTCCTGAGTTCAAATCTGCTTTTGGGGTTGAGCTGCGACTTATAGTTTTTGAGAAAATGGGATTCTTGCAAAGCTCTTCGAGGCAGTCAGAAATTCCAATGCAACCCCTGTAAAAATTTGAAATTTTTTTTTCGCCCTCGATTTGAAAATTGTTTATGCAGAATTAAGCTCGCACCTTTCCTGAGTTCAAATCTGCTTTTGGGGTTGAGCTGCGACTTATAGTTTTCGAGAAAATTAGATTCTTGCAAAGCTCTTCGAGGCAGTCAGAAATTCCAATGCAACCCCTGTAAAAATTTGAAATTTTTTTTTTCATCCCCGATTTGAAAATTGTTTATGCAGAATTAAGCTCGCACCTTTCCTGAGTTCAAATCTGCTTTTGGGGTTGAGCTGCGACTTATAGTTTTTGAGAAAATGGGATTCTTGCAAAGCTCTTCGAGGGAGTCAGAAATTCCAATGCAACCCCTGTAAAAATTTAAAATTTTTTTTTCACCCCCGATTTGAAAATTGTTTATGCAGAATTAAGCTCACGCCTTTCCTGAGTTCAAATCTGCTTTTTGGGTTGAGCTGCGACTTATAGTTTTCAAGAAAATTAGATTCTTGCAAAGCTCTTCGAGGCAGTCAGAAATTCCAATGCAACCCCCGTAAAAATTTGAAATTTTTTTTTTCACCCTCGATTTGAAAATTGTTTATGCAGAATTAAGCTCACGCCTTTCCTGAGTTCAAATCTGCTTTTGGGGTTGAGCTGCGACTTATAGTTTTCGAGAAAATTAGATTTTTGCAAAGCTCTTCGAGGCAGTCAGAAATTCCAATGCAACCCCTGTAAAAATTTGAAATTTTTTTTTCATCCCCGATTTGAAAATTGTTTATGCAGAATTAAGCTCGCACCTTTCCTGAGTTCAAATCTGCTTTTGGGGTTGAGCTGCGACTTATAGTTTTTGAGAAAATGGGATTCTTGCAAAGCTCTTCGAGGGAGTCAGAAATTCCAATGCAACCCCTGTAAAAATTTGAAATTTTTTTTTTCGCCCTCGATTTGAAAATTGTTTATGCAGAATTAAGTTCGCACCTTTCCTGAGTTCAAATCTGCTTTTGGGGTTGAGCTGCGACTTATAGTTTTCGAGAAAATTAGATTCTTGCAAAGCTCTTCGAGGCAGTCAGAAATTCCAATGCAACCCCTGTAAAAATTTGAAATTTTTTTTTTCATCCCCGATTTGAAAATTGTTTATGCAGAATTAAGCTCGCACCTTTCCTGAGTTCAAATCTGCTTTTGGGGTTGAGCTGCGACTTATAGTTTTTGAGAAAATGGGATTCTTGCAAAGCTCTTCGAGGGAGTCAGAAATTCCAATGCAACCCCTGTAAAAATTTAAAATTTTTTTTCACCCCCGATTTGAAAATTGTTTATGCAGAATTAAGCTCACGCCTTTCCTGAGTTCAAATCTGCTTTGGGGGTTGAGCTGCGACTTATAGTTTTCGAGAAAATTAGATTCTTGCAAAGCTCTTCGAGGCAGTCAGAAATTCCAATGCAACCCCCGTAAAAATTTGAAATTTTTTTTTTCACCCTCAATTTGAAAACTGTTTATGCAGAATTAAGCTCACGCCTTTCCTGAGTTCAAATCTGCTTTTGGGGTTGAGCTGCGACTTATAGTTTTCGAGAAAATTAGATTTTTGCAACGCTCTTCGAGGCAGTCAGAAATTCCAATGGAACCCCTGTAAAAATTTGAAATTTTTTTTTTCACCCTCGATTTGAAAATTGTTTATACAGAATTAAGCTCGCACCTTTCCTGAGTTCAAATCTGCTTTTGGGGTTGAGCTGCGACTTATAGTTTTCGAGAAAATTAGATTCTTGCAAAGCTCTTCGAGGCAGTCAGAAATTCCAATGCAACCCCTGTAAAAATTTGAAATTTTTTTTTTCATCCACGATTTGAAAATTGTTTATGCAGAATTAAGCTCGCACCTTTCCTGAGTTCAAATCTGCTTTTGGGGTTGAGCTGCGACTTATAGTTTTCGAGAAAATTAGATTTTTGCAACGCTCTTCGAGGCAGTCAGAAATTCCAATGCAACCCCTGTAAAAATTTGATATTTTTTTTTTTATCCCCAATTTGAATATTGTTTATGCAGAATTAAGCTCGCACCTTTCCTGAGTTCAAATCTGCTTTTGGGGTTGAGCTGCGACTTATAGTTTTCGAGAAAATGGGATTCTTGCAAAGCTCTTCGAGGCAGTCAGAAATTCCAATGCAACCCCTGTAAAAATTTGATATTTTTTTTTTTATCCCCAATTTGAATATTGTTTATGCAGAATTAAGCTCGCACCTTTCCTGAGTTCAAATCTGCTTTTGGGGTTGAGCTGCGACTTATAGTTTTCGAGAAAATGGGATTTTTGCAACGCTCTTCGAGGCAGTCAGAAATTCCAATGCAACCCCCGTAAAAATTTGAAATTTTTTTTTTCACCCTCGATTTGAAAATTGTTTATGCAGAATTAAGCTCACGCCTTTCTGAGTTCAAATCTGCTTTTGGGGTTGAGCTGCGACTTATAGTTTTCGAGAAAATTTGATTTTTGCAACGCTCTTCGAGGCAGTCAGAAATTCCAATGCAACCCCTGTAAAAATTTGAAACTTTTTTTTCATCCCCGATTTGAAAATTGCTTATGCAGAATTAAGCTCGCACCTTTTCTGAGTTCAAATCTGCTTTTGGGGTTGAGCTGCGACTTATAGTTTTCGAGAAAATGGGATTCTTGCAAAGCTCTTCGAGGCAGTCAGAAATTCCAATGCAACCCCTGTAAAAATTTGAAATTTTTTTTTTCATCCCCGATTTGAAAATTGTTTATGCAGAATTAAGCTCGCACCTTTCCTGAGTTCAAATCTGCTTTTGGGGTTGAGCTGCGACTTACAGTTTTTGAGAAAATGGGATTCTTGCAAAGCTCTTCGAGGGAGTCAGAAATTCCAATGCAACCCCTGTAAAAATTTGAAATTTTTTTTCACCCCCGGTTTGAAAATTGTTTATGCAGAATTAAGCTCACGCCTTTCCTGAGTTCAAATCTGCTTTATGGGTTGAGCTGCGACTTATAGTTTTCGAGAAAATTAGATTCTTGCAAAGCTCTTCGAGGCAGTCAGAAATTCCAATGCAACCCCCGTAAAAATTTGAAATTTTTTTTTTCACCCTCGATTTGAAAATTGTTTATGCAGAATTAAGCTCACGCCTTTCCTGAGTTCAAATCTGCTTTAGGGGTTGAGCTGCGACTTATAGTTTTCGAGAAAATTAGATTTTTGCAACGCTCTTCGAGGCAGTCAGAAATTCCAATGCAACCCCTGTAAAAATTTGAAATTTTTTTTTTCATCCCCGATTTGAAAATTGTTTATGCAGAATTAAGCTCGCACCTTTCCTGACTTCAAATCTGCTTTTGGGGTTGAGCTGCGACTTATAGTTTTCGAGAAAATTAGATTCTTGCAACGCTCTTCGAGGCAGTCAGAAATTCCAATGCAACCCCTGTAAAAATTTGATATTTTTTTTTTTATCCCCAATTTGAAAATTGTTTATGCAGAATTAAGCTCGCACCTTTCCTGAGTTCAAATCTGCTTTTGGGGTTGAGCTGCGACTTATAGTTTTCGAGAAAATGGGATTTTTGCAACGCTCTTCGAGGCAGTCAGAAATTCCAATGCAACCCCCGTAAAAATTTGAAATTTTTTTTTTCACCCTATTTTGCAAAGCTCTTCGAGGCAGTCAGAAATTCCAATGCAACCCCTGTAAAAATTTGATATATTTTTTTTTATCCCCAATTTGAATATTGTTTATGCAGAATTAAGCTCGCACCTTTCCTGAGTTCAAATCTGCTTTTGGGGTTGAGCTGCGACTTATAGTTTTCGAGAAAATGGGATTTTTGCAACGCTCTTCGAGGCAGTCAGAAATTCCAATGCAACCCCCGTAAAAATTTGAAATTTTTTTTTTCACCGTCGATTTGAAAATTGTTTATGCAGAATTAAGCTCACGCCTTTCCTGAGTTCAAATCTGCTTTTGGGGTTGAGCTGCGACTTATAGTTTTCGAGAAAATGGGATTCTTGCAAAGCTCTTCGAGGCAGTCAGAAATTCCAATGCAACCCCTGTAAAAATTTGAAATTTTTTTTTTTCATCCCCGATTTGAAAATTGTTTATGCAGAATTAAGCTCACACCTTTCCTGAGTTCAAATCTGCTTTTGGGGTTGAGCTGCGACTTATAGTTTTCGAGAAAATGGGATTTTTGCAACGCTCTTCGAGGCAGTCTGAAATTCCAATGCAACCCCTGTAAAAATTTTAATTTTTTTTTTCATCCCCGATTTTAAAATTGTTTATGCAGAATTAAGCTCGCACCTTTCCTGAGTTCAAATCTGCTTTTGGGGTTGAGCTGCGACTTATAGTTTTCGAGAAAATTAGATTCTTGCAAAGCTCTTCGAGGCAGTCAGAAATTCCAATGCAACCCCTGTAAAAATTTGAAATTTTTTTTTTCATCCCCGATTTGAAAATTGTTTATGCAGAATTAAGCTCGCACCTTTCCTGAGTTCAAATCTGCTTTTGGGGTTGAGCTGCGACTTATAGTTTTCGAGAAAATGGGATTTTTGCAACGCTCTTCGAGGCAGTCAGAAATTCCAATGCAACCCCTGTAAAAATTTGAAATTTTTTTTTTCATCCTCGATTTGAAAATTGTTTATGCAGAATTAAGCTCGCACCTTTCCTGAGTTCAAATCTGCTTTTGGGGTTGAGCTGCGACTTATAGTTTTCGAGAAAATTAGATTCTTGCAAAGCTCTTCGAGGCAGTCAGAAATTCCAATGCAACCCCTGTAAAAATTTGAAATTTTTTTTTTCATCCCCGATTTGAAAATTGTTTATGCAGAATTAAGCTCGCACCTTTCCTGAGTTCAAATCTGCTTTTGGGGTTGAGCTGCGACTTATAGTTTTTGAGAAAATGGGATTCTTGCAAAGCTCTTCGAGGCAGTCAGAAATTCCAATGCAACCCCTGTAAAAATTTGAAATTTTTTTTTCGCCCTCGATTTGAAAATTGTTTATGCAGAATTAAGCTCGCACCTTTCCTGAGTTCAAATCTGCTTTTGGGGTTGAGCTGCGACTTATAGTTTTCGAGAAAATTAGATTTTTGCAACGCTCTTCGAGGCAGTCAGAAATTCCAATGCAACCCCTGTAAAAATTTGATATTTTTTTTTTATCCCCAATTTGAATATTGTTTATGCAGAATTAAGCTCGCACCTTTCCTGAGTTCAAATCTGCTTTTGGGGTTGAGCTGCGACTTATAGTTTTCGAGAAAATGGGATTTTTGCAACGCTCTTCGAGGCAGTCAGAAATTCCAATGCAACCCCCGTAAAAATTTGAAATTTTTTTTTTCACCCTCGATTTGAAAATTGTTTATGCAGAATTAAGCTCACGCCTTTCCTGAGTTCAAATCTGCTTTTGGGGTTGAGCTGCGACTTATAGTTTTCGAGAAAATTAGATTTTTGCAACGCTCTTCGAGGCAGTCAGAAATTCCAATGGAACCCCTGTAAAAATTTGAAATTTTTTTTTTCACCCCCGGTTTGAAAATTGTTTATGCAGAATTAAGCTCACGCCTTTCCTGAGTTCAAATCTGCTTTATGGGTTGAGCTGCGACTTATAGTTTTCGAGAAAATTAGATTCTTGCAAAGCTCTTCGAGGCAGTCAGAAATTCCAATGCAACCCCCGTAAAAATTTGAAATTTTTTTTTTCACCCTCGATTTGAAAATTGTTTATGCAGAATTAAGCTCACGCCTTTCCTGAGTTCAAATCTGCTTTAGGGGTTGAGCTGCGACTTATAGTTTTCGAGAAAATTAGATTTTTGCAACGCTCTTCGAGGCAGTCAGAAATTCCAATGGAACCCCAGTAAAAATTTGAAATTTTTTTTTTCACCCTCGATTTGAAAATTGTTTATACAGAATTAAGCTCACACCTTTCCTGAGTTCAAATCTGCTTTTGGGGTTGAGCTGCGACTTATAGTTTTCGAGAAAATTAGATTCTTGCAAAGCTCTTCGAGGCAGTCAGAAATTCCAATGCAACCCCTGTAAAAATTTGAAATTTTTTTTTTCATCCCCGATTTGAAAATTGTTTATGCAGAATTAAGCTCGCACCTTTCCTGACTTCAAATCTGCTTTTGGGGTTGAGCTGCGACTTATAGTTTTCGAGAAAATTAGATTTTTGCAACGCTCTTCGAGGCAGTCAGAAATTCCAATGCAACCCCTGTAAAAATTTGATATTTTTTTTTTTATCCCCAATTTGAAAATTGTTTATGCAGAATTAAGCTCGCACCTTTCCTGAGTTCAAATCTGCTTTTGGGGTTGAGCTGCGACTTATAGTTTTCGAGAAAATGGGATTTTTGCAACGCTCTTCGAGGCAGTCAGAAATTCCAATGCAACCCCCGTAAAAATTTGAAATTTTTTTTTTCACCCTATTTTGCAAAGCTCTTCGAGGCAGTCAGAAATTCCAATGCAACCCCTGTAAAAATTTGATATATTTTTTTTTATCCCCAATTTGAATATTGTTTATGCAGAATTAAGCTCGCACCTTTCCTGAGTTCAAATCTGCTTTTGGGGTTGAGCTGCGACTTATAGTTTTCGAGAAAATGGGATTTTTGCAACGCTCTTCGAGGCAGTCAGAAATTCCAATGCAACCCCCGTAAAAATTTGAAATTTTTTTTTTCACCGTCGATTTGAAAATTGTTTATGCAGAATTAAGCTCACGCCTTTCCTGAGTTCAAATCTGCTTTTGGGGTTGAGCTGCGACTTATAGTTTTCGAGAAAATGGGATTCTTGCAAAGCTCTTCGAG
Source organism: Blera fallax (assembly GCA_946965025.1). Taxonomy (NCBI): domain Eukaryota; kingdom Metazoa; phylum Arthropoda; class Insecta; order Diptera; family Syrphidae; genus Blera; species Blera fallax. The sequence continues at coordinate 68,318,455 of OX337246.1, read as the reverse complement.
GCAGTCAGAAATTCCAATGCAACCCCTGTAAAAATTTGAAATTTTTTTTTTTCATCCCCGATTTGAAAATTGTTTATGCAGAATTAAGCTCACACCTTTCCTGAGTTCAAATCTGCTTTTGGGGTTGAGCTGCGACTTATAGTTTTCGAGAAAATGGGATTTTTGCAACGCTCTTCGAGGCAGTCTGAAATTCCAATGCAACCCCTGTAAAAATTTTAATTTTTTTTTTCATCCCCGATTTTAAAATTGTTTATGCAGAATTAAGCTCGCACCTTTCCTGAGTTCAAATCTGCTTTTGGGGTTGAGCTGCGACTTATAGTTTTCGAGAAAATTAGATTCTTGCAAAGCTCTTCGAGGCAGTCAGAAATTCCAATGCAACCCCTGTAAAAATTTGAAATTTTTTTTTTCATCCCCGATTTGAAAATTGTTTATGCAGAATTAAGCTCGCACCTTTCCTGAGTTCAAATCTGCTTTTGGGGTTGAGCTGCGACTTATAGTTTTCGAGAAAATGGGATTTTTGCAACGCTCTTCGAGGCAGTCAGAAATTCCAATGCAACCCCTGTAAAAATTTGAAATTTTTTTTTTCATCCTCGATTTGAAAATTGTTTATGCAGAATTAAGCTCGCACCTTTCCTGAGTTCAAATCTGCTTTTGGGGTTGAGCTGCGACTTATAGTTTTCGAGAAAATTAGATTCTTGCAAAGCTCTTCGAGGCAGTCAGAAATTCCAATGCAACCCCTGTAAAAATTTGAAATTTTTTTTTTCATCCCCGATTTGAAAATTGTTTATGCAGAATTAAGCTCGCACCTTTCCTGAGTTCAAATCTGCTTTTGGGGTTGAGCTGCGACTTATAGTTTTTGAGAAAATGGGATTCTTGCAAAGCTCTTCGAGGCAGTCAGAAATTCCAATGCAACCCCTGTAAAAATTTGAAATTTTTTTTTCGCCCTCGATTTGAAAATTGTTTATGCAGAATTAAGCTCGCACCTTTCCTGAGTTCAAATCTGCTTTTGGGGTTGAGCTGCGACTTATAGTTTTCGAGAAAATTAGATTTTTGCAACGCTCTTCGAGGCAGTCAGAAATTCCAATGCAACCCCTGTAAAAATTTGATATTTTTTTTTTATCCCCAATTTGAATATTGTTTATGCAGAATTAAGCTCGCACCTTTCCTGAGTTCAAATCTGCTTTTGGGGTTGAGCTGCGACTTATAGTTTTCGAGAAAATGGGATTTTTGCAACGCTCTTCGAGGCAGTCAGAAATTCCAATGCAACCCCCGTAAAAATTTGAAATTTTTTTTTTCACCCTCGATTTGAAAATTGTTTATGCAGAATTAAGCTCACGCCTTTCCTGAGTTCAAATCTGCTTTTGGGGTTGAGCTGCGACTTATAGTTTTCGAGAAAATGGGATTTTTGCAACGCTCTTCGAGGCAGTCTGAAATTCCAATGCAACCCCTGTAAAAATTTTAATTTTTTTTTTTCATCCCCGATTTTAAAATTGTTTATGCAGAATTAAGCTCACGCCTTTCCTGAGTTCAAATCTGCTTTTGGGGTTGAGCTGCGACTTATAGTTTTCGAGAAAATGGGATTCTTGCAAAGCTCTTCGAGGCAGTCAGAAATTCCAATGCAACCCCTGTAAAAATTTGAAATTTTTTTTTTCATCCCCGATTTGAAAATTGTTTATGCAGAATTAAGCTCACACCTTTCCTGAGTTCAAATCTGCTTTTGGGGTTGAGCTGCGACTTATAGTTTTCGAGAAAATGGGATTTTTGCAACGCTCTTCGAGGCAGTCAGAAATTCCAATGCAACCCCTGTAAAAATTTGAAATTTTTTTTTTCATCCTCGATTTGAAAATTGTTTATGCAGAATTAAGCTCGCACCTTTCCTGAGTTCAAATCTGCTTTTGGGGTTGGGCTGCGACTTATAGTTTTCGAGAAAATTAGATTCTTGCAAAGCTCTTCGAGGCAGTCAGAAATTCCAATGCAACCCCTGTAAAAATTTGAAATTTTTTTTTTCATCCCCGATTTGAAAATTGTTTATGCAGAATTAAGCTCGCACCTTTCCTGAGTTCAAATCTGCTTTTGGGGTTGAGCTGCGACTTATAGTTTTTGAGAAAATGGGATTCTTGCAAAGCTCTTCGAGGCAGTCAGAAATTCCAATGCAACCCCTGTAAAAATTTGAAATTTTTTTTTCGCCCTCGATTTGAAAATTGTTTATGCAGAATTAAGCTCGCACCTTTCCTGAGTTCAAATCTGCTTTTGGGGTTGAGCTGCGACTTATAGTTTTCGAGAAAATGGGATTTTTGCAACGCTCTTCGAGGCAGTCAGAAATTCCAATGCAACCCCTGTAAAAATTTTAAATTTTTTATTTCATCCCCGATTTGAAAATTGTTTATGCAGATATAAGCTCGCACCTTTCCTGAGTTCAAATCTGCTTTTGGGGTTGAGCTGCGACTTATAGTTTTCGAGAAAATTAGATTCTTGCAAAGCTCTTCGAGGCAGTCAGAAATTCCAATGCAACCCCTGTAAAAATTTGAAATTTTTTTTTCGCCCTCGATTTGAAAATTGTTTATGCAGAATTAAGCTCGCACCTTTCCTGAGTTCAAATCTGCTTTTGGGGTTGAGCTGCGACTTATAGTTTTCGAGAAAATTAGATTTTTGCAACGCTCTTCGAGGCAGTCAGAAATTCCAATGCAACCCCTGTAAAAATTTGATATTTTTTTTTTATCCCCAATTTGAATATTGTTTATGCAGAATTAAGCTCGCACCTTTCCTGAGTTCAAATCTGCTTTTGGGGTTGAGCTGCGACTTATAGTTTTCGAGAAAATGGGATTTTTGCAACGCTCTTCGAGGCAGTCAGAAATTCCAATGCAACCCCCGTAAAAATTTGAAATTTTTTTTTTCACCCTCGATTTGAAAATTGTTTATGCAGAATTAAGCTCACGCCTTTCCTGAGTTCAAATCTGCTTTTGGGGTTGAGCTGCGACTTATAGTTTTCGAGAAAATGGGATTTTTGCAACGCTCTTCGAGGCAGTCTGAAATTCCAATGCAACCCCTGTAAAAATTTTAATTTTTTTTTTTCATCCCCGATTTTAAAATTGTTTATGCAGAATTAAGCTCACGCCTTTCCTGAGTTCAAATCTGCTTTTGGGGTTGAGCTGCGACTTATAGTTTTCGAGAAAATGGGATTCTTGCAAAGCTCTTCGAGGCAGTCAGAAATTCCAATGCAACCCCTGTAAAAATTTGAAATTTTTTTTTTTCATCCCCGATTTGAAAATTGTTTATGCAGAATTAAGCTCACACCTTTCCTGAGTTCAAATCTGCTTTTGGGGTTGAGCTGCGACTTATAGTTTTCGAGAAAATGGGATTTTTGCAACGCTCTTCGAGGCAGTCAGAAATTCCAATGCAACCCCTGTAAAAATTTGAAATTTTTTTTTTCATCCTCGATTTGAAAATTGTTTATGCAGAATTAAGCTCGCACCTTTCCTGAGTTCAAATCTGCTTTTGGGGTTGAGCTGCGACTTATAGTTTTCGAGAAAATTAGATTCTTGCAAAGCTCTTCGAGGCAGTCAGAAATTCCAATGCAACCCCTGTAAAAATTTGAAATTTTTTTTTTCATCCCCGATTTGAAAATTGTTTATGCAGAATTAAGCTCGCACCTTTCCTGAGTTCAAATCTGCTTTTGGGGTTGAGCTGCGACTTATAGTTTTTGAGAAAATGGGATTCTTGCAAAGCTCTTCGAGGCAGTCAGAAATTCCAATGCAACCCCTGTAAAAATTTGAAATTTTTTTTTCGCCCTCGATTTGAAAATTGTTTATGCAGAATTAAGCTCGCACCTTTCCTGAGTTCAAATCTGCTTTTGGGGTTGAGCTGCGACTTATAGTTTTCGAGAAAATTAGATTTTTGCAACGCTCTTCGAGGCAGTCAGAAATTCCAATGCAACCCCTGTAAAAATTTGATATTTTTTTTTTATCCCCAATTTGAATATTGTTTATGCAGAATTAAGCTCGCACCTTTCCTGAGTTCAAATCTGCTTTTGGGGTTGAGCTGCGACTTATAGTTTTCGAGAAAATGGGATTTTTGCAACGCTCTTCGAGGCAGTCAGAAATTCCAATGCAACCCCTGTAAAAATTTGAAATTTTTTTTTCGCCCTCGATTTGAAAATTGTTTATGCAGAATTAAGCTCGCACCTTTCCTGAGTTCAAATCTGCTTTTGGGGTTGAGCTGCGACTTATAGTTTTCGAGAAAATGGGATTTTTGCAACGCTCTTCGAGGCAGTCAGAAATTCCAATGCAACCCCTGTAAAAATTTTATTTTTTTTTTTTCATCCCCGATTTTAAAATTGTTTATGCAGAATTAAGCTCGCACCTTTCCTGAGTTCAAATCTGCTTTTGGGGTTGAGCTGCGACTTATAGTTTTCGAGAAAATTAGATTCTTGCAAAGCTCTTCGAGGCAGTCAGAAATTCCAATGCAACCCCTGTAAAAATTTGAAATTTTTTTTTTCATCCTCGATTTGAAAATTGTTTATGCAGAATTAAGCTCGCACCTTTCCTGAGTTCAAATCTGCTTTTGGAGTTGAGCTGCGACTTATAGTTTTCGAGAAAATTAGATTCTTGCAAAGCTCTTCGAGGCAGTCAGAAATTCCAATGCAACCCCTGTAAAAATTTGAAATTTTTTTTTTCATCCCCGATTTGAAAATTGTTTATGCAGAATTAAGCTCGCACCTTTCCTGAGTTCAAATCTGCTTTTGGGGTTGAGCTGCGACTTATAGTTTTTGAGAAAATGGGATTCTTGCAAAGCTCTTCGAGGCAGTCAGAAATTCCAATGCAACCCCTGTAAAAATTTGAAATTTTTTTTTCGCCCTCGATTTGAAAATTGTTTATGCAGAATTAAGCTCGCACCTTTCCTGAGTTCAAATCTGCTTTTGGGGTTGAGCTGCGACTTATAGTTTTCGAGAAAATTAGATTCTTGCAAAGCTCTTCGAGGCAGTCAGAAATTCCAATGCAACCCCTGTAAAAATTTGAAATTTTTTTTTTCATCCCCGATTTGAAAATTGTTTATGCAGAATTAAGCTCGCACCTTTCCTGAGTTCAAATCTGCTTTTGGGGTAGAGCTGCGACTTATAGTTTTTGAGAAAATGGGATTCTTGCAAAGCTCTTCGAGGGAGTCAGAAATTCCAATGCAACCCCTGTAAAAATTTAAAATTTTTTTTTCATCCCCGATTTGAAAATTGTTTATGCAGAATTAAGCTCGCACCTTTCCTGAGTTCAAATCTGCTTTTGGGGTTGAGCTGCGACTTATAGTTTTCGAGAAAATTAGATTTTTGCAACGCTCTTCGAGGCAGTCAGAAATTCCAATGCAACCCCTGTAAAAATTTGATATTTTTTTTTTTATCCCCAATTTGAATATTGTTTATGCAGAATTAAGCTCGCACCTTTCCTGAGTTCAAATCTGCTTTTGGGGTTGAGCTGCGACTTATAGTTTTCGAGAAAATGGGATTCTTGCAAAGCTCTTCGAGGCAGTCTGAAATTCCAATGCAACCCCTGTAAAAATTTAAAATTTTTTTTTCACCCCCGATTTGAAAATTGTTTATGCAGAATTAAGCTCACGCCTTTCCTGAGTTCAAATCTGCTTTTTGGGTTGAGCTGCGACTTATAGTTTTCGAGAAAATTAGATTCTTGCAAAGCTCTTCGAGGCAGTCAGAAATTCCAATGCAACCCCTGTAAAAATTTGAAATTTTTTTTTTCACCCTCGATTTGAAAATTGTTTATGCAGAATTAAGCTCACGCCTTTCCTGAGTTCAAATCTGCTTTTGGGGTTGAGCTGCGACTTATAGTTTTCGAGAAAATGGGATTCTTGCAAAGCTCTTCGAGGCAGTCAGAAATTCCAATGCAACCCCTGTAAAAATTTGAAATTTTTTTTTTCACCCTCGATTTGAAAATTGTTTATGCAGAATTAAGCTCACGCCTTTCCTGAGTTCAAATCTGCTTTTTGGGTTGAGCTGCGGCTTATAGTTTTCGAGAAAATTAGATTCTTGCAAAGCTCTTCGAGGCAGTCAGAAATTCCAATGCAACCCCTGTAAAAATTTGAAATTTTTTTTTTCATCCCCGATTTGAAAATTGTTTATGCAGAATTAAGCTCGCACCTTTCCTGAGTTCAAATCTGCTTTTGGGGTTGAGCTGCGACTTATAGTTTTCGAGAAAATTAGATTTTTGCAACGCTCTTCGAGGCAGTCAGAAATTCCAATGCAACCCCTGTAAAAATTTGAAATTTCTTTTTTCATCCCCGATTTGAAAATTGTTTATGCAGAATTAAGCTCGCACCTTTCCTGAGTTCAAATCTGCTTTTGGGGTTGAGCTGCGACTTATAGTTTTCGAGAAAATGGGATTTTTGCAAAGCTCTTCGAGGCAGTCAGAAATTCCAATGCAACCCCTGTAAAAATTTGATATTTTTTTTTTCATCCCCAATTTGAATATTGTTTATGCAGAATTAAGCTCGCATCTTTCCTGAGTTCAAATCTGCATTTTTGGTTGAGCTGCGACTTATAGTTTTCGAGAAAATGGGATTTTTGCAACGCTCTTCGAGGCAGTCAGAAATTCCAATGCAACCCCTGTAAAAATTTGAAATTTTTTTTTTCATCCCCGATTTGAAAATTGTTTATGCAGAATTAAGCTCACGCCTTTCCTGAGTTCAAATCTGCTTTGGGGGTTGAGCTGCGACTTATAGTTTTCGAGAAAATTAGATTCTTGCAAAGCTCTTCGAGGCAGTCAGAAATTCCAATGCAACCCCTGTAAAAATTTGAAATTTTTTTTTTCATCCCCGATTTGAAAATTGTTTATGCAGAATTAAGCTCGCACCTTTCCTGAGTTCAAATCTGCTTTTGGGGTTGAGCTGCGACTTATAGTTTTCGAGAAAATTAGATTCTTGCAAAGCTCTTCGAGGCAGTCAGAAATTCCAATGCAACCCCTGTAAAAATTTGAAATTTTTTTTTTCATCCCCGATTTGAAAATTGTTTATGCAGAATTAAGCTCGCACCTTTCCTGAGTTCAAATCTGCTTTTGGGGTTGAGCTGCGACTTATAGTTTTTGAGAAAATGGGATTCTTGCAAAGCTCTTCGAGGGAGTCAGAAATTCCAATGCAACCCCTGTAAAAATTTAAAATTTTTTTTTCACCCCCGATTTGAAAATTGTTTATGCAGAATTAAGCTCACGCCTTTCCTGAGTTCAAATCTGCTTTGGGGGTTGAGCTGCGACTTATAGTTTTCGAGAAAATTTGATTTTTGCAACGCTCTTCGAGGCAGTCAGAAATTCCAATGCAACCCCTGTAAAAATTTGAAATTTCTTTTTTCATCCCCGATTTGAAAATTGTTTATGCAGAATTAAGCTCGCACCTTTCCTGAGTTCAAATCTGCTTTTGGGGTTGAGCTGCGACTTATAGTTTTCGAGAAAATGGGATTTTTGCAACGCTCTTCGAGGCAGTCAGAAATTCCAATGCAACCCCTGTAAAAATTTGATATTTTTTTTTTCATCCCCAATTTGAATATTGTTTATGCAGAATTAAGCTCGCATCTTTCCTGAGTTCAAATCTGCATTTTTGGTTGAGCTGCGACTTATAGTTTTCGAGAAAATGGGATTTTTGCAACGCTCTTCGAGGCAGTCAGAAATTCCAATGCAACCCCTGTAAAAATTTGAAATTTTTTTTTTCATCCCCGATTTGAAAATTGTTTATGCAGAATTAAGCTCACGCCTTTCCTGAGTTCAAATCTGCTTTGGGGGTTGAGCTGCGACTTATAGTTTTCGAGAAAATTAGATTCTTGCAAAGCTCTTCGAGGCAGTCAGAAATTCCAATGCAACCCCTGTAAAAATTTGAATTTTTTTTTTTCATCCCCGATTTGAAAATTGTTTATGCAGAATTAAGCTCGCACCTTTCCTGAGTTCAAATCTGCTTTTGGGGTTGAGCTGCGACTTATAGTTTTCGAGAAAATTAGATTCTTGCAAAGCTCTTCGAGGCAGTCAGAAATTCCAATGCAACCCCCGTAAAAATTTGAAATTTTTTTTTTCACCCTCGATTTGAAAATTGTTTATGCAGAATTAAGCTCACGCCTTTCCTGAGTTCAAATCTGCTTTTGGGGTTGAGCTGCGACTTATAGTTTTCGAGAAAATTAGATTTTTGCAACGCTCTTCGAGGCAGTCAGAAATTCCAATGGAACCCCTGTAAAAATTTGAAATTTTTTTTTTCACCCTCGATTTGAAAATTGTTTATACAGAATTAAGCTCGCACCTTTCCTGAGTTCAAATCTGCTTTTGGGGTTGAGCTGCGACTTATAGTTTTCGAGAAAATTAGATTCTTGCAAAGCTCTTCGAGGCAGTCAGAAATTCCAATGCAACCCCTGTAAAAATTTGAAATATTTTTTTTCATCCCCGATTTGAAAATTGTTTATGCAGAATTAAGCTCGCACCTTTCCTGAGTTCAAATCTGCTTTTGGGGTTGAGCTACGACTTATAGTTTTCGAGAAAATTAGATTTTTGCAACGCTCTTCGAGGCAGTCAGAAATTCCAATGCAACCCCTGTAAAAATTTGATTTTTTTTTTTTTATCCCCAATTTGAATATTGTTTATGCAGAGTTAAGCTCGCACCTTTCCTGAGTTCAAATCTGCTTTTGGGGTTGAGCTGCGACTTATAGTTTTCGAGAAAATGGGATTTTTGCAACGCTCTTCGAGGCAGTCAGAAATTCCAATGCAACCCCCGTAAAAATTTGAAATTTTTTTTTTCACCCTCGATTTGAAAATTGTTTATGCAGAATTAAGCTCACGCCTTTCCTGAGTTCAAATCTGCTTTTGGGGTTGAGCTGCGACTTATAGTTTTCGAGAAAATGGGATTCTTGCAAAGCTCTTCGAGGCAGTCTGAAATTCCAATGCAACCCCTGTAAAAATTTTAATTTTTTTTTTTCATCCCCGATTTGAAAATTGTTTATGCAGAATTAAGCTCGCACCTTTCCTGAGTTCAAATCTGCTTTTGGGGTTGAGCTGCGACTTATAGTTTTCGAGAAAATTAGATTCTTGCAAAGCTCTTCGAGGCAGTCAGAAATTCCAATGCAACCCCTGTAAAAATTTGAAATTTTTTTTTTCATCCCCGATTTGAAAATTGTTTATGCAGAATTAAGCTCGCACCTTTCCTGAGTTCAAATCTGCTTTTGGGGTTGAGCTGCGACTTATAGTTTTTGAGAAAATGGGATTCTTGCAAAGCTCTTCGATTGAGTCAGAAATTCCAATGCAACCCCTGTAAAAATTTAAAATTTTTTTTTCACCCCCGATTTGAAAATTGTTTATATAGAATTAAGCTCGCACCTTTCCTGAGTTCAAATCTGCTTTTGGGGTTGAGCTGCGACTTATAGTTTTCGAGAAAATTAGATTTTTGCAACGCTCTTCGAGGCAGTCAGAAATTCCAATGGAACCCCTGTAAAAATTTGAAATTTTTTTTTTCACCCTCGATTTGAAAATTGTTTATACAGAATTAAGCTCGCACCTTTCCTGAGTTCAAATCTGCTTTTGGGGTTGAGCTGCGACTTATAGTTTTCGAGAAAATGGGATTTTTGCAACGCTCTTCGAGGCAGTCAGAAATTCCAATGCAACCACCGTAAAAATTTGAAATTTTTTTTTTCACCCTCGATTTGAAAATTGTTTATGCAGAATTAAGCTCACGCCTTTCCTGAGTTCAAATCTGCTTTTGGGGTTGAGCTGCGACTTATAGTTTTCGAGAAAATGGGATTCTTGCAAAGCTCTTCGAGGCAGTCTGAAATTCCAATGCAACCCCTGTAAAAATTTGAATTTTTTTTTTTCATCCCCGATTTGAAAATTGTTTATGCAGAATTAAGCTCGCACCTTTCCTGAGTTCAAATCTGCTTTTGGGGTTGAGCTGCGACTTATAGTTTTCGAGAAAATTAGATTCTTGCAAAGCTCTTCGAGGCAGTCAGAAATTCCAATGCAACCCCTGTAAAAATTTGAAATTTTTTTTTTCATCCCCGATTTGAAAATTGTTTATGCAGAATTAAGCTCGCACCTTTCCTGAGTTCAAATCTGCTTTTGGGGTTGAGCTGCGACTTATAGTTTTTGAGAAAATGGGATTCTTGCAAAGCTCTTCGATTGAGTCAGAAATTCCAATGCAACCCCTGTAAAAATTTAAAATTTTTTTTTCACCCCCGATTTGAAAATTGTTTATGCAGAATTAAGCTCACGCCTTTCCTGAGTTCAAATCTGCTTTGGGGGTTGAGCTGCGACTTATAGTTTTCGAGAAAATTAGATTCTTGCAAAGCTCTTCGAGGCAGTCAGAAATTCCAATGCAACCCCTGTAAAAATTTGAAATTTTTTTTTTCATCCCCGATTTGAAAATTGTTTATGCAGAATTAAGCTCGCACCTTTCCTGAGTTCAAATCTGCTTTTGGGGTTGAGCTGCGGCTTATAGTTTTTGAGAAAATGGGATTCTTGCAAAGCTCTTCGAGGGAGTCAGAAATTCCAATGCAACCCCTGTAAAAATTTAAAATTTTTTTTTCACCCCCGATTTGAAAATTGTTTATGCAGAATTAAGCTCGCACCTTTCCTGAGTTCAAATCTGCTTTTGGGGTTGAGCTGCGACTTATAGTTTTCGAGAAAATTAGATTTTTGCAACGCTCTTCGAGGCAGTCAGAAATTCCAATGGAACCCCTGTAAAAATTTGAAATTTTTTTTTTCACCCTCGATTTGAAAATTGTTTATACAGAATTAAGCTCGCACCTTTCCTGAGTTCAAATCTGCTTTTGGGGTTGAGCTGCGACTTATAGTTTTCGAGAAAATGGGATTTTTGCAACGCTCTTCGAGGCAGTCAGAAATTCCAATGCAACCACCGTAAAAATTTGAAATTTTTTTTTTCACCCTCGATTTGAAAATTGTTTATGCAGAATTAAGCTCACGCCTTTCCTGAGTTCAAATCTGCTTTTGGGGTTGAGCTGCGACTTATAGTTTTCGAGAAAATGGGATTCTTGCAAAGCTCTTCGAGGCAGTCTGAAATTCCAATGCAACCCCTGTAAAAATTTTAATTTTTTTTTTTCATCCCCGATTTGAAAATTGTTTATGCAGAATTAAGCTCGCACCTTTCCTGAGTTCAAATCTGCTTTTGGGGTTGAGCTGCGACTTATAGTTTTCGAGAAAATGGGATTTTTGCAACGCTCTTCGAGGCAGTCAGAAATTCCAATGCAACCCCTGTAAAAATTTGATATTTTTTTTTTCATCCCCAATTTGAATATTGTTTATGCAGAATTAAGCTCGCATCTTTCCTGAGTTCAAATCTGCATTTTTGGTTGAGCTGCGACTTATAGTTTTCGAGAAAATGGGATTTTTGCAACGCTCTTCGAGGCAGTCAGAAATTCCAATGCAACCCCTGTAAAAATTTGAAATTTTTTTTTTCATCCCCGATTTGAAAATTGTTTATGCAGAATTAAGCTCACGCCTTTCCTGAGTTCAAATCTGCTTTGGGGGTTGAGCTGCGACTTATAGTTTTCGAGAAAATTAGATTCTTGCAAAGCTCTTCGAGGCAGTCAGAAATTCCAATGCAACCCCTGTAAAAATTTGAATTTTTTTTTTTCATCCCCGATTTGAAAATTGTTTATGCAGAATTAAGCTCGCACCTTTCCTGAGTTCAAATCTGCTTTTGGGGTTGAGCTGCGACTTATAGTTTTCGAGAAAATTAGATTCTTGCAAAGCTCTTCGAGGCAGTCAGAAATTCCAATGCAACCCCCGTAAAAATTTGAAATTTTTTTTTTCACCCTCGATTTGAAAATTGTTTATGCAGAATTAAGCTCACGCCTTTCCTGAGTTCAAATCTGCTTTTGGGGTTGAGCTGCGACTTATAGTTTTCGAGAAAATTAGATTTTTGCAACGCTCTTCGAGGCAGTCAGAAATTCCAATGGAACCCCTGTAAAAATTTGAAATTTTTTTTTTCACCCTCGATTTGAAAATTGTTTATACAGAATTAAGCTCGCACCTTTCCTGAGTTCAAATCTGCTTTTGGGGTTGAGCTGCGACTTATAGTTTTCGAGAAAATTAGATTCTTGCAAAGCTCTTCGAGGCAGTCAGAAATTCCAATGCAACCCCTGTAAAAATTTGAAATATTTTTTTTCATCCCCGATTTGAAAATTGTTTATGCAGAATTAAGCTCGCACCTTTCCTGAGTTCAAATCTGCTTTTGGGGTTGAGCTACGACTTATAGTTTTCGAGAAAATTAGATTTTTGCAACGCTCTTCGAGGCAGTCAGAAATTCCAATGCAACCCCTGTAAAAATTTGATTTTTTTTTTTTATCCCCGATTTGAATATTGTTTATGCAGAATTAAGCTCACGCCTTTCCTGAGTTCAAATCTGCTTTTGGGGTTGAGCTGCGACTTATAGTTTTCGAGAAAATGGGATTCTTGCAAAGCTCTTCGAGGCAGTCTGAAATTCCAATGCAACCCCTGTAAAAATTTTAATTTTTTTTTTTCATCCCCGATTTGAAAATTGTTTATGCAGAATTAAGCTCGCACCTTTCCTGAGTTCAAATCTGCTTTTGGGGTTGAGCTGCGACTTATAGTTTTCGAGAAAATTAGATTCTTGCAAAGCTCTTCGAGGCAGTCAGAAATTCCAATGCAACCCCTGTAAAAATTTGAAATTTTTTTTTTCATCCCCGATTTGAAAATTGTTTATGCAGAATTAAGCTCGCACCTTTCCTGAGTTCAAATCTGCTTTTGGGGTTGAGCTGCGACTTATAGTTTTTGAGAAAATGGGATTCTTGCAAAGCTCTTCGATTGAGTCAGAAATTCCAATGCAACCCCTGTAAAAATTTAAAATTTTTTTTTCACCCCCGATTTGAAAATTGTTTATATAGAATTAAGCTCGCACCTTTCCTGAGTTCAAATCTGCTTTTGGGGTTGAGCTGCGACTTATAGTTTTCGAGAAAATTAGATTTTTGCAACGCTCTTCGAGGCAGTCAGAAATTCCAATGGAACCCCTGTAAAAATTTGAAATTTTTTTTTTCACCCTCGATTTGAAAATTGTTTATACAGAATTAAGCTCGCACCTTTCCTGAGTTCAAATCTGCTTTTGGGGTTGAGCTGCGACTTATAGTTTTCGAGAAAATGGGATTTTTGCAACGCTCTTCGAGGCAGTCAGAAATTCCAATGCAACCACCGTAAAAATTTGAAATTTTTTTTTTCACCCTCGATTTGAAAATTGTTTATGCAGAATTAAGCTCACGCCTTTCCTGAGTTCAAATCTGCTTTTGGGGTTGAGCTGCGACTTATAGTTTTCGAGAAAATGGGATTCTTGCAAAGCTCTTCGAGGCAGTCTGAAATTCCAATGCAACCCCTGTAAAAATTTTAATTTTTTTTTTTCATCCCCGATTTGAAAATTGTTTATGCAGAATTAAGCTCGCACCTTTCCTGAGTTCAAATCTGCTTTTGGGGTTGAGCTGCGACTTATAGTTTTCGAGAAAATTAGATTCTTGCAAAGCTCTTCGAGGCAGTCAGAAATTCCAATGCAACCCCTGTAAAAATTTGAAATTTTTTTTTTCATCCCCGATTTGAAAATTGTTTATGCAGAATTAAGCTCGCACCTTTCCTGAGTTCAAATCTGCTTTTGGGGTTGAGCTGCGACTTATAGTTTTCGAGAAAATGGGATTTTTGCAACGCTCTTCGAGGCAGTCAGAAATTCCAATGCAACCCCTGTAAAAATTTGATATTTTTTTTTTCATCCCCAATTTGAATATTGTTTATGCAGAATTAAGCTCGCATCTTTCCTGAGTTTAAATCTGCATTTTTGGTTGTGCTGCGACTTATAGTTTTCGAGAAAATGGGATTTTTGCAACGCTCTTCGAGGCAGTCAGAAATTCCAATGCAACCCCTGTAAAAATTTGAAATTTTTTTTTTCATCCCCGATTTGAAAATTGTTTATGCAGAATTAAGCTCACGCCTTTCCTGAGTTCAAATCTGCTTTGGGGGTTGAGCTGCGACTTATAGTTTTCGAGAAAATTAGATTCTTGCAAAGCTCTTCGAGGCAGTCAGAAATTCCAATGCAACCCCTGTAAAAATTTGAATTTTTTTTTTTCATCCCCGATTTGAAAATTGTTTATGCAGAATTAAGCTCGCACCTTTCCTGAGTTCAAATCTGCTTTTGGGGTTGAGCTGCGACTTATAGTTTTCGAGAAAATTAGATTCTTGCAAAGCTCTTCGAGGCAGTCAGAAATTCCAATGCAACCCCCGTAAAAATTTGAAATTTTTTTTTTCACCCTCGATTTGAAAATTGTTTATGCAGAATTAAGCTCACGCCATTCCTGAGTTCAAATCTGCTTTTGGGGTTGAGCTGCGACTTATAGTTTTCGAGAAAATTAGATTTTTGCAACGCTCTTCGAGGCAGTCAGAAATTCCAATGGAACCCCTGTAAAAATTTGAAATTTTTTTTTTCACCCTCGATTTGAAAATTGTTTATACAGAATTAAGCTCGCACCTTTCCTGAGTTCAAATCTGCTTTTGGGGTTGAGCTGCGACTTATAGTTTTCGAGAAAATTAGATTCTTGCAAAGCTCTTCGAGGCAGTCAGAAATTCCAATGCAACCCCTGTAAAAATTTGAAATATTTTTTTTCATCCCCGATTTGAAAATTGTTTATGCAGAATTAAGCTCGCACCTTTCCTGAGTTCAAATCTGCTTTTGGGGTTGAGCTACGACTTATAGTTTTCGAGAAAATTAGATTTTTGCAACGCTCTTCGAGGCAGTCAGAAATTCCAATGCAACCCCTGTAAAAATTTGATTTTTTTTTTTTATCCCCGATTTGAATATTGTTTATGCAGAATTAAGCTCACGCCTTTCCTGAGTTCAAATCTGCTTTTGGGGTTGAGCTGCGACTTATAGTTTTCGAGAAAATGGGATTCTTGCAAAGCTCTTCGAGGCAGTCTGAAATTCCAATGCAACCCCTGTAAAAATTTTAATTTTTTTTTTTCATCCCCGATTTGAAAATTGTTTATGCAGAATTAAGCTCGCACCTTTCCTGAGTTCAAATCTGCTTTTGGGGTTGAGCTGCGACTTATAGTTTTCGAGAAAATTAGATTCTTGCAAAGCTCTTCGAGGCAGTCAGAAATTCCAATGCAACCCCTGTAAAAATTTGAAATTTTTTTTTTCATCCCCGATTTGAAAATTGTTTATGCAGAATTAAGCTCGCACCTTTCCTGAGTTCAAATCTGCTTTTGGGGTTGAGCTGCGACTTATAGTTTTTGAGAAAATGGGATTCTTGCAAAGCTCTTCGATTGAGTCAGAAATTCCAATGCAACCCCTGTAAAAATTTAAAATTTTTTTTTCACCCCCGATTTGAAAATTGTTTATATAGAATTAAGCTCGCACCTTTCCTGAGTTCAAATCTGCTTTTGGGGTTGAGCTGCGACTTATAGTTTTCGAGAAAATTAGATTTTTGCAACGCTCTTCGAGGCAGTCAGAAATTCCAATGGAACCCCTGTAAAAATTTGAAATTTTTTTTTTCACCCTCGATTTGAAAATTGTTTATACAGAATTAAGCTCGCACCTTTCCTGAGTTCAAATCTGCTTTTGGGGTTGAGCTGCGACTTATAGTTTTCGAGAAAATGGGATTTTTGCAACGCTCTTCGAGGCAGTCAGAAATTCCAATGCAACCACCGTAAAAATTTGAAATTTTTTTTTTCACCCTCGATTTGAAAATTGTTTATGCAGAATTAAGCTCACGCCTTTCCTGAGTTCAAATCTGCTTTTGGGGTTGAGCTGCGACTTATAGTTTTCGAGAAAATGGGATTCTTGCAAAGCTCTTCGAGGCAGTCTGAAATTCCAATGCAACCCCTGTAAAAATTTTAATTTTTTTTTTTCATCCCCGATTTGAAAATTGTTTATGCAGAATTAAGCTCGCACCTTTCCTGAGTTCAAATCTGCTTTTGGGGTTGAGCTGCGACTTATAGTTTTCGAGAAAATTAGATTCTTGCAAAGCTCTTCGAGGCAGTCAGAAATTCCAATGCAACCCCTGTAAAAATTTGAAATTTTTTTTTTCATCCCCGATTTGAAAATTGTTTATGCAGAATTAAGCTCGCACCTTTCCTGAGTTCAAATCTGCTTTTGGGGTTGAGCTGCGACTTATAGTTTTTGAGAAAATGGGATTCTTGCAAAGCTCTTCGATTGAGTCAGAAATTCCAATGCAACCCCTGTAAAAATTTAAAATTTTTTTTTCACCCCCGATTTGAAAATTGTTTATGCAGAATTAAGCTCACGCCTTTCCTGAGTTCAAATCTGCTTTGGGGGTTGAGCTGCGACTTATAGTTTTCGAGAAAATTAGATTCTTGCAAAGCTCTTCGAGGCAGTCAGAAATTCCAATGCAACCCCTGTAAAAATTTGAAATTTTTTTTTTCATCCCCGATTTGAATATTGTTTATGCAGAGTTAAGCTCGCACCTTTCCTGAGTTCAAATCTGCTTTTGGGGTTGAGCTGCGACTTATAGTTTTCGAGAAAATTAGATTCTTGCAAAGCTCTTCGAGGCAGTCAGAAATTCCAATGCAACCCCTGTAAAAATTTAAAATTTTTTTTTTCATCCCCGATTTGAAAATTGTTTATGCAGAATTAAGCTCGCACCTTTCCTGAGTTCAAATCTGCTTTTGGGGTTGAGCTGCGACTTATAGTTTTTGAGAAAATTGGATTCTTGCAAAGCTCTTCGAGGGAGTCAGAAATTCCAATGCAACCCCTGTAAAAATTTAAAATTTTTTTTTCACCCCCGATTTGAAAATTGTTTATGCAGAATTAAGCTCACGCCTTTCCTGAGTTCAAATCTGCTTTGGGGGTTGAGCTGCGACTTATAGTTTTCGAGAAAATTAGATTCTTGCAAAGCTCTTCGAGGCAGTCAGAAATTCCAATGCAACCCCCGTAAAAATTTGAAATTTTTTTTTTCACCCTCGATTTGAAAATTGTTTATGCAGAATTAAGCTCACGCCTTTCCTGAGTTCAAATCTGCTTTTGGGGTTGAGCTGCGACTTATAGTTTTCGAGAAAATTAGAGTTTTGCAACGCTCTTCGAGGCAGTCAGAAATTCCAATGGAACCCCTGTAAAAATTTGAAATTTTTTTTTTCACCCTCGATTTGAAAATTGTTTATACAGAATTAAGCTCGCACCTTTCCTGAGTTCAAATCTGCTTTTGGGGTTGAGCTGCGACTTATAGTTTTCGAGAAAATTAGATTCTTGCAAAGCTCTTCGAGGCAGTCAGAAATTCCAATGCAACCCCTGTAAAAATTTGAAATATTTTTTTTCATCCCCGATTTGAAAATTGTTTATGCAGAATTAAGCTCGCACCTTTCCTGAGTTCAAATCTGCTTTTGGGGTTGAGCTACGACTTATAGTTTTCGAGAAAATTAGATTTTTGCAACGCTCTTCGAGGCAGTCAGAAATTCCAATGCAACCCCTGTAAAAATTTGATTTTTTTTTTTTATCCCCAATTTGAATATTGTTTATGCAGAGTTAAGCTCGCACCTTTCCTGAGTTCAAATCTGCTTTTGGGGTTGAGCTGCGACTTATAGTTTTCGAGAAAATGGGATTTTTGCAACGCTCTTCGAGGCAGTCAGAAATTCCAATGCAACCCCCGTAAAAATTTGAAATTTTTTTTTTCACCCTCGATTTGAAAATTGTTTATGCAGAATTAAGCTCACGCCTTTCCTGAGTTCAAATCTGCTTTTGGGGTTGAGCTGCGACTTATAGTTTTCGAGAAAATGGGATTCTTGCAAAGCTCTTCGAGGCAGTCTGAAATTCCAATGCAACCCCTGTAAAAATTTGAAATTTTTTTTTTCACCCTCGATTTGAAAATTGTTTATGCAGAATTAAGCTCACGCCTTTCCTGAGTTCAAATCTGCTTTTGGGGTTGAGCTGCGACTTATAGTTTTCGAGAAAATGGGATTCTTGCAAAGCTCTTCGAGGCAGTCTGAAATTCCAATGCAACCCCTGTAAAAATTTTAATTTTTTTTTTTCATCCCCGATTTGAAAATTGTTTATGCAGAATTAAGCTCGCACCTTTCCTGAGTTCAAATCTGCTTTTGGGGTTGAGCTGCGACTTATAGTTTTCGAGAAAATTAGATTCTTGCAAAGCTCTTCGAGGCAGTCAGAAATTCCAATGCAACCCCTGTAAAAATTTGAAATTTTTTTTTTCATCCCCGATTTGAAAATTGTTTATGCAGAATTAAGCTCGCACCTTTCCTGAGTTCAAATCTGCTTTTGGGGTTGAGCTGCGACTTATAGTTTTCGAGAAAATGGGATTTTTGCAACGCTCTTCGAGGCAGTCAGAAATTCCAATGCAACCCCTGTAAAAATTTGAAATTTTTTTTTTCATCCCCGATTTGAAAATTGTTTATGCAGAATTAAGCTCACGCCTTTCCTGAGTTCAAATCTGCTTTTGGGGTTGAGCTGCGACTTATAGTTTTCGAGAAAATTAGATTTTTGCAACGCTCTTCGAGGCAGTCAGAAATTCCAATGGAACCCCTGTGAAAATTTGAAATTTTTTTTTTCACCCTCGATTTGAAAATTGTTTATACAGAATTAAGCTCGCACCTTTCCTGAGTTCAAATCTGCTTTTGGGGTTGAGCTGCGACTTATAGTTTTCGAGAAAATTAGATTCTTGCAAAGCTCTTCGAGGCAGTCAGAAATTCCAATGCAACCCCTGTAAAAATTTGAAATATTTTTTTTCATCCCCGATTTGAAAATTGTTTATGCAGAATTAAGCTCGCACCTTTCCTGAGTTCAAATCTGCTTTTGGGGTTGAGCTGCGACTTATAGTTTTCGAGAAAATTAGATTCTTGCAAAGCTCTTCGAGGCAGTCAGAAATTCCAATGCAACCCCTGTAAAAATTTGAAATTTTTTTTTTCATCCCCGATTTGAAAATTGTTTATGCAGAATTAAGCTCGCACCTTTCCTGAGTTCAAATCTGCTTTTGGGGTTGAGCTGCGACTTATAGTTTTTGAGAAAATGGGATTCTTGCAAAGCTCTTCGATTGAGTCAGAAATTCCAATGCAACCCCTGTAAAAATTTAAAATTTTTTTTTCACCCCCGATTTGAAAATTGTTTATGCAGAATTAAGCTCACGCCTTTCCTGAGTTCAAATCTGCTTTGGGGGTTGAGCTGCGACTTATAGTTTTCGAGAAAATTAGATTCTTGCAAAGCTCTTCGAGGCAGTCAGAAATTCCAATGCAACCCCTGTAAAAATTTGAAATTTTTTTTTTCATCCCCGATTTGAAAATTGTTTATGCAGAATTAAGCTCGCACCTTTCCTGAGTTCAAATCTGCTTTTGGGGTTGAGCTGCGGCTTATAGTTTTTGAGAAAATGGGATTCTTGCAAAGCTCTTCGAGGGAGTCAGAAATTCCAATGCAACCCCTGTAAAAATTTAAAATTTTTTTTTCACCCCCGATTTGAAAATTGTTTATGCAGAATTAAGCTCGCACCTTTCCCGAGTTCAAATCTGCTTTTGGGGTTGAGCTACGACTTATAGTTTTCGAGAAAATTAGATTTTTGCAACGCTCTTCGAGGCAGTCAGAAATTCCAATGCAACCCCTGTAAAAATTTGATTTTTTTTTTTTTATCCCCAATTTGAATATTGTTTATGCAGAGTTAAGCTCGCACCTTTCCTGAGTTCAAATCTGCTTTTGGGGTTGAGCTGCGACTTATAGTTTTCGAGAAAATTAGATTCTTGCAAAGCTCTTCGAGGCAGTCAGAAATTCCAATGCAACCCCTGTAAAAATTTGAAATTTTTTTTTTCATCCCCGATTTGAAAATTGTTTATGCAGAATTAAGCTCGCACCTTTCCTGAGTTCAAATCTGCTTTTGGGGTTGAGCTGCGACTTATAGTTTTTGAGAAAATTGGATTCTTGCAAAGCTCTTCGAGGGAGTCAGAAATTCCAATGCAACCCCTGTAAAAATTTAAAATTTTTTTTTCACCCCCGATTTGAAAATTGTTTATGCAGAATTAAGCTCACGCCTTTCCTGAGTTCAAATCTGCTTTGGGGGTTGAGCTGCGACTTATAGTTTTCGAGAAAATTAGATTCTTGCAAAGCTCTTCGAGGCAGTCAGAAATTCCAATGCAACCCCCGTAAAAATTTGAAATTTTTTTTTTCACCCTCGATTTGAAAATTGTTTATGCAGAATTAAGCTCACGCCTTTCCTGAGTTCAAATCTGCTTTTGGGGTTGAGCTGCGACTTATAGTTTTCGAGAAAATTAGATTTTTGCAACGCTCTTCGAGGCAGTCAGAAATTGCAATGGAACCCCTGTAAAAATTTGAAATTTTTTTTTTCACCCTCGATTTGAAAATTGTTTATACAGAATTAAGCTCGCACCTTTCCTGAGTTCAAATCTGCTTTTGGGGTTGAGCTGCGACTTATAGTTTTCGAGAAAATTAGATTCTTGCAAAGCTCTTCGAGGCAGTCAGAAATTCCAATGCAACCCCTGTAAAAATTTGAAATATTTTTTTTCATCCCCGATTTGAAAATTGTTTATGCAGAATTAAGCTCGCACCTTTCCTGAGTTCAAATCTGCTTTTGGGGTTGAGCTACGACTTATAGTTTTCGAGAAAATTAGATTTTTGCAACGCTCTTCGAGGCAGTCAGAAATTCCAATGCAACCCCTGTAAAAATTTGATTTTTTTTTTTTATCCCCAATTTGAATATTGTTTATGCAGAGTTAAGCTCGCACCTTTCCTGAGTTCAAATCTGCTTTTGGGGTTGAGCTGCGACTTATAGTTTTCGAGAAAATGGGATTTTTGCAACGCTCTTCGAGGCAGTCAGAAATTCCAATGCAACCCCCGTAAAAATTTGAAATTTTTTTTTTCACCCTCGATTTGAAAATTGTTTATGCAGAATTAAGCTCACGCCTTTCCTGAGTTCAAATCTGCTTTTGGGGTTGAGCTGCGACTTATAGTTTTCGAGAAAATGGGATTCTTGCAAAGCTCTTCGAGGCAGTCTGAAATTCCAATGCAACCCCTGTAAAAATTTTAATTTTTTTTTTTCATCCCCGATTTGAAAATTGTTTATGCAGAATTAAGCTCGCACCTTTCCTGAGTTCAAATCTGCTTTTGGGGTTGAGCTGCGACTTATAGTTTTCGAGAAAATTAGATTCTTGCAAAGCTCTTCGAGGCAGTCAGAAATTCCAATGCAACCCCTGTAAAAATTTGAAATTTTTTTTTTCATCCCCGATTTGAAAATTGTTTATGCAGAATTAAGCTCGCACCTTTCCTGAGTTCAAATCTGCTTTTGGGGTTGAGCTGCGACTTATAGTTTTCGAGAAAATGGGATTTTTGCAACGCTCTTCGAGGCAGTCAGAAATTCCAATGCAACCCCTGTAAAAATTTGAAATTTTTTTTTTCATCCCCGATTTGAAAATTGTTTATGCAGAATTAAGCTCACGCCTTTCCTGAGTTCAAATCTGCTTTTGGGGTTGAGCTGCGACTTATAGTTTTCGAGAAAATTAGATTTTTGCAACGCTCTTCGAGGCAGTCAGAAATTCCAATGGAACCCCTGTGAAAATTTGAAATTTTTTTTTTCACCCTCGATTTGAAAATTGTTTATACAGAATTAAGCTCGCACCTTTCCTGAGTTCAAATCTGCTTTTGGGGTTGAGCTGCGACTTATAGTTTTCGAGAAAATTAGATTCTTGCAAAGCTCTTCGAGGCAGTCAGAAATTCCAATGCAACCCCTGTAAAAATTTGAAATTTTTTTTTTCATCCCCGATTTGAAAATTGTTTATGCAGAATTAAGCTCGCACCTTTCCTGAGTTCAAATCTGCTTTTGGGGTTGAGCTGCGACTTATAGTTTTCGAGAAAATTAGATTCTTGCAAAGCTCTTCGAGGCAGTCAGAAATTCCAATGCAACCCCTGTAAAAATTTGAAATTTTTTTTTTCATCCCCGATTTGAAAATTGTTTATGCAGAATTAAGCTCGCACCTTTCCTGAGTTCAAATCTGCTTTTGGGGTTGAGCTGCGACTTATAGTTTTCGAGAAAATTAGATTCTTGCAAAGCTCTTCGAGGCAGTCTGAAATTCCAATGCAACCCCTGTAAAAATTTGAAATTTTTTTTTTCATCCCCGATTTGAAAATTGTTTATGCAGAATTAAGCTCGCACCTTTCCTGAGTTCAAATCTGCTTTTGGGGTTGAGCTGCGACTTATAGTTTTCGAGAAAATGGGATTTTTGCAACGCTCTTCGAGGCAGTCAGAAATTCCAATGCAACCCCTGTAAAAATTTGAAATTTTTTTTTTCATCCCCGATTTGAAAATTGTTTATGCAGAATTAAGCTCACGCCTTTCCTGAGTTCAAATCTGCTTTTGGGGTTGAGCTGCGACTTATAGTTTTCGAGAAAATTAGATTTTTGCAACGCTCTTCGAGGCAGTCAGAAATTCCAATGGAACCCCTGTGAAAATTTGAAATTTTTTTTTTCACCCTCGATTTGAAAATTGTTTATACAGAATTAAGCTCGCACCTTTCCTGAGTTCAAATCTGCTTTTGGGGTTGAGCTGCGACTTATAGTTTTCGAGAAAATTAGATTCTTGCAAAGCTCTTCGAGGCAGTCAGAAATTCCAATGCAACCCCTGTAAAAATTTGAAATTTTTTTTTTCATCCCCGATTTGAAAATTGTTTATGCAGAATTAAGCTCGCACCTTTCCTGAGTTCAAATCTGCTTTTGGGGTTGAGCTGCGACTTATAGTTTTCGAGAAAATTAGATTCTTGCAAAGCTCTTCGAGGCAGTCAGAAATTCCAATGCAACCCCTGTAAAAATTTGAAATTTTTTTTTTCATCCCCGATTTGAAAATTGTTTATGCAGAATTAAGCTCGCACCTTTCCTGAGTTCAAATCTGCTTTTGGGGTTGAGCTGCGACTTATAGTTTTTGAGAAAATGGGATTCTTGCAAAGCTCTTCGATTGAGTCAGAAATTCCAATGCAACCCCTGTAAAAATTTAAAATTTTTTTTTCACCCCCGATTTGAAAATTGTTTATGCAGAATTAAGCTCACGCCTTTCCTGAGTTCAAATCTGCTTTGGGGGTTGAGCTGCGACTTATAGTTTTCGAGAAAATTAGATTCTTGCAAAGCTCTTCGAGGCAGTCAGAAATTCCAATGCAACCCCTGTAAAAATTTGAAATTTTTTTTTTCATCCCCGATTTGAAAATTGTTTATGCAGAATTAAGCTCGCACCTTTCCTGAGTTCAAATCTGCTTTTGGGGTTGAGCTGCGGCTTATAGTTTTTGAGAAAATGGGATTCTTGCAAAGCTCTTCGAGGGAGTCAGAAATTCCAATGCAACCCCTGTAAAAATTTAAAATTTTTTTTTCACCCCCGATTTGAAAATTGTTTATGCAGAATTAAGCTCGCACCTTTCCCGAGTTCAAATCTGCTTTTGGGGTTGAGCTACGACTTATAGTTTTCGAGAAAATTAGATTTTTGCAACGCTCTTCGAGGCAGTCAGAAATTCCAATGCAACCCCTGTAAAAATTTGATTTTTTTTTTTTTATCCCCAATTTGAATATTGTTTATGCAGAGTTAAGCTCGCACCTTTCCTGAGTTCAAATCTGCTTTTGGGGTTGAGCTGCGACTTATAGTTTTCGAGAAAATTAGATTCTTGCAAAGCTCTTCGAGGCAGTCAGAAATTCCAATGCAACCCCTGTAAAAATTTGAAATTTTTTTTTTCATCCCCGATTTGAAAATTGTTTATGCAGAATTAAGCTCGCACCTTTCCTGAGTTCAAATCTGCTTTTGGGGTTGAGCTGCGACTTATAGTTTTTGAGAAAATTGGATTCTTGCAAAGCTCTTCGAGGGAGTCAGAAATTCCAATGCAACCCCTGTAAAAATTTAAAATTTTTTTTTCACCCCCGATTTGAAAATTGTTTATGCAGAATTAAGCTCACGCCTTTCCTGAGTTCAAATCTGCTTTGGGGGTTGAGCTGCGACTTATAGTTTTCGAGAAAATTAGATTCTTGCAAAGCTCTTCGAGGCAGTCAGAAATTCCAATGCAACCCCCGTAAAAATTTGAAATTTTTTTTTTCACCCTCGATTTGAAAATTGTTTATGCAGAATTAAGCTCACGCCTTTCCTGAGTTCAAATCTGCTTTTGGGGTTGAGCTGCGACTTATAGTTTTCGAGAAAATTAGATTTTTGCAACGCTCTTCGAGGCAGTCAGAAATTCCAATGGAACCCCTGTAAAAATTTGAAATTTTTTTTTTCACCCTCGATTTGAAAATTGTTTATACAGAATTAAGCTCGCACCTTTCCTGAGTTCAAATCTGCTTTTGGGGTTGAGCTGCGACTTATAGTTTTCGAGAAAATTAGATTCTTGCAAAGCTCTTCGAGGCAGTCAGAAATTCCAATGCAACCCCTGTAAAAATTTGAAATATTTTTTTTCATCCCCGATTTGAAAATTGTTTATGCAGAATTAAGCTCGCACCTTTCCTGAGTTCAAATCTGCTTTTGGGGTTGAGCTACGACTTATAGTTTTCGAGAAAATTAGATTTTTGCAACGCTCTTCGAGGCAGTCAGAAATTCCAATGCAACCCCTGTAAAAATTTGATTTTTTTTTTTTATCCCCAATTTGAATATTGTTTATGCAGAGTTAAGCTCGCACCTTTCCTGAGTTCAAATCTGCTTTTGGGGTTGAGCTGCGACTTATAGTTTTCGAGAAAATGGGATTTTTGCAACGCTCTTCGAGGCAGTCAGAAATTCCAATGCAACCCCCGTAAAAATTTGAAATTTTTTTTTTCACCCTCGATTTGAAAATTGTTTATGCAGAATTAAGCTCACGCCTTTCCTGAGTTCAAATCTGCTTTTGGGGTTGAGCTGCGACTTATAGTTTTCGAGAAAATGGGATTCTTGCAAAGCTCTTCGAGGCAGTCTGAAATTCCAATGCAACCCCTGTAAAAATTTTAATTTTTTTTTTTCATCCCCGATTTGAAAATTGTTTATGCAGAATTAAGCTCGCACCTTTCCTGAGTTCAAATCTGCTTTTGGGGTTGAGCTGCGACTTATAGTTTTCGAGAAAATTAGATTCTTGCAAAGCTCTTCGAGGCAGTCAGAAATTCCAATGCAACCCCTGTAAAAATTTGAAATTTTTTTTTTCATCCCCGATTTGAAAATTGTTTATGCAGAATTAAGCTCGCACCTTTCCTGAGTTCAAATCTGCTTTTGGGGTTGAGCTGCGACTTATAGTTTTCGAGAAAATGGGATTTTTGCAACGCTCTTCGAGGCAGTCAGAAATTCCAATGCAACCCCTGTAAAAATTTGAAATTTTTTTTTTCATCCCCGATTTGAAAATTGTTTATGCAGAATTAAGCTCACGCCTTTCCTGAGTTCAAATCTGCTTTTGGGGTTGAGCTGCGACTTATAGTTTTCGAGAAAATTAGATTTTTGCAACGCTCTTCGAGGCAGTCAGAAATTCCAATGGAACCCCTGTGAAAATTTGAAATTTTTTTTTTCACCCTCGATTTGAAAATTGTTTATACAGAATTAAGCTCGCACCTTTCCTGAGTTCAAATCTGCTTTTGGGGTTGAGCTGCGACTTATAGTTTTCGAGAAAATTAGATTCTTGCAAAGCTCTTCGAGGCAGTCAGAAATTCCAATGCAACCCCTGTAAAAATTTGAAATATTTTTTTTCATCCCCGATTTGAAAATTGTTTATGCAGAATTAAGCTCGCACCTTTCCTGAGTTCAAATCTGCTTTTGGGGTTGAGCTGCGACTTATAGTTTTCGAGAAAATTAGATTCTTGCAAAGCTCTTCGAGGCAGTCAGAAATTCCAATGCAACCCCTGTAAAAATTTGAAATTTTTTTTTTCATCCCCGATTTGAAAATTGTTTATGCAGAATTAAGCTCGCACCTTTCCTGAGTTCAAATCTGCTTTTGGGGTTGAGCTGCGACTTATAGTTTTTGAGAAAATGGGATTCTTGCAAAGCTCTTCGATTGAGTCAGAAATTCCAATGCAACCCCTGTAAAAATTTAAAATTTTTTTTTCACCCCCGATTTGAAAATTGTTTATGCAGAATTAAGCTCACGCCTTTCCTGAGTTCAAATCTGCTTTGGGGGTTGAGCTGCGACTTATAGTTTTCGAGAAAATTAGATTCTTGCAAAGCTCTTCGAGGCAGTCAGAAATTCCAATGCAACCCCTGTAAAAATTTGAAATTTTTTTTTTCATCCCCGATTTGAAAATTGTTTATGCAGAATTAAGCTCGCACCTTTCCTGAGTTCAAATCTGCTTTTGGGGTTGAGCTGCGGCTTATAGTTTTTGAGAAAATGGGATTCTTGCAAAGCTCTTCGAGGGAGTCAGAAATTCCAATGCAACCCCTGTAAAAATTTAAAATTTTTTTTTCACCCCCGATTTGAAAATTGTTTATGCAGAATTAAGCTCGCACCTTTCCCGAGTTCAAATCTGCTTTTGGGGTTGAGCTACGACTTATAGTTTTCGAGAAAATTAGATTTTTGCAACGCTCTTCGAGGCAGTCAGAAATTCCAATGCAACCCCTGTAAAAATTTGATTTTTTTTTTTTTATCCCCAATTTGAATATTGTTTATGCAGAGTTAAGCTCGCACCTTTCCTGAGTTCAAATCTGCTTTTGGGGTTGAGCTGCGACTTATAGTTTTCGAGAAAATTAGATTCTTGCAAAGCTCTTCGAGGCAGTCAGAAATTCCAATGCAACCCCTGTAAAAATTTGAAATTTTTTTTTTCATCCCCGATTTGAAAATTGTTTATGCAGAATTAAGCTCGCACCTTTCCTGAGTTCAAATCTGCTTTTGGGGTTGAGCTGCGACTTATAGTTTTTGAGAAAATTGGATTCTTGCAAAGCTCTTCGAGGGAGTCAGAAATTCCAATGCAACCCCTGTAAAAATTTAAAATTTTTTTTTCACCCCCGATTTGAAAATTGTTTATGCAGAATTAAGCTCACGCCTTTCCTGAGTTCAAATCTGCTTTGGGGGTTGAGCTGCGACTTATAGTTTTCGAGAAAATTAGATTCTTGCAAAGCTCTTCGAGGCAGTCAGAAATTCCAATGCAACCCCTGTAAAAATTTGAAATATTTTTTTTCATCCCCGATTTGAAAATTGTTTATGCAGAATTAAGCTCGCACCTTTCCTGAGTTCAAATCTGCTTTTGGGGTTGAGCTACGACTTATAGTTTTCGAGAAAATTAGATTTTTGCAACGCTCTTCGAGGCAGTCAGAAATTCCAATGCAACCCCTGTAAAAATTTGATATTTTTTTTTTTATCCCCAATTTGAATATTGTTTATGCAGAGTTAAGCTCGCACCTTTCCTGAGTTCAAATCTGCTTTTGGGGTTGAGCTGCGACTTATAGTTTTCGAGAAAATGGGATTTTTGCAACGCTCTTCGAGGCAGTCAGAAATTCCAATGCAACCCCCGTAAAAATTTGAAATTTTTTTTTTCACCCTCGATTTGAAAATTGTTTATGCAGAATTAAGCTCACGCCTTTCCTGAGTTCAAATCTGCTTTTGGGGTTGAGCTGCGACTTATAGTTTTCGAGAAAATGGGATTCTTGCAAAGCTCTTCGAGGCAGTCTGAAATTCCAATGCAACCCCTGTAAAAATTTTAATTTTTTTTTTTCATCCCCGATTTGAAAATTGTTTATGCAGAATTAAGCTCGCACCTTTCCTGAGTTCAAATCTGCTTTTGGGGTTGAGCTGCGACTTATAGTTTTCGAGAAAATTAGATTCTTGCAAAGCTCTTCGAGGCAGTCAGAAATTCCAATGCAACCCCTGTAAAAATTTGAAATTTTTTTTTTCATCCCCGATTTGAAAATTGTTTATGCAGAATTAAGCTCGCACCTTTCCTGAGTTCAAATCTGCTTTTGGGGTTGAGCTGCGACTTATAGTTTTTGAGAAAATGGGATTCTTGCAAAGCTCTTCGAGGGAGTCAGAAATTCCAATGCAACCCCTGTAAAAATTTAAAATTTTTTTTTCACCCCCGATTTGAAAATTGTTTATGCAGAATTAAGCTCACGCCTTTCCTGAGTTCAAATCTGCTTTGGGGGTTGAGCTGCGACTTATAGTTTTCGAGAAAATTAGATTCTTGCAAAGCTCTTCGAGGCAGTCAGAAATTCCAATGCAACCCCCGTAAAAATTTGAAATTTTTTTTTTCACCCTCGATTTGAAAATTGTTTATGCAGAATTAAGCTCACGCCTTTCCTGAGTTCAAATCTGCTTTTGGGGTTGAGCTGCGACTTATAGTTTTCGAGAAAATTAGATTTTTGCAACGCTCTTCGAGGCAGTCAGAAATTCCAATGGAACCCCTGTAAAAATTTGAAATTTTTTTTTTCACCCTCGATTTGAAAATTGTTTATACAGAATTAAGCTCGCACCTTTCCTGAGTTCAAATCTGCTTTTGGGGTTGAGCTGCGACTTATAGTTTTCGAGAAAATTAGATTCTTGCAAAGCTCTTCGAGGCAGTCAGAAATTCCAATGCAACCCCTGTAAAAATTTGAAATATTTTTTTTCATCCCCGATTTGAAAATTGTTTATGCAGAATTAAGCTCGCACCTTTCCTGAGTTCAAATCTGCTTTTGGGGTTGAGCTACGACTTATAGTTTTCGAGAAAATTAGATTTTTGCAACGCTCTTCGAGGCAGTCAGAAATTCCAATGCAACCCCTGTAAAAATTTGATTTTTTTTTTTTTATCCCCAATTTGAATATTGTTTATGCAGAGTTAAGCTCGCACCTTTCCTGAGTTCAAATCTGCTTTTGGGGTTGAGCTGCGACTTATAGTTTTCGAGAAAATGGGATTTTTGCAACGCTCTTCGAGGCAGTCAGAAATTCCAATGCAACCCCCGTAAAAATTTGAAATTTTTTTTTTCACCCTCGATTTGAAAATTGTTTATGCAGAATTAAGCTCACGCCTTTCCTGAGTTCAAATCTGCTTTTGGGGTTGAGCTGCGACTTATAGTTTTCGAGAAAATGGGATTCTTGCAAAGCTCTTCGAGGCAGTCTGAAATTCCAATGCAACCCCTGTAAAAATTTTAATTTTTTTTTTTCATCCCCGATTTGAAAATTGTTTATGCAGAATTAAGCTCGCACCTTTCCTGAGTTCAAATCTGCTTTTGGGGTTGAGCTGCGACTTATAGTTTTCGAGAAAATTAGATTCTTGCAAAGCTCTTCGAGGCAGTCAGAAATTCCAATGCAACCCCTGTAAAAATTTGAAATTTTTTTTTTCATCCCCGATTTGAAAATTGTTTATGCAGAATTAAGCTCGCACCTTTCCTGAGTTCAAATCTGCTTTTGGGGTTGAGCTGCGACTTATAGTTTTCGAGAAAATGGGATTTTTGCAACGCTCTTCGAGGCAGTCAGAAATTCCAATGCAACCCCTGTAAAAATTTGAAATTTTTTTTTTCATCCCCGATTTGAAAATTGTTTATGCAGAATTAAGCTCGCACCTTTCCTGAGTTCAAATCTGCTTTTGGGGTTGAGCTGCGACTTATAGTTTTCGAGAAAATTAGATTTTTGCAACGCTCTTCGAGGCAGTCAGAAATTCCAATGGAACCCCTGTAAAAATTTGAAATTTTTTTTTTCACCCTCGATTTGAAAATTGTTTATACAGAATTAAGCTCGCACCTTTCCTGAGTTCAAATCTGCTCTTGGAGTTGAACTGCGACTTATAGTTTTCGAGAAAATTGGATTTTTGCAACGCTCTTCGAGGCAGTTAGAAATTCCAATGCAACCCCTGTAAAAATTTGAAATTTCTTTTTTCATCCCCGATTTGAAAATTGTTTATGCAGAGTTAAGCTCGCACCTTTCCTGAGTTCAAATCTGCTTTTGGGGTTGAGCTACGACTTATAGTTTTCGAGAAAATTAGATTTTTGCAACGCTCTTCGAGGCAGTCAGAAATTCCAATGCAACCCCCGTAAAAATTTGAAATTTTTTTTTTCACCCTCGATTTGAAAATTGTTTATGCAGAATTAAGCTCACGCCTTTCCTGAGTTCAAATCTGCTTTTGGGGTTGAGCTGCGACTTATAGTTTTCGAGAAAATGGGATTCTTGCAAAGCTCTTCGAGGCAGTCTGAAATTCCAATGCAACCCCTGTAAAAATTTTAATTTTTTTTTTTCATCCCCGATTTGAAAATTGATTATGCAGAATTAAGCTCGCACCTTTCCTGAGTTCAAATCTGCTTTTGGGGTTGAGCTGCGACTTATAGTTTTCGAGAAAATGGGATTCTTGCAAAGCTCTTCGAGGCAGTCTGAAATTCCAATGCAACCCCCGTAAAAATTTGAAATTTTTTTTTTCACCCTCGATTTGAAAATTGTTTATGCAGAATTAAGCTCACGCCTTTCCTGAGTTCAAATCTGCTTTTGGGGTTGAGCTGCGACTTATAGTTTTCGAGAAAATGGGATTTTTGCAACGCTCTTCGAGGCAGTCAGAAATTCCAATGCAACCCCTGTAAAAATTTGAAATTTTTTTTTTCATCCCCGATTTGAAAATTGTTTATGCAGAATTAAGCTCACGCCTTTCCTGAGTTCAAATCTGCTTTTGGGGTTGAGCTGCGACTTATAGTTTTCGAGAAAATTAGATTTTTGCAACGCTCTTCGAGGCAGTCAGAAATTCCAATGGAACCCCTGTAAAAATTTGAAATTTTTTTTTTCACCCTCGATTTGAAAATTGTTTATACAGAATTAAGCTCGCACCTTTCCTGAGTTCAAATCTGCTTTTGGGGTTGAGCTGCGACTTATAGTTTTCGAGAAAATTAGATTCTTGCAAAGCTCTTCGAGGCAGTCAGAAATTCCAATGCAACCCCTGTAAAAATTTGAAATAATTTTTTTCATCCCCGATTTGAAAACTGTTTATGCAGAATTAAGCTCGCACCTTTCCTGAGTTCAAATCTGCTTTTGGGGTTGAGCTACGACTTATAGTTTTCGAGAAAATTAGATTTTTGCAACGCTCTTCGAGGCAGTCAGAAATTCCAATGCAACCCCTGTAAAAATTTGATATTTTTTTTTTTATCCCCAATTTGAATATTGTTTATGCAGAGTTAAGCTCGCACCTTTCCTGAGTTCAAATCTGCTTTTGGGTTTGAGCTGCGACTTATAGTTTTCGAGAAAATGGGATTTTTGCAACGCTCTTCGAGGCAGTCAGAAATTCCAATGCAACCCCCGTAAAAATTTGAAATTTTTTTTTTCACCCTCGATTTGAAAATTGTTTATGCAGAATTAAGCCCGCACCTTTCCTGAGTTCAAATCTGTTTTTGGGGTTGAGCTGCGACTTATAGTTTTCGAGAAAATTAGATTCTTGCAAAGCTCTTCGAGGCAGTCAGAAATTCCAATGCAACCCCTGTAAAAATTTGAAATTTTTTTTTTCATCCCCGATTTGGAAATTGTTTATGCAGAATTAAGCTCGCACCTTTCCTGAGTTCAAATCTGCTTTTGGGGTTGAGCTGCGACTTATAGTTTTCGAGAAAATGGGATTTTTGCAACGCTCTTCGAGGCAGTCAGAAATTCCAATGCAACCCCTGTAAAAATTTGAAATTTTTTTTTTCATCCCCGATTTGAAAATTTTTTATGCAGAATTAAGCCCGCACCTTTCCTGAGTTCAAATCTGTTTTTGGGGTTGAGCTGCGACTTATAGTTTTCGAGAAAATTAGATTTTTGCAACGCTCTTCGAGGCAGTCAGAAATTCCAATGCAACCCCTGTAAAAATTTGAAATTTTTTTTTTCATCCCCGATTTGAAAATTGTTTATGCAGAATTAAGCTCGCACCTTTCCTGAGTTCAAATCTGCTTTTGGGGTTGAGCTGCGACTTATAGTTTTCGAGAAAATTAGATTTTTGCAATGCTCTTCGAGGCAGTCAGAAATTCCAATGCAACCCCTGTAAAAATTTGATATTTTTTTTTCATCCCCAATTTGAATATTGTTTATGCAGAATTAAGCTCGCACCTTTTCTGAGTTCAAATCTGCTCTTGGAGTTGAACTGCGACTTATAGTTTTCGAGAAAATTGGATTTTTGCAACGCTCTTCGAGGCAGTTAGAAATTCCAATGCAACCCCTGTAAAAATTTGAAATTTCTTTTTTCATCCCCGATTTGAAAATTGTTTATGCGGAATTAAGCTCGCACCTTTCCTGAGTTCAAATCTGCTTTTGGGGTTGAGCTGCGACTTATAGTTTTCGAGAAAATGGGATTTTTGCAACGCTCTTCGAGGCAGTCAGAAATTCCAATGCAACCCCTGTAAAAATTAGAAATTTTTTTTTCATCCCCGATTTGAAAATTGTTTATGCAGAATTAAGCTCGCACCTTTCCTGAGTTCAAATCTGCTTTTGGGGTTGAGCTGCGACTTATAGTTTTCGAGAAAATGGGATTTTTGCAACGCTCTTCGAGGCAGTCAGAAATTCCAATGCAACCCCTGTAAAAATTTGAAATTTTTTTTTTCACCCTCGATTTGAAAATTGTTTATACAGAATTAAGCTCACGCCTTTCCTGAGTTCAAATCTGCTTTTGGGGTTGAGCTGCGACTTATAGTTTTCGAGAAAATTAGATTCTTGCAAAGCTCTTCGAGGCAGTCAGAAATTCCAATGCAACCCCTGTAAAAATTTGAAATAATTTTTTTCATCCCCGATTTGAAAATTGTTTATGCAGAATTAAGCTCGCACCTTTCCTGAGTTCAAATCTGCTTTTGGGGTTGAGCTACGACTTATAGTTTTCGAGAAAATTAGATTTTTGCAACGCTCTTCGAGGCAGTCAGAAATTCCAATGCAACCCCTGTAAAAATTTGATATTTTTTTTTTTATCCCCAATTTGAATATTGTTTATGCAGAGTTAAGCTCGCACCTTTCCTGAGTTCAAATCTGCTTTTGGGTTTGAGCTGCGACTTATAGTTTTCGAGAAAATGGGATTTTTGCAACGCTCTTCGAGGCAGTCAGAAATTCCAATGCAACCCCCGTAAAAATTTGAAATTTTTTTTTTCACCCTCGATTTGAAAATTGTTTATGCAGAATTAAGCTCACGCCTTTCCTGAGTTCAAATCTGCTTTTGGGGTTGAGCTGCGACTTATAGTTTTCGAGAAAATGGGATTCTTGCAAAGCTCTTCGAGGCAGTCTGAAATTCCAATGCAACCCCTGTAAAAATTTTAATTTTTTTTTTTCATCCCCGATTTTAAAATTGTTTATGCAGAATTAAGCTCGCACCTTTCCTGAGTTCAAATCTGCTTTTGGGGTTGAGCTGCGACTTATAGTTTTCGAGAAAATTAGATTCTTGCAAAGCTCTTCGAGGCAGTCAGAAATTCCAATGCAACCCCTGTAAAAATTTGAAATATTTTTTTTCATCCCCGATTTGAAAATTGTTTATGCAGAATTAAGCTCGCACCTTTCCTGAGTTCAAATCTGCTTTTGGGGTTGAGCTACGACTTATAGTTTTCGAGAAAATTAGATTTTTGCAACGCTCTTCGAGGCAGTCAGAAATTCCAATGCAACCCCTGTAAAAATTTGATTTTTTTTTTTTTATCCCCAATTTGAATATTGTTTATGCAGAGTTAAGCTCGCACCTTTCCTGAGTTCAAATCTGCTTTTGGGGTTGAGCTGCGACTTATAGTTTTCGAGAAAATGGGATTTTTGCAACGCTCTTCGAGGCAGTCAGAAATTCCAATGCAACCCCCGTAAAAATTTGAAATTTTTTTTTTCACCCTCGATTTGAAAATTGTTTATGCAGAATTAAGCTCACGCCTTTCCTGAGTTCAAATCTGCTTTTGGGGTTGAGCTGCGACTTATAGTTTTCGAGAAAATGGGATTCTTGCAAAGCTCTTCGAGGCAGTCTGAAATTCCAATGCAACCCCTGTAAAAATTTTAATTTTTTTTTTTCATCCCCGATTTGAAAATTGTTTATGCAGAATTAAGCTCGCACCTTTCCTGAGTTCAAATCTGCTTTTGGGGTTGAGCTGCGACTTATAGTTTTCGAGAAAATTAGATTCTTGCAAAGCTCTTCGAGGCAGTCAGAAATTCCAATGCAACCCCTGTAAAAATTTGAAATTTTTTTTTTCATCCCCGATTTGAAAATTGTTTATGCAGAATTAAGCTCGCACCTTTCCTGAGTTCAAATCTGCTTTTGGGGTTGAGCTGCGACTTATAGTTTTCGAGAAAATGGGATTTTTGCAACGCTCTTCGAGGCAGTCAGAAATTCCAATGCAACCCCTGTAAAAATTTGAAATTTTTTTTTTCATCCCCGATTTGAAAATTGTTTATGCAGAATTAAGCTCGCACCTTTCCTGAGTTCAAATCTGCTTTTGGGGTTGAGCTGCGACTTATAGTTTTCGAGAAAATTAGATTTTTGCAACGCTCTTCGAGGCAGTCAGAAATTCCAATGGAACCCCTGTAAAAATTTGAAATTTTTTTTTTCACCCTCGATTTGAAAATTGTTTATACAGAATTAAGCTCGCACCTTTCCTGAGTTCAAATCTGCTCTTGGAGTTGAACTGCGACTTATAGTTTTCGAGAAAATTGGATTTTTGCAACGCTCTTCGAGGCAGTTAGAAATTCCAATGCAACCCCTGTAAAAATTTGAAATTTCTTTTTTCATCCCCGATTTGAAAATTGTTTATGCAGAGTTAAGCTCGCACCTTTCCTGAGTTCAAATCTGCTTTTGGGGTTGAGCTACGACTTATAGTTTTCGAGAAAATTAGATTTTTGCAACGCTCTTCGAGGCAGTCAGAAATTCCAATGCAACCCCTGTAAAAATTTGAAATTTTTTTTTTCATCCCCGATTTGAAAATTGTTTATGCAGAATTAAGCTCGCACCTTTCCTGAGTTCAAATCTGCTTTTGGGGTTGAGCTGCGACTTATAGTTTTCGAGAAAATGGGATTTTTGCAACGCTCTTCGAGGCAGTCAGAAATTCCAATGCAACCCCTGTAAAAATTTGAAATTTTTTTTTTCATCCCCGATTTGAAAATTTTTTATGCAGAATTAAGCCCGCACCTTTCCTGAGTTCAAATCTGTTTTTGGGGTTGAGCTGCGACTTATAGTTTTCGAGAAAATTAGATTTTTGCAACGCTCTTCGAGGCAGTCAGAAATTCCAATGCAACCCCTGTAAAAATTTGAAATTTTTTTTTTCATCCCCGATTTGAAAATTGTTTATGCAGAATTAAGCTCGCACCTTTCCTGAGTTCAAATCTGCTTTTGGGGTTGAGCTGCGACTTATAGTTTTCGAGAAAATGGGATTTTTGCAACGCTCTTCGAGGCAGTCAGAAATACCAATGCAACCCCTGTAAAAATTTGAAATTTTTTTTTTCATCCCCGATTTGAAAATTTTTTATGCAGAATTAAGCCCGCACCTTTCCTGAGTTCAAATCTGTTTTTGGGGTTGAGCTGCGACTTATAGTTTTCGAGAAAATTAGATTTTTGCAACGCTCTTCGAGGCAGTCAGAAATTCCAATGCAACCCCTGTAAAAATTTGAAATTTTTTTTTTCATCCCCGATTTGAAAATTGTTTATGCAGAATTAAGCTCGCACCTTTCCTGAGTTCAAATTTTTTTTTCATCCCCGATTTGAAAATTGTTTATGCAGAATTAAGCTCGCACCTTTCCTGAGTTCAAATCTGCTTTTGGGGTTGAGCTGCGACTTATAGTTTTCGAGAAAATGGGATTTTTGCAACGCTCTTCGAGGCAGTCAGAAATTCCAATGCAACCCCTGTAAAAATTTGAAATTTTTTTTTTCATCCCCGATTTGAAAATTTTTTATGCAGAATTAAGCCCGCACCTTTCCTGAGTTCAAATCTGTTTTTGGGGTTGAGCTGCGACTTATAGTTTTCGAGAAAATTAGATTTTTGCAACGCTCTTCGAGGCAGTCAGAAATTCCAATGCAACCCCTGTAAAAATTTGAAATTTTTTTTTTCATCCCCGATTTGAAAATTGTTTATGCAGAATTAAGCTCGCACCTTTCCTGAGTTCAAATCTGCTTTTGGGGTTGAGCTGCGACTTATAGTTTTCGAGAAAATTAGATTTTTGCAATGCTCTTCGAGGCAGTCAGAAATTCCAATGCAACCCCTGTAAAAATTTGATATTTTTTTTTCATCCCCAATTTGAATATTGTTTATGCAGAATTAAGCTCGCACCTTTTCTGAGTTCAAATCTGCTCTTGGAGTTGAACTGCGACTTATAGTTTTCGAGAAAATTGGATTTTTGCAACGCTCTTCGAGGCAGTTAGAAATTCCAATGCAACCCCTGTAAAAATTTGAAATTTCTTTTTTCATCCCCGATTTGAAAATTGTTTATGCGGAATTAAGCTCGCACCTTTCCTGAGTTCAAATCTGCTTTTGGGGTTGAGCTGCGACTTATAGTTTTCGAGAAAATGGGATTTTTGCAACGCTCTTCGAGGCAGTCAGAAATTCCAATGCAACCCCCGTAAAAATTTGAAATTTTTTTTTTCACCCTCGATTTGAAAATTGTTTATGCAGAATTAAGCTCACGCCTTTCCTGAGTTCAAATCTGCTTTTGGGGTTGAGCTGCGACTTATAGTTTTCGAGAAAATTAGATTTTTGCAACGCTCTTCGAGGCAGTCATAAATTCCAATGGAACCCCTGTAAAAATTTGAAATTTTTTTTTTCACCCTCGATTTGAAAATTGTTTATACAGAATTAAGCTCACGCCTTTCCTGAGTTCAAATCTGCTTTTGGGGTTGAGCTGCGACTTATAGTTTTCGAGAAAATGGGATTCTTGCAAAGCTCTTCGAGGCAGTCTGAAATTCCAATGCAACCCCTGTAAAAATTTTAATTTTTTTTTTTCATCCCCGATTTGAAAATTGTTTATGCAGAGTTAAGCTCGCACCTTTCCTGAGTTCAAATCTGCTTTTGGGGTTGAGCTACGACTTATAGTTTTCGAGAAAATTAGATTTTTGCAACGCTCTTCGAGGCAGTCAGAAATTCCAATGCAACCCCTGTAAAAATTTGATATTTTTTTTTTATCCCCAATTTGAATATTGTTTATGCAGAGTTAAGCTCGCACCTTTCCTGAGTTCAAATCTGCTTTTGGGGTTGAGCTGCGACTTATAGTTTTCGAGAAAATGGGATTTTTGCAACGCTCTTCGAGGCAGTCAGAAATTCCAATGCAACCCCCGTAAAAATTTGAAATTTTTTTTTTCACCCTCGATTTGAAAATTGTTTATGCAGAATTAAGCTCACGCCTTTCCTGAGTTCAAATCTGCTTTTGGGGTTGAGCTGCGACTTATAGTTTTCGAGAAAATGGGATTCTTGCAAAGCTCTTCGAGGCAGTCTGAAATTCCAATGCAACCCCTGTAAAAATTTTAATTTTTTTTTTTCATCCCCGATTTGAAAATTGTTTATGCAGAATTAAGCTCGCACCTTTCCTGAGTTCAAATCTGCTTTTGGGGTTGAGCTGCGACTTATAGTTTTCGAGAAAATGGGATTCTTGCAAAGCTCTTCGAGGCAGTCTGAAATTATAATGCAACCCCCGTAAAAATTTGAAATTTTTTTTTTCACCCTCGATTTGAAAATTGTTTATGCAGAATTAAGCTCACGCCTTTCCTGAGTTCAAATCTGCTTTTGGGGTTGAGCTGCGACTTATAGTTTTCGAGAAAATGGGATTCTTGCAAAGCTCTTCGAGGCAGTCTGAAATTCCAATGCAACCCCTGGAAAAATTTGAAGTTTTTTATTTCATCCCCGATTGGAAAATTGTTTATGCAGATATAAGCTCGCACCTTTCCTGAGTTCAAATCTGCTTTTGGGGTTGAGCTGCGACTTATAGTTTTCGAGAAAATTAGATTCTTGCAAAGCTCTTCGAGGCAGTCAGAAATTCCAATGCAACCCCTGTAAAAATTTGAAATTTTTTTTTTCATCCCCGATTTGAAAATTGTTTATGCAGAATTAAGCTCGCACCTTTCCTGAGTTCAAATCTGCTTTTGGGGTTGAGCTGCGACTTATAGTTTTCGAGAAAATGGGATTTTTGCAACGCTCTTCGAGGCAGTCAGAAATTCCAATGCAACCCCTGTAAAAATTTTAAATTTTTTTTTTCATCCCCGATTTGAAAATTTTTTATGCAGAATTAAGCCCGCACCTTTCCTGAGTTCAAATCTGTTTTTGGGGTTGAGCTGCGACTTATAGTTTTCGAGAAAATGGGATTTTTGCAACGCTCTTCGAGGCAGTCAGAAATTCCAATGCAACCCCTGTAAAAATTTTAAATTTTTTTTTTCATCCCCGATTTGAAAATTGTTTATGCAGAATTAAGCTCGCACCTTTCCTGAGTTCAAATCTGCTTTTGGGGTTGAGCTGCGACTTATAGTTTTCGAGAAAATTAGATTTTTGCAATGCTCTTCGAGGCAGTCAGAAATTCCAATGCAACCCCTGTAAAAATTTTAAATTTTTTTTTTCATCCCCGATTTGAAAATTGTTTATGCAGAATTAAGCTCGCACCTTTCCTGAGTTCAAATCTGCTTTTGGGGTTGAGCTGCGACTTATAGTTTTCGAGAAAATTAGATTTTTGCAATGCTCTTCGAGGCAGTCAGAAATTCCAATGCAACCCCTGTAAAAATTTGATATTTTTTTTTCATCCCCAATTTGAATATTGTTTATGCAGAATTAAGCTCGCACCTTTTCTGAGTTCAAATCTGCTCTTGGAGTTGAACTGCGACTTATAGTTTTCGAGAAAATTGGATTTTTGCAACGCTCTTCGAGGCAGTTAGAAATTCCAATGCAACCCCTGTAAAAATTTGAAATTTCTTTTTTCATCCCCGATTTGAAAATTGTTTATGCGGAATTAAGCTCGCACCTTTCCTGAGTTCAAATCTGCTTTTGGGGTTGAGCTGCGACTTATAGTTTTCGAGAAAATGGGATTTTTGCAACGCTCTTCGAGGCAGTCAGAAATTCCAATGCAACCCCCGTAAAAATTTGAAATTTTTTTTTTCACCCTCGATTTGAAAATTGTTTATGCAGAATTAAGCTCACGCCTTTCCTGAGTTCAAATCTGCTTTTGGGGTTGAGCTGCGACTTATAGTTTTCGAGAAAATTAGATTTTTGCAACGCTCTTCGAGGCAGTCATAAATTCCAATGGAACCCCTGTAAAAATTTGAAATTTTTTTTTTCACCCTCGATTTGAAAATTGTTTATACAGAATTAAGCTCACGCCTTTCCTGAGTTCAAATCTGCTTTTGGGGTTGAGCTGCGACTTATAGTTTTCGAGAAAATGGGATTCTTGCAAAGCTCTTCGAGGCAGTCTGAAATTCCAATGCAACCCCTGTAAAAATTTTAATTTTTTTTTTTCATCCCCGATTTGAAAATTGTTTATGCAGAGTTAAGCTCGCACCTTTCCTGAGTTCAAATCTGCTTTTGGGGTTGAGCTACGACTTATAGTTTTCGAGAAAATTAGATTTTTGCAACGCTCTTCGAGGCAGTCAGAAATTCCAATGCAACCCCTGTAAAAATTTGATATTTTTTTTTTATCCCCAATTTGAATATTGTTTATGCAGAGTTAAGCTCGCACCTTTCCTGAGTTCAAATCTGCTTTTGGGGTTGAGCTGCGACTTATAGTTTTCGAGAAAATGGGATTTTTGCAACGCTCTTCGAGGCAGTCAGAAATTCCAATGCAACCCCCGTAAAAATTTGAAATTTTTTTTTTCACCCTCGATTTGAAAATTGTTTATGCAGAATTAAGCTCACGCCTTTCCTGAGTTCAAATCTGCTTTTGGGGTTGAGCTGCGACTTATAGTTTTCGAGAAAATGGGATTCTTGCAAAGCTCTTCGAGGCAGTCTGAAATTCCAATGCAACCCCTGTAAAAATTTTAATTTTTTTTTTTCATCCCCGATTTGAAAATTGTTTATGCAGAATTAAGCTCGCACCTTTCCTGAGTTCAAATCTGCTTTTGGGGTTGAGCTGCGACTTATAGTTTTCGAGAAAATGGGATTCTTGCAAAGCTCTTCGAGGCAGTCTGAAATTATAATGCAACCCCCGTAAAAATTTGAAATTTTTTTTTTCACCCTCGATTTGAAAATTGTTTATGCAGAATTAAGCTCACGCCTTTCCTGAGTTCAAATCTGCTTTTGGGGTTGAGCTGCGACTTATAGTTTTCGAGAAAATGGGATTCTTGCAAAGCTCTTCGAGGCAGTCTGAAATTCCAATGCAACCCCTGGAAAAATTTGAAGTTTTTTATTTCATCCCCGATTGGAAAATTGTTTATGCAGATATAAGCTCGCACCTTTCCTGAGTTCAAATCTGCTTTTGGGGTTGAGCTGCGACTTATAGTTTTCGAGAAAATTAGATTCTTGCAAAGCTCTT
This sequence comes from Blera fallax, assembly GCA_946965025.1. Taxonomy (NCBI): domain Eukaryota; kingdom Metazoa; phylum Arthropoda; class Insecta; order Diptera; family Syrphidae; genus Blera; species Blera fallax. The sequence continues at coordinate 68,278,202 of OX337246.1, read as the reverse complement.
CGAGGCAGTCAGAAATTCCAATGCAACCCCTGTAAAAATTTGAAATTTTTTTTTTCATCCCCGATTTGAAAATTGTTTATGCAGAATTAAGCTCGCACCTTTCCTGAGTTCAAATCTGCTTTTGGGGTTGAGCTGCGACTTATAGTTTTCGAGAAAATGGGATTTTTGCAACGCTCTTCGAGGCAGTCAGAAATTCCAATGCAACCCCTGTAAAAATTTTAAATTTTTTTTTTCATCCCCGATTTGAAAATTTTTTATGCAGAATTAAGCCCGCACCTTTCCTGAGTTCAAATCTGTTTTTGGGGTTGAGCTGCGACTTATAGTTTTCGAGAAAATTATATTTTTGCAACGCTTTTCGAGGCAGTCAGAAATTCCAATGCAACCCCTGTAAAAATTTGAAATTTTTTTTTTCATCCCCGATTTGAAAATTGTTTATGCAGAATTAAGCTCGCACCTTTCCTGAGTTCAAATTGCTTTTGTGGTTGAGCTGCGACTTATAGTTTTCGAGAAAATTAGATTTTTGCAATGCTCTTCGAGGCAGTCAGAAATTCCAATGCAACCCCTGTAAAAATTTGATATTTTTTTTTCATCCCCAATTTGAATATTGTTTATGCAGAATTAAGCTCGCACCTTTTCTGAGTTCAAATCTGCTCTTGGAGTTGAACTGCGACTTATAGTTTTCGAGAAAATTGGATTTTTGCAACGCTCTTCGAGGCAGTTAGAAATTCCAATGCAACCCCTGTAAAAATTTGAAATTTCTTTTTTCATCCCCGATTTGAAAATTGTTTATGCGGAATTAAGCTCGCACCTTTCCTGAGTTCAAATCTGCTTTTGGGGTTGAGCTGCGACTTATAGTTTTCGAGAAAATGGGATTTTTGCAACGCTCTTCGAGGCAGTCAGAAATTCCAATGCAACCCCTGTAAAAATTAGAAATTTTTTTTTCATCCCCGATTTGAAAATTGTTTATGCAGAATTAAGCTCGCACCTTTCCTGAGTTCAAATCTGCTTTTGGGGTTGAGCTGCGACTTATAGTTTTCGAGAAAATGGGATTTTTGCAACGCTCTTCGAGGCAGTCAGAAATTCCAATGCAACCCCCGTAAAAATTTGAAATTTTTTTTTTCACCCTCGATTTGAAAATTGTTTATGCAGAATTAAGCTCACGCCTTTCCTGAGTTCAAATCTGCTTTTGGGGTTGAGCTGCGACTTATAGTTTTCGAGAAAATTAGATTTTTGCAACGCTCTTCGAGGCAGTCAGAAATTCCAATGGAACCCCTGTAAAAATTTGAAATTTTTTTTTTCACCCTCGATTTGAAAATTGTTTATACAGAATTAAGCTCGCACCTTTCCTGAGTTCAAATCTGCTTTTGGGGTTGAGCTGCGACTTATAGTTTTCGAGAAAATGGGATTTTTGCAACGCTCTTCGAGGCAGTCAGAAATTCCAATGCAACCCCTGTAAAAATTTGAAATTTTTTTTTTCATCCCCGATTTGAAAATTGTTTATGCAGAATTAAGCTCGCACCTTTCCTGAGTTCAAATCTGCTTTTGGGGTTGAGCTGCGACTTATAGTTTTTGAGAAAATGGGATTCTTGCAAAGCTCTTCGAGGCAGTCAGAAATTCCAATGCAACCCCTGTAAAAATTTGAAATTTTTTTTTCGCCCTCGATTTGAAAATTGTTTATGCAGAATTAAGCTCGCACCTTTCCTGAGTTCAAATCTGCTTTTGGGGTTGAGCTGCGACTTATAGTTTTCGAGAAAATTAGATTCTTGCAAAGCTCTTCGAGGCAGTCAGAAATTCCAATGCAACCCCTGTAAAAATTTGAAATTTTTTTTTTCATCCCCGATTTGAAAATTGTTTATGCAGAATTAAGCTCGCACCTTTCCTGAGTTCAAATCTGCTTTTGGGGTTGAGCTGCGACTTATAGTTTTTGAGAAAATGGGATTCTTGCAAAGCTCTTCGAGGGAGTCAGAAATTCCAATGCAACCCCTGTAAAAATTTAAAATTTTTTTTTCACCCCCGATTTGAAAATTGTTTATGCAGAATTAAGCTCGCACCTTTCCTGAGTTCAAATCTGCTTTTGGGGTTGAGCTGCGACTTATAGTTTTCGAGAAAATTAGATTTTTGCAACGCTCTTCGAGGCAGTCAGAAATTCCAATGCAACCCCTGTAAAAATTTGATATTTTTTTTTTTATCCCCAATTTGAATATTGTTTATGCAGAATTAAGCTCGCACCTTTCCTGAGTTCAAATCTGCTTTTGGGGTTGAGCTGCGACTTATAGTTTTCGAGAAAATGGGATTTTTGCAACGCTCTTCGAGGCAGTCAGAAATTCCAATGCAACCCCCGTAAAAATTTGAAATTTTTTTTTTCACCCTCGATTTGAAAATTGTTTATGCAGAATTAAGCTCACGCCTTTCCTGAGTTCAAATCTGCTTTTGGGGTTGAGCTGCGACTTATAGTTTTCGAGAAAATGGGATTCTTGCAAAGCTCTTCGAGGCAGTCTGAAATTCCAATGCAACCCCTGTAAAAATTTAAAATTTTTTTTTCACCCCCGATTTGAAAATTGTTTATGCAGAATTAAGCTCACGCCTTTCCTGAGTTCAAATCTGCTTTTTGGGTTGAGCTGCGACTTATAGTTTTCGAGAAAATTAGATTCTTGCAAAGCTCTTCGAGGCAGTCAGAAATTCCAATGCAACCCCTGTAAAAATTTGAAATTTTTTTTTTCACCCTCGATTTGAAAATTGTTTATGCAGAATTAAGCTCACGCCTTTCCTGAGTTCAAATCTGCTTTTGGGGTTGAGCTGCGACTTATAGTTTTCGAGAAAATTAGATTTTTGCAACGCTCTTCGAGGCAGTCAGAAATTCCAATGGAACCCCTGTAAAAATTTGAAATTTTTTTTTTCACCCTCGATTTGAAAATTGTTTATACAGAATTAAGCTCGCACCTTTCCTGAGTTCAAATCTGCTTTTGGGGTTGAGCTGCGACTTATAGTTTTCGAGAAAATTAGATTCTTGCAAAGCTCTTCGAGGCAGTCAGAAATTCCAATGCAACCCCTGTAAAAATTTGAAATTTTTTTTTTCATCCCCGATTTGAAAATTGTTTATGCAGAATTAAGCTCGCACCTTTCCTGAGTTCAAATCTGCTTTTGGGGTTGAGCTGCGACTTATAGTTTTCGAGAAAATTAGATTTTTGCAACGCTCTTCGAGGCAGTCAGAAATTCCAATGCAACCCCTGTAAAAATTTGAAATTTCTTTTTTCATCCCCGATTTGAAAATTGTTTATGCAGAATTAAGCTCACGCCTTTCCTGAGTTCAAATCTGCTTTGGGGGTTGAGCTGCGACTTATAGTTTTCGAGAAAATTAGATTCTTGCAAAGCTCTTCGAGGCAGTCAGAAATTCCAATGCAACCCCTGTAAAAATTTGAAATTTTTTTTTTCATCCCCGATTTGAAAATTGTTTATGCAGAATTAAGCTCGCACCTTTCCTGAGTTCAAATCTGCTTTTGGGGTTGAGCTGCGACTTATAGTTTTTGAGAAAATGGGATTCTTGCAAAGCTCTTCGAGGGAGTCAGAAATTCCAATGCAACCCCTGTAAAAATTTAAAATTTTTTTTTCACCCCCGATTTGAAAATTGTTTATGCGGAATTAAGCTCGCACCTTTCCTGAGTTCAAATCTGCTTTTGGGGTTGAGCTGCGACTTATAGTTTTCGAGAAAATGGGATTTTTGCAACGCTCTTCGAGGCAGTCAGAAATTCCAATGCAACCCCCGTAAAAATTTGAAATTTTTTTTTTCACCCTCGATTTGAAAATTGTTTATGCAGAATTAAGCTCACGCCTTTCCTGAGTTCAAATCTGCTTTTGGGGTTGAGCTGCGACTTATAGTTTTCGAGAAAATTAGATTTTTGCAACGCTCTTCGAGGCAGTCATAAATTCCAATGGAACCCCTGTAAAAATTTGAAATTTTTTTTTTCACCCTCGATTTGAAAATTGTTTATACAGAATTAAGCTCACGCCTTTCCTGAGTTCAAATCTGCTTTTGGGGTTGAGCTGCGACTTATAGTTTTCGAGAAAATGGGATTCTTGCAAAGCTCTTCGAGGCAGTCTGAAATTCCAATGCAACCCCTGTAAAAATTTTAATTTTTTTTTTTCATCCCCGATTTGAAAATTGTTTATGCAGAGTTAAGCTCGCACCTTTCCTGAGTTCAAATCTGCTTTTGGGGTTGAGCTACGACTTATAGTTTTCGAGAAAATTAGATTTTTGCAACGCTCTTCGAGGCAGTCAGAAATTCCAATGCAACCCCTGTAAAAATTTGATATTTTTTTTTTATCCCCAATTTGAATATTGTTTATGCAGAGTTAAGCTCGCACCTTTCCTGAGTTCAAATCTGCTTTTGGGGTTGAGCTGCGACTTATAGTTTTCGAGAAAATGGGATTTTTGCAACGCTCTTCGAGGCAGTCAGAAATTCCAATGCAACCCCCGTAAAAATTTGAAATTTTTTTTTTCACCCTCGATTTGAAAATTGTTTATGCAGAATTAAGCTCACGCCTTTCCTGAGTTCAAATCTGCTTTTGGGGTTGAGCTGCGACTTATAGTTTTCGAGAAAATGGGATTCTTGCAAAGCTCTTCGAGGCAGTCTGAAATTCCAATGCAACCCCTGTAAAAATTTTAATTTTTTTTTTTCATCCCCGATTTGAAAATTGTTTATGCAGAATTAAGCTCGCACCTTTCCTGAGTTCAAATCTGCTTTTGGGGTTGAGCTGCGACTTATAGTTTTCGAGAAAATGGGATTCTTGCAAAGCTCTTCGAGGCAGTCTGAAATTCCAATGCAACCCCCGTAAAAATTTGAAATTTTTTTTTTCACCCTCGATTTGAAAATTGTTTATGCAGAATTAAGCTCACGCCTTTCCTGAGTTCAAATCTGCTTTTGGGGTTGAGCTGCGACTTATAGTTTTCGAGAAAATGGGATTCTTGCAAAGCTCTTCGAGGCAGTCTGAAATTCCAATGCAACCCCTGGAAAAATTTGAAGTTTTTTATTTCATCCCCGATTGGAAAATTGTTTATGCAGATATAAGCTCGCACCTTTCCTGAGTTCAAATCTGCTTTTGGGGTTGAGCTGCGACTTATAGTTTTCGAGAAAATTAGATTCTTGCAAAGCTCTTCGAGGCAGTCAGAAATTCCAATGCAACCCCTGTAAAAATTTGAAATTTTTTTTTTCATCCCCGATTTGAAAATTGTTTATGCAGAATTAAGCTCGCACCTTTCCTGAGTTCAAATCTGCTTTTGGGGTTGAGCTGCGACTTATAGTTTTCGAGAAAATGGGATTTTTGCAACGCTCTTCGAGGCAGTCAGAAATTCCAATGCAACCCCTGTAAAAATTTTAAATTTTTTTTTTCATCCCCGATTTGAAAATTTTTTATGCAGAATTAAGCCCGCACCTTTCCTGAGTTCAAATCTGTTTTTGGGGTTGAGCTGCGACTTATAGTTTTCGAGAAAATTATATTTTTGCAACGCTTTTCGAGGCAGTCAGAAATTCCAATGCAACCCCTGTAAAAATTTGAAATTTTTTTTTTCATCCCCGATTTGAAAATTGTTTATGCAGAATTAAGCTCGCACCTTTCCTGAGTTCAAATTGCTTTTGTGGTTGAGCTGCGACTTATAGTTTTCGAGAAAATTAGATTTTTGCAATGCTCTTCGAGGCAGTCAGAAATTCCAATGCAACCCCTGTAAAAATTTGATATTTTTTTTTCATCCCCAATTTGAATATTGTTTATGCAGAATTAAGCTCGCACCTTTTCTGAGTTCAAATCTGCTCTTGGAGTTGAACTGCGACTTATAGTTTTCGAGAAAATTGGATTTTTGCAACGCTCTTCGAGGCAGTTAGAAATTCCAATGCAACCCCTGTAAAAATTTGAAATTTCTTTTTTCATCCCCGATTTGAAAATTGTTTATGCGGAATTAAGCTCGCACCTTTCCTGAGTTCAAATCTGCTTTTGGGGTTGAGCTGCGACTTATAGTTTTCGAGAAAATGGGATTTTTGCAACGCTCTTCGAGGCAGTCAGAAATTCCAATGCAACCCCTGTAAAAATTAGAAATTTTTTTTTCATCCCCGATTTGAAAATTGTTTATGCAGAATTAAGCTCGCACCTTTCCTGAGTTCAAATCTGCTTTTGGGGTTGAGCTGCGACTTATAGTTTTCGAGAAAATGGGATTTTTGCAACGCTCTTCGAGGCAGTCAGAAATTCCAATGCAACCCCCGTAAAAATTTGAAATTTTTTTTTTCACCCTCGATTTGAAAATTGTTTATGCAGAATTAAGCTCACGCCTTTCCTGAGTTCAAATCTGCTTTTGGGGTTGAGCTGCGACTTATAGTTTTCGAGAAAATTAGATTTTTGCAACGCTCTTCGAGGCAGTCAGAAATTCCAATGGAACCCCTGTAAAAATTTGAAATTTTTTTTTTCACCCTCGATTTGAAAATTGTTTATACAGAATTAAGCTCGCACCTTTCCTGAGTTCAAATCTGCTTTTGGGGTTGAGCTGCGACTTATAGTTTTCGAGAAAATGGGATTTTTGCAACGCTCTTCGAGGCAGTCAGAAATTCCAATGCAACCCCTGTAAAAATTTGAAATTTTTTTTTTCATCCCCGATTTGAAAATTGTTTATGCAGAATTAAGCTCGCACCTTTCCTGAGTTCAAATCTGCTTTTGGGGTTGAGCTGCGACTTATAGTTTTTGAGAAAATGGGATTCTTGCAAAGCTCTTCGAGGCAGTCAGAAATTCCAATGCAACCCCTGTAAAAATTTGAAATTTTTTTTTCGCCCTCGATTTGAAAATTGTTTATGCAGAATTAAGCTCGCACCTTTCCTGAGTTCAAATCTGCTTTTGGGGTTGAGCTGCGACTTATAGTTTTCGAGAAAATTAGATTCTTGCAAAGCTCTTCGAGGCAGTCAGAAATTCCAATGCAACCCCTGTAAAAATTTGAAATTTTTTTTTTCATCCCCGATTTGAAAATTGTTTATGCAGAATTAAGCTCGCACCTTTCCTGAGTTCAAATCTGCTTTTGGGGTTGAGCTGCGACTTATAGTTTTTGAGAAAATGGGATTCTTGCAAAGCTCTTCGAGGGAGTCAGAAATTCCAATGCAACCCCTGTAAAAATTTAAAATTTTTTTTTCACCCCCGATTTGAAAATTGTTTATGCAGAATTAAGCTCGCACCTTTCCTGAGTTCAAATCTGCTTTTGGGGTTGAGCTGCGACTTATAGTTTTCGAGAAAATTAGATTTTTGCAACGCTCTTCGAGGCAGTCAGAAATTCCAATGCAACCCCTGTAAAAATTTGATATTTTTTTTTTTATCCCCAATTTGAATATTGTTTATGCAGAATTAAGCTCGCACCTTTCCTGAGTTCAAATCTGCTTTTGGGGTTGAGCTGCGACTTATAGTTTTCGAGAAAATGGGATTTTTGCAACGCTCTTCGAGGCAGTCAGAAATTCCAATGCAACCCCCGTAAAAATTTGAAATTTTTTTTTTCACCCTCGATTTGAAAATTGTTTATGCAGAATTAAGCTCACGCCTTTCCTGAGTTCAAATCTGCTTTTGGGGTTGAGCTGCGACTTATAGTTTTCGAGAAAATGGGATTCTTGCAAAGCTCTTCGAGGCAGTCTGAAATTCCAATGCAACCCCTGTAAAAATTTAAAATTTTTTTTTCACCCCCGATTTGAAAATTGTTTATGCAGAATTAAGCTCACGCCTTTCCTGAGTTCAAATCTGCTTTTTGGGTTGAGCTGCGACTTATAGTTTTCGAGAAAATTAGATTCTTGCAAAGCTCTTCGAGGCAGTCAGAAATTCCAATGCAACCCCTGTAAAAATTTGAAATTTTTTTTTTCACCCTCGATTTGAAAATTGTTTATGCAGAATTAAGCTCACGCCTTTCCTGAGTTCAAATCTGCTTTTGGGGTTGAGCTGCGACTTATAGTTTTCGAGAAAATTAGATTTTTGCAACGCTCTTCGAGGCAGTCAGAAATTCCAATGGAACCCCTGTAAAAATTTGAAATTTTTTTTTTCACCCTCGATTTGAAAATTGTTTATACAGAATTAAGCTCGCACCTTTCCTGAGTTCAAATCTGCTTTTGGGGTTGAGCTGCGACTTATAGTTTTCGAGAAAATTAGATTCTTGCAAAGCTCTTCGAGGCAGTCAGAAATTCCAATGCAACCCCTGTAAAAATTTGAAATTTTTTTTTTCATCCCCGATTTGAAAATTGTTTATGCAGAATTAAGCTCGCACCTTTCCTGAGTTCAAATCTGCTTTTGGGGTTGAGCTGCGACTTATAGTTTTCGAGAAAATTAGATTTTTGCAACGCTCTTCGAGGCAGTCAGAAATTCCAATGCAACCCCTGTAAAAATTTGAAATTTCTTTTTTCATCCCCGATTTGAAAATTGTTTATGCAGAATTAAGCTCACGCCTTTCCTGAGTTCAAATCTGCTTTGGGGGTTGAGCTGCGACTTATAGTTTTCGAGAAAATTAGATTCTTGCAAAGCTCTTCGAGGCAGTCAGAAATTCCAATGCAACCCCTGTAAAAATTTGAAATTTTTTTTTTCATCCCCGATTTGAAAATTGTTTATGCAGAATTAAGCTCGCACCTTTCCTGAGTTCAAATCTGCTTTTGGGGTTGAGCTGCGACTTATAGTTTTTGAGAAAATGGGATTCTTGCAAAGCTCTTCGAGGGAGTCAGAAATTCCAATGCAACCCCTGTAAAAATTTAAAATTTTTTTTTCACCCCCGATTTGAAAATTGTTTATGCAGAATTAAGCTCGCACCTTTCCTGAGTTCAAATCTGCTTTTGGGGTTGAGCTGCGACTTATAGTTTTCGAGAAAATTAGATTTTTGCAACGCTCTTCGAGGCAGTCAGAAATTCCAATGCAACCCCTGTAAAAATTTGATATTTTTTTTTTTATCCCCAATTTGAATATTGTTTATGCAGAATTAAGCTCGCACCTTTCCTGAGTTCAAATCTGCTTTTGGGGTTGAGCTGCGACTTATAGTTTTCGAGAAAATGGGATTTTTGCAACGCTCTTCGAGGCAGTCAGAAATTCCAATGCAACCCCCGTAAAAATTTGAAATTTTTTTTTTCACCCTCGATTTGAAAATTGTTTATGCAGAATTAAGCTCACGCCTTTCCTGAGTTCAAATCTGCTTTTGGGGTTGAGCTGCGACTTATAGTTTTCGAGAAAATGGGATTCTTGCAAAGCTCTTCGAGGCAGTCTGAAATTCCAATGCAACCCCTGTAAAAATTTAAAATTTTTTTTTCACCCCCGATTTGAAAATTGTTTATGCAGAATTAAGCTCACGCCTTTCCTGAGTTCAAATCTGCTTTTTGGGTTGAGCTGCGACTTATAGTTTTCGAGAAAATTAGATTCTTGCAAAGCTCTTCGAGGCAGTCAGAAATTCCAATGCAACCCCTGTAAAAATTTGAAATTTTTTTTTTCACCCTCGATTTGAAAATTGTTTATGCAGAATTAAGCTCACGCCTTTCCTGAGTTCAAATCTGCTTTTGGGGTTGAGCTGCGACTTATAGTTTTCGAGAAAATTAGATTTTTGCAACGCTCTTCGAGGCAGTCAGAAATTCCAATGGAACCCCTGTAAAAATTTGAAATTTTTTTTTTCACCCTCGATTTGAAAATTGTTTATACAGAATTAAGCTCGCACCTTTCCTGAGTTCAAATCTGCTTTTGGGGTTGAGCTGCGACTTATAGTTTTCGAGAAAATTAGATTCTTGCAAAGCTCTTCGAGGCAGTCAGAAATTCCAATGCAACCCCTGTAAAAATTTGAAATTTTTTTTTTCATCCCCGATTTGAAAATTGTTTATGCAGAATTAAGCTCGCACCTTTCCTGAGTTCAAATCTGCTTTTGGGGTTGAGCTGCGACTTATAGTTTTCGAGAAAATTAGATTTTTGCAACGCTCTTCGAGGCAGTCAGAAATTCCAATGCAACCCCTGTAAAAATTTGAAATTTCTTTTTTCATCCCCGATTTGAAAATTGTTTATGCAGAATTAAGCTCGCACCTTTCCTGAGTTCAAATCTGCTTTTGGGGTTGAGCTGCGACTTATAGTTTTCGAGAAAATGGGATTTTTGCAACGCTCTTCGAGGCAGTCAGAAATTCCAATGCAACCCCCTGTAAAAATTTGATATTTTTTTTTTCATCCCCAATTTGAATATTGTTTATGCAGAATTAAGCTCGCATCTTTCCTGAGTTCAAATCTGCATTTTTGGTTGAGCTGCGACTTATAGTTTTCGAGAAAATGGGATTTTTGCAACGCTCTTCGAGGCAGTCAGAAATTCCAATGCAAACCCTGTAAAAATTTGAAATTTTTTTTTTCATCCCCGATTTGAAAATTGTTTATGCAGAATTAAGCTCACGCCTTTCCTGAGTTCAAATCTGCTTTGGGGGTTGAGCTGCGACTTATAGTTTTCGAGAAAATTAGATTCTTGCAAAGCTCTTCGAGGCAGTCAGAAATTCCAATGCAACCCCTGTAAAAATTTGAAATTTTTTTTTTCACCCTCGATTTGAAAATTGTTTATGCAGAATTAAGCTCGCACCTTTCCTGAGTTCAAATCTGCTTTTGGGGTTGAGCTGCGACTTATAGTTTTCGAGAAAATTAGATTCTTGCAAAGCTCTTCGAGGCAGTCAGAAATTCCAATGCAACCCCTGGAAAAATTTGAAATTTTTTTTTTCATCCCCGATTTGAAAATTGTTTATGCAGAATTAAGCTCGCACCTTTCCTGAGTTCAAATCTGCTTTTGGGGTTGAGCTGCGACTTATAGTTTTTGAGAAAATGGGATTCTTGCAAAGCTCTTCGAGGGAGTCAGAAATTCCAATGCAACCCCTGTAAAAATTTAAAATTTTTTTTTCACCCCCGATTTGAAAATTGTTTATGCAGAATTAAGCTCACGCCTTTCCTGAGTTCAAATCTGCTTTGGGGGTTGAGCTGCGACTTATAGTTTTCGAGAAAATTAGATTCTTGCAAAGCTCTTCGAGGCAGTCAGAAATTCCAATGCAACCCCCGTAAAAATTTGAAATTTTCTTTTTCACCCTCGATTTGAAAATTGTTTATGCAGAATTAAGCTCACGCCTTTCCTGAGTTCAAATCTGCTTTTGGGGTTGAGCTGCGACTTATAGTTTTCGAGAAAATTAGATTTTTGCAACGCTCTTCGAGGCAGTCAGAAATTCCAATGGAACCCCTGTAAAAATTTGAAATTTTTTTTTTCACCCTCGATTTGAAAATTGTTTATACAGAATTAAGCTCGCACCTTTCCTGAGTTCAAATCTGCTTTTGGGGTTGAGCTGCGACTTATAGTTTTCGAGAAAATTAGATTCTTGCAAAGCTCTTCGAGGCAGTCAGAAATTCCAATGCAACCCCTGTAAAAATTTGAAATTTTTTTTTTCACCCTCGATTTGAAAATTGTTTATGCAGAATTAAGCTCACGCCTTTCCTGAGTTCAAATCTGCTTTTGGGGTTGAGCTGCGACTTATAGTTTTCGAGAAAATTAGATTTTTGCAACGCTCTTCGAGGCAGTCAGAAATTCCAATGGAACCCCTGTAAAAATTTGAAATTTTTTTTTTCACCCTCGATTTGAAAATTGTTTATACAGAATTAAGCTCGCACCTTTCCTGAGTTCAAATCTGCTTTTGGGGTTGAGCTGCGACTTATAGTTTTCGAGAAAATTAGATTTTTGCAACGCTCTTCGAGGCAGTCAGAAATTCCAATGCAACCCCTGTAAAAATTTGAAATTTCTTTTTTCATCCCCGATTTGAAAATTGTTTATGCAGAATTAAGCTCGCACCTTTCCTGAGTTCAAATCTGCTTTTGGGGTTGAGCTGCGACTTATAGTTTTCGAGAAAATGGGATTTTTGCAACGCTCTTCGAGGCAGTCAGAAATTCCAATGCAACCCCTGTAAAAATTTGATATTTTTTTTTTCATCCCCAATTTGAATATTGTTTATGCAGAATTAAGCTCGCATCTTTCCTGAGTTCAAATCTGCATTTTTGGTTGAGCTGCGACTTATAGTTTTCGAGAAAATGGGATTTTTGCAACGCTCTTCGAGGCAGTCAGAAATTCCAATGCAACCCCTGTAAAAATTTGAAATTTTTTTTTTCATCCCCGATTTGAAAATTGTTTATGCAGAATTAAGCTCACGCCTTTCCTGAGTTCAAATCTGCTTTGGGGGTTGAGCTGCGACTTATAGTTTTCGAGAAAATTAGATTCTTGCAAAGCTCTTCGAGGCAGTCAGAAATTCCAATGCAACCCCCGTAAAAATTTGAAATTTTTTTTTTCACCCTCGATTTGAAAATTGTTTATACAGAATTAAGCTCGCACCTTTCCTGAGTTCAAATCTGCTTTTGGGGTTGAGCTGCGACTTATAGTTTTCGAGAAAATTAGATTCTTGCAAAGCTCTTCGAGGCAGTCAGAAATTCCAATGCAACCCCTGTAAAAATTTGAAATTTTTTTTTTCATCCCCGATTTGAAAATTGTTTATGCAGAATTAAGCTCGCACCTTTCCTGAGTTCAAATCTGCTTTTGGGGTTGAGCTGCGACTTATAGTTTTTGAGAAAATGGGATTCTTGCAAAGCTCTTCGAGGGAGTCAGAAATTCCAATGCAACCCCTGTAAAAATTTGAAATTTTTTTTTTCACCCTCGATTTGAAAATTGTTTATGCAGAATTAAGCTCGCACCTTTCCTGAGTTCAAATCTGCTTTTGGGGTTGAGCTGCGACTTATAGTTTTCGAGAAAATTAGGTTCTTGCAAAGCTCTTCGAGGCAGTCAGAAATTCCAATGCAACCCCTGTAAAAATTTGAAATTTTTTTTTTCATCCCCGATTTGAAAATTGTTTATGCAGAATTAAGCTCGCACCTTTCCTGAGTTCAACTCTGCTTTTGGAGTTGAGCTGCGACTTATAGTTTTCGAGAAAATGGGATTCTTGCAAAGCTCTTCGAGGCAGTCAGAAATTCCAATGCAACCCCTGTAAAAATTTTAAATTTTTTTTTTCACAACCGATTTGAAAATTGTTTATGCAGAATTAAGCTCGCACCTTTCCTGAGTTCAACTCTGCTTTTGGAGTTGAGCTGCGACTTATAGTTTTCGAGAAAATGGGATTCTTGCAAAGCTCTTCGAGGCAGTCAGAAATTCCAATGCAACCCCTGTAAAAATTTGAAATTTTTTTTTTCACCCCCGATTTGAAAATTGTTTATGCAGAATTAAGCTCGCACCTTTCCTGAGTTCAAACCTGCTTTTGGGGTTGAGCTGCGACTTATAGTTTTCGAGAAAATGGGATTCTTGCAAAGCTCTTCGAGGCAGTCAGAAATTCCAATGCAACCCCTGTAAAAATTTGAAATTTTTTTTTTCACCCTCGATTTGAAAATTGTTTATGCAGAATTAAGCTCACGCCTTTCCTGAGTTCAAATCTGCTTTTGGGGTTGAGCTGCGACTTATAGTTTTCGAGAAAATTAGATTTTTGCAACGCTCTTCGAGGCAGTCAGAAATTCCAATGGAACCCCTGTAAAAATTTGAAATTTTTTTTTTCACCCTCGATTTGAAAATTGTTTATACAGAATTAAGCTCGCACCTTTCCTGAGTTCAAATCTGCCTTTGGGGGTTGAGCTGCGACTTATAATTTTCGAGAAAATTAGATTCTTGCAAAGCTCTTCGAGGCAGTCAGAAATTCCAATGCAACCCCTGTAAAAATTTGAAATTTTTTTTTTCATCCCCGATTTGAAAATTGTTTATGCAGAATTAAGCTCGCACCTTTCCTGAGTTCAAATCTGCTTTTGGGGTTGAGCTGCGACTTATAGTTTTCGAGAAAATTAGATTTTTGCAACGCTCTTCGAGGCAGTCAGAAATTCCAATGCAACCCCTGTAAAAATTTGAAATTTCTTTTTTCATCCCCGATTTGAAAATTGTTTATGCAGAATTAAGCTCGCACCTTTCCTGAGTTCAAATCTGCTTTTGGGGTTGAGCTGCGACTTATAGTTTTCGAGAAAATGGGATTTTTGCAACGCTCTTCGAGGCAGTCAGAAATTCCAATGCAACCCCTGTAAAAATTTGAAATTTTTTTTTTCACCCTCGATTTGAAAATTGTTTATACAGAATTAAGCTCGCACCTTTCCTAAGTTCAAATCTGCTTTTGGGGTTGAGCTGCGACTTATAGTTTTCGAGAAAATTAGATTCTTGCAAAGCTCTTCGAGGCAGTCAGAAATTCCAATGCAACCCCTGTAAAAATTTGAAATTTTTTTTTTCATCCCCGATTTGAAAATTGTTTATGCAGAATTAAGCTCGCACCTTTCCTGAGTTCAAATCTGCTTTTGGGGTTGAGCTGCGACTTATAGTTTTTGAGAAAATGGGATTCTTGCAAAGCTCTTCGAGGGAGTCAGAAATTCCAATGCAACCCCTGTAAAAATTTGAAATTTTTTTTTTCACCCTCGATTTGAAAATTGTTTATGCAGAATTAAGCTCGCACCTTTCCTGAGTTCAAATCTGCTTTTGGGGTTGAGCTGCGACTTATAGTTTTCGAGAAAATTAGATTCTTGCAAAGCTCTTCGAGGCAGTCAGAAATTCCAATGCAACCCCTGTAAAAATTTGAAATTTTTTTTTTCATCCCCGATTTGAAAATTGTTTATGCAGAATTAAGCTCGCACCTTTCCTGAGTTCAAATCTGCTTTTGGGGTTGAGCTGCGACTTATAGTTTTTGAGAAAATGGGATTCTTGCAAAGCTCTTCGAGGGAGTCAGAAATTCCAATGCAACCCCTGTAAAAATTTAAAATTTTTTTTTCACCCCCGATTTGAAAATTGTTTATGCAGAATTAAGCTCACGCCTTTCCTGAGTTCAAATCTGCTTTGGGGGTTGACCTGCGACTTATAGTTTTCGAGAAAATTAGATTCTTGCAAAGCTCTTCGAGGCAGTCAGAAATTCCAATGCAACCCCTGTAAAAATTTGAAATTTTTTTTTTCACCCTCGATTTGAAAATTGTTTATACAGAATTAAGCTCGCACCTTTCCTGAGTTCAAATCTGCTTTTGGGGTTGAGCTGCGACTTATAGTTTTCGAGAAAATTAGATTCTTGCAAAGCTCTTCGAGGCAGTCAGAAATTCCAATGCAACCCCTGTAAAAATTTGAAATATTTTTTTTCATCCCCGATTTGAAAATTGTTTATGCAGAATTAAGCTCGCACCTTTCCTGAGTTCAAATCTGCTTTTGGGGTTGAGCTGCGACTTATAGTTTTCGAGAAAATGGGATTCTTGCAACGCTCTTCGAGGCAGTCAGAAATTCCAATGCAACCCCTGTAAAAATTCGAAATTTTTTTTTTCATCCCCGATTTGAAAATTGTTTATGCAGAATTAAGCTCGCACCTTTCCTGAGTTCAAGTCTGCTTTTGGAGTTGAGCTGCGACTTATAGTTTTCGAGAAAATTAGATTTTTGCAAAGCTCTTCGAGGCAGTCAGAAATTCCAATGCAACCCCTGTAAAAATTTGAAATTTTTTTTTTCACCCCCGATTTGAAAATTGTTTATGCAGAATTAAGCTCGCACCTTTCCTGAGTTCAACTCTGCTTTTGGAGTTGAGCTGCGACTTATAGTTTTCGAGAAAATGGGATTCTTGCAAAGCTCTTCGAGGCAGTCAGAAATTCCAATGCAACCCCTGTAAAAATTTGAATTTTTTTTTTTCATCCCGGATTTGAAAATTGCTTATGCAGAATTAAGCTCGCACCTTTCCTGAGTTCAACTCTGCTTTTGGAGTTGAGCTGCGACTTATAGTTTTCGAGAAAATGGGATTCTTGCAAAGCTCTTCGAGGCAGTCAGAAATTCCAATGCAACCCCTGTAAAAATTTGAAATTTTTTTTTTCACCCCCGATTTGAAAATTGTTTATGCAGAATTAAGCTCGCACCTTTCCTGAGTTCAACTCTGCTTTTGGAGTTGAGCTGCGACTTATAGTTTTCGAGAAAATTAGATTTTTGCAACGCTCTTCGAGGCAGTCAGAAATTCCAATGCAACCCCTGTAAAAATTTGAAATTTTTTTTTTCACCCCCGATTTGAAAATTGTTTATGCAGAATTAAGCTCGCACCTTTCCTGAGTTCAACTCTGCTTTTGGAGTTGAGCTGCGACTTATAGTTTTCGAGAAAATGGGATTCTTGCAAAGCTCTTCGAGGCAGTCAGAAATTCCAATGCAACCCCTGTAAAAATTTGAATTTTTTTTTTTCATCCCCGATTTGAAAATTGTTTATGCAGAATTAAGCTCGCACCTTTCCTGAGTTCAACTCTGCTTTTGGAGTTGAGCTGCGACTTATAGTTTTCGAGAAAATGGGATTCTTGCAAAGCTCTTCGAGGCAGTCAGAAATTCCAATGCAACCCCTGTAAAAATTTGAAATTTTTTTTTTCACCCCCGATTTGAAAATTGTTTATGCAGAATTAAGCTCGCACCTTTCCTGAGTTCAACTCTGCTTTTGGAGTTGAGCTGCGACTTATAGTTTTCGAGAAAATGGGATTCTTGCAAAGCTCTTCGAAGCAGTCAGAAATTCCAATGCAACCCCTGTAAAAATTTGAAATTTTTTTTTTCATCCCCGATTTGAAAATTGTTTATGCAGAATTAAGCTCGCACCTTTCCTGAGTTCAAATCTGCTTTTGGGGTTGAGCTGCGACTTATAGTTTTCGAGAAAATGGGATTCTTGCAACGCTCTTCGAGGCAGTCAGAAATTCCAATGCAACCCCTGTAAAAATTTGAAATTTTTTTTTTCATCCCCGATTTGAAAATTGTTTATGCAGAATTAAGCTCGCACCTTTCCTGAGTTCAAATCTGCTTTTGGGGTTGAGCTGCGACTTATAGTTTTCGAGAAAATTAGATTTTTGCAAAGCTCTTCGAGGCAGTCAGAAATTCCAATGCAACCCCTGTAAAAATTTTAAATTTTTTTTTTCATCCCCGATTTGAAAATTGTCTATGCAGAATTAAGCTCGCACCTTTCCTGAGTTCAAACCTGCTTTTGGGGTTGAGCTGCGACTTATAGTTTTCGAGAAAATTCGATTTTTGCAACGCTCTTCGAGGCAGTCAGAAATTCCAATGCAACCCCTGTAAAAATTCGAAATTTTTTTTTTCATCCCCGATTTGAAAATTGTTTATGCAGAATTAAGCTCGCACCTTTCCTGAGTTCAAATCTGCTTTTGGAGTTGAGCTGCGACTTATAGTTTTCGAGAAAATTAGATTTTTGCAACGCTCTTCGAGGCAGTCAGAAATTCCAATGCAACCCCTGTAAAAATTCGAAATTTTTTTTTTCATCCCCGATTTGAAAATTGTTTATGCAGAATTAAGCTCGCACCTTTCCTGAGTTCAAATCTGCTTTTGGAGTTGAGCTGCGACTTATAGTTTTCGAGAAAATGGGATTCTTGCAAAGCTCTTCGAGGCAGTCAGAAATTCCAATGCAACCCCTGTAAAAATTTGAATTTTTTTTTTTCACCCCCGATTTGAAAATTGTTTATGCAGAATTAAGCTCGCACCTTTCCTGAGTTCAACTCTGCTTTTGGAGTTGAGCTGCGACTTATAGTTTTCGAGAAAATGGGATTCTTGCAAAGCTCTTCGAGGCAGTCAGAAATTCCAATGCAACCCCTGTAAAAATTTGAAATTTTTTTTTCACCCCCGATTTCAAAATTGTTAAGCTCGCACCTTTCCTGAGTTCAACTCTGCTTTTGGAGTTGAGCTGCGACTTATAGTTTTCGAGAAAATGGGATTCTTGCAAAGCTCTTCGAGGCAGTCAGAAATTCCAATGCAACCCCTGTAAAAATTTGAAATTTTTTTTTTCATCCCCGATTTGAAAATTGTTTATGCAGAATTAAGCTCGCACCTTTCCTGAGTTCAAACCTGCTTTCGGGGTTGAGCTGCGACTTATAGTTTTCGAGAAAATGGGATTCTTGCAAAGCTCTTCGAGGCAGTCAGAAATTCCAATGCAACCCCTGTAAAAATTTGAATTTTTTTTTTTCATCCCCGATTTGAAAATTGTTTATGCAGAATTAAGCTCGCACCTTTCCTGAGTTCAAATCTGCTTTTGGGGTTGAGCTGCGACTTATAGTTTTCGAGAAAATGGGATTCTTGCAACGCTCTTCGAGGCAGTCAGAAATTCCAATGCAACCCCTGTAAAAATTTGAAATTTTTTTTTTCATCCCCGATTTGAAAATTGTTTATGCAGAATTAAGCTCGCACCTTTCCTGAGTTCAAACCTGCTTTTGGGGTTGAGCTGCGACTTATAGTTTTCGAGAAAATTAGATTTTTGCAACGCTCTTCGAGGCAGTCAGAAATTCCAATGCAACCCCTGTAAAAATTCGAAATTTTTTTTTTCATCCCCGATTTGAAAATTGTTTATGCAGAATTAATCTCGCACCTTTCCTGAGTTCAAGTCTGCTTTTGGAGTTGAGCTGCGACTTATAGTTTTCGAGAAAATTAGATTTTTGCAACGCTCTTCGAGGCAGTCAGAAATTCCAATGCAACCCCTGTAAAAATTTGAATTTTTTTTTTTCATCCCGGATTTGAAAATTGCTTATGCAGAATTGAGCTCGCACCTTTCCTGAGTTCAACTCTGCTTTTGGAGTTGAGCTGCGACTTATAGTTTTCGAGAAAATGGGATTCTTGCAAAGCTCTTCGAGGCAGTCAGAAATTCCAATGCAACCCCTGTAAAAATTTGAAATTTTTTTTTTCACCCCCGATTTGAAAATTGTTTATGCAGAATTAAGCTCGCACCTTTCCTGAGTTCAAACCTGCTTTTGGGGTTGAGCTGCGACTTATAGTTTTCGAGAAAATGGGATTCTTGCAAAGCTCTTCGAGGCAGTCAGAAATTCCAATGCAACCCCTGTAAAAATTTGAAATTTTTTTTTTCATCCACGATTTGAAAATTGTTTATGCAGAATTAAGCTCGCACCTTTCCTGAGTTCAAATCTGCTTTTGGAGTTGAGCTGCGACTTATAGTTTTCGAGAAAATTAGATTTTTGCAACGCTCTTCGAGGCAGTCAGAAATTCCAATGCAACCCCTGTAAAAATTTGAAATTTTTTTTTTCACCCCCGATTTGAAAATTGTTTATGCAGAATTAAGCTCGCACCTTTCCTGAGTTCAACTCCGCTTTTGGAGTTGAGCTGCGACTTATAGTTTTCGAGAAAATGGGATTCTTGCAAAGCTCTTCGAGGCAGTCAGAAATTCCAATGCAACCCCTGTAAAAATTTGAAATTTTTTTTTTCATCCCCGATTTGAAAATTGTTTATGCAGAATTAAGCTCGCACCTTTCCTGAGTTCAAATCTGCTTTTGGAGTTGAGCTGCGACTTATAGTTTTCGAGAAAATTTTATTCTTGCAAAGCTCTTCGAGGCAGTCAGAAATTCCAATGCAACCCCTGTAAAAATTTGAAATTTTTTTTTTCACCCCCGATTTCAAAATTGTTTATGCAGAATTAAGCTCGCACCTTTCCTGAGTTCAAACCTGCTTTTGGGGTTGAGCTGCGACTTATAGTTTTCGAGAAAATGGGATTCTTGCAAAGCTCTTCGAGGCAGTCAGAAATTCCAATGCAACCCCTGTAAAAATTTGAAATTTTTTTTTTCACCCTCGATTTGAAAATTGTTTATGCAGAATTAAGCTCGCACCTTTCCTGAGTTCAACTCTGCTTTTGGAGTTGAGCTGCGACTTATAGTTTTCGAGAAAATGGGATTCTTGCAAAGCTCTTCGAGGCAGTCAGAAATTCCAATGCAACCCCTGTAAAAATTTGAAATTTTTTTTTTCACCCACGATTTGAAAATTGTTTATGCAGAATTAAGCTCGCACCTTTCCTGAGTTCAAATCTGCTTTTGGGGTTGAGCTGCGACTTATAGTTTTCGAGAAAATGGGATTCTTGCAAAGCTCTTCGAGGCAGTCAGAAATTCCAATGCAACCCCTGTAAAAATTTGAATTTTTTTTTTTCATCCCCGATTTGAAAATTGTTTATGCAGAATTAAGCTCGCACCTTTCCTGAGTTCAAATCTGCTTTTGGGGTTGAGCTGCGACTTATAGTTTTGGAGAAAATGGGATTCTTGCAACGCTCTTCGAGGCAGTCAGAAATTCCAATGCAACCCCTGTAAAAATTTGAAATTTTTTTTTTCATCCCCGATTTGAAAATTGTTTATGCAGAATTAAGCTCGCACCTTTCCTGAGTTCAAACCTGCTTTTGGGGTTGAGCTGCGACTTATAGTTTTCGAGAAAATGGGATTATTGCAAAGCTCTTCGAGGCAGTCAGAAATTCCAATGCAACCCCTGTAAAAATTCGAAATTTTTTTTTTCATCCCCGATTTGAAAATTGTTTATGCAGAATTAAGCTCGCACCTTTCCTGAGTTCAAGTCTGCTTTTGGAGTTGAGCTGCGACTTATAGTTTTCGAGAAAATTAGATTTTTGCAACGCTCTTCGAGGCAGTCAGAAATTCCAATGCAACCCCTGTAAAAATTTGAAATTTTTTTTTTCACCCCCGATTTGAAAATTGTTTATGCAGAATTAAGCTCGCACCTTTCCTGAGTTCAACTCTGCTTTTGGAGTTGAGCTGCGACTTATAGTTTTCGAGAAAATGGGATTCTTGCAAAGATCTTCGAGGCAGTCAAAAATTCCAATGCAACCCCTGTAAAAATTTGAATTTTTTTTTTTCATCCCGGATTTGAAAATTGCTTATGCAGAATTAAGCTCGCACCTTTCCTGAGTTCAACTCTGCTTTTGGAGTTGAGCTGCGACTTATAGTTTTCGAGAAAATGGGATTCTTGCAAAGCTCTTCGAGGCAGTCAGAAATTCCAATGCAACCCCTGTAAAAATTTGAAATTTTTTTTTTCACCCCCGATTTGAAAATTGTTTATGCAGAATTAAGCTCGCACCTTTCCTGAGTTCAAACCTGCTTTTGGGGTTGAGCTGCGACTTATAGTTTTCGAGAAAATTAGATTTTTGCAACGCTCTTCGAGGCAGTCAGAAATTCCAATGCAACCCCTGTAAAATTTTGAAATTTTTTTTTTCATCCCCGATTTGAAAATTGTTTATGCAGAATTAAGCTCGCACCTTTCCTGAGTTCAAACCTGCTTTTGGGGTTGAGCTGCGACTTATAGTTTTCGAGAAAATTAGATTTTTGCAACGCTCTTCGAGGCAGTCAGAAATTCCAATGCAACCCCTGTAAAAATTCGAAATTTTTTTTTTCACCCCCGATTTCAAAATTGTTTATGCAGAATTAAGCTCGCACCTTTCCTGAGTTCAAGTCTGCTTTTGGAGTTGAGCTGCGACTTATAGTTTTCGAGAAAATTAGATTTTTGCAACGCTCTTCGAGGCAGTCAGAAATTCCAATGCAACCCCTGTAAAAATTTGAAATTTTTTTTTTCACCCCCGATTTGAAAATTGTTTATGCAGAATTAAGCTCGCACCTTTCCTGAGTTCAAACCTGCTTTTGGGGTTGAGCTGCGACTTATAGTTTTCGAGAAAATTAGATTTTTGCAACCCTCTTCGAGGCAGTCAGAAATTCCAATGCAACCCCTGTAAAATTTTGAAATTTTTTTTTTCACCCCCGATTTGAAAATTGTTTATGCAGAATTAAGCTCGCACCTTTCCTGAGTTAAAATCTGCTTTTGGGGTTGAGCTGCGACTTATAGTTTTCGAGAAAATGGGATTCTTGCAACGCTCTTCGAGGCAGTCAGAAATTCCAATGCAACCCCTGTAAAAATTTGAAATTTTTTTTTTCACCCCCGATTTGAAAATTGTTTATGCAGAATTAAGCTCGCACCTTTCCTGAGTTCAAACCTGCTTTTGGGGTTGAGCTGCGACTTATAGTTTTCGAGAAAATGGGATTCTTGCAAAGCTCTTCGAGGCAGTCAGAAATTCCAATGCAACCCCTGTAAAAATTTGAAATTTTTTTTTCATCCCCGATTTGAAAATTGTTTATGCAGAATTAAGCTCGCACCTTTCCTGAGTTCAAACCTGCTTTTGGGGTTGAGCTGCGACTTATAGTTTTCGAGAAAATGGGATTCTTGCAAAGCTCTTCGAGGCAGTCAGAAATTCCAATGCAACCCCTGTAAAAATTTGAAATTTTTTTTTTCACCCCCGATTTGAAAATTGTTTATGCAGAATTAAGCTCGCACCTTTCCTGAGTTCAACTCTGCTTTTGGAGTTGAGCTGCGACTTATAGTTTTCGAGAAAATGGGATTCTTGCAAAGCTCTTTGAGGCAGTCAGAAATTCCAATGCAACCCCTGTAAAAATTTGAAATTTTTTTTTTTCACCCCCGATTTGAAAATTGTTTATGCAGAATTAAGCTCGCACCTTTCCTGAGTTCAAACCTGCTTTTGGGGTTGAGCTGCGACTTATAGTTTTCGAGAAAATGGGATTCTTGCAAAGCTCTTCGAGGCAGTCAGAAATTCCAATGCAACCCCTGTAAAAATTTGAAATTTTTTTTTTCATCCCCGATTTGAAAATTGTTTATGCAGAATTAAGCTCGCACCTTTCCTGAGTTCAAACCTGCTTTTGGGGTTGAGCTGCGACTTATAGTTTTCGAGAAAATTAGATTTTTGCAACGCTCTTCGAGGCAGTCAGAAATTCCAATGCAACCCCTGTAAAAATTCGAAATTTTTTTTTTCATCCCCGATTTGAAAATTGTTTATGCAGAATTAAGCTCGCACCTTTCCTGAGTTCAAGTCTGCTTTTGGAGTTGAGCTGCGACTTATAGTTTTCGAGAAAATTAGATTTTTCCAACGCTCTTCGAGGCAGTCAGAAATTCCAATGCAACCCCTGTAAAAATTCGAAATTTTTTTTTTCATCCCCGATTTGAAAATTGTTTATGCAGAATTAAGCTCGCACCTTTCCTGAGTTCAAGTCTGCTTTTGGAGTTGAGCTGCGACTTATAGTTTTCGAGAAAATTAGATTTTTGCAACGCTCTTCGAGGCAGTCAGAAATTCCAATGCAACCCCTGTAAAAATTTGAAATTTTTTTTTTCATCCCCGATTTGAAAATTGTTTATGCAGAATTAAGCTCGCACCTTTCCTGAGTTCAAACCTGCTTTTGGGGTTGAGCTGCGACTTATAGTTTTCGAGAAAATTAGATTTTTCCAACGCTCTTCGAGGCAGTCAGAAATTCCAATGCAACCCCTGTAAAATTTTGAAATTTTTTTTTTCACCCCCGATTTGAAAATTGTTTATGCAGAATTAAGCTCGCACCTTTCCTGAGTTCAACTCTGCTTTTGGAGTTGAGCTGCGACTTATAGTTTTCGAGAAAATGGGATTCTTGCAAAGCTCTTCGAGGCAGTCAGAAATTCCAATGCAACCCCTGTAAAAATTTGAATTTTTTTTTTTCATCCCGGATTTGAAAATTGCTTATGCAGAATTAAGCTCGCACCTTTCCTGAGTTCAACTCTGCTTTTGGAGTTGAGCTGCGACTTATAGTTTTCGAGAAAATGGGATTCTTGCAAAGCTCTTCGAGGCAGTCAGAAATTCCAATGCAACCCCTGTAAAAATTTAAAATTTTTTTTTTCACCCCCGATTTGAAAATTGTTTATGCAGAATTAAGCTCGCACCTTAACCAATGCAACCCCTGTAAAAATTTGAAATTTTTTTTTTCATCCCCGATTTGAAAATTGAGTTCAAACCTGCTTTTGGAGTTGAGCTGCGACTTATAGTTTTCGAGAAAATTAGATTTTTGCAACGCTCTTCGAGGCAGTCAGAAATTCCAATGCAACCCCTGTAAAATTTTGAAATTTTTTTTTTCACCCCCGATTTGAAAATTGTTTATGCAGAATTAAGCTCGCACCTTTCCTGAGTTCAACTCTGCTTTTGGAGTTGAGCTGCGACTTATAGTTTTCGAGAAAATGGGATTCTTGCAAAGCTCTTCGAGGCAGTCAGAAATTCCAATGCAACCCCTGTAAAAATTTGAAATTTTTTTTTTCATCCCCGATTTGAAAATTGTTTATGCAGAATTAAGCTCGCACCTTTCCTGAGTTCAAATCTGCTTTTGTGGTTGAGCTGCGACTTATAGTTTTCGAGAAAATGGGATTCTTGCAACGCTCTTCGAGGCAGTCAGAAATTCCAATGCAACCCCTGTAAAAATTTGAAATTTTTTTTTTCACCCCCGATTTGAAAATTGTTTATGCAGAATTAAGCTCGCACCTTTCCTGAGTTCAAACCTGCTTTTGGGGTTGAGCTGCGACTTATAGTTTTCGAGAAAATTAGATTTTTGCAACGCTCTTCGAGGCAGTCAGAAATTCCAATGCAACCCCTGTAAAAATTCGAAATTTTTTTTTTCATCCACGATTTGAAAATTGTTTATGCGGAATTAAGCTCGCACCTTTCCTGAGTTCAAATCTGCTTTTGGAGTTGAGCTGCGACTTATAGTTTTCGAGAAAATTAGATTTTTGCAACGCTCTTCGAGGCAGTCAGAAATTCCAATGCAACCCCTGTAAAAATTTGAAATTTTTTTTTTCATCCCCGATTTGAAAATTGTTTATGCAGAATTAAGCTCGCACCTTTCCTGAGTTCAACTCTGCTTTTGGAGTTGAGCTGCGACTTATAGTTTTCGAGAAAATGGGATTCTTGCAAAGCTCTTCGAGGCAGTCAGAAATTCCAATGCAACCCCTGTAAAAATTTGAATTTTTTTTTTCATCCCCGATTTGAAAATTGTTTATGCAGAATTAAGCTCGCACATTTCCTGAGTTCAACTCTGCTTTTGGAGTTGAGCTGCGACTTATAGTTTTCGAGAAAATGGGATTCTTGCAAAGCTCTTCGAGGCAGTCAGAAATTCCAATGCAACCCCTGTAAAAATTTGAAATTTTTTTTTTTCACCCCCGATTTGAAAATTGTTTATGCAGAATTAAGCTCGCACCTTTCCTGAGTTCAAACCTGCTTTTGGGGTTGAGCTGCGACTTATAGTTTTCGAGAAAATGGGATTCTTGCAAAGCTCTTCGAGGCAGTCAGAAATTCCAATGCAACCCCTGTAAAAATTTGAAATTTTTTTTTTCACCCCCGATTTGAAAATTGTTTATGCAGAATTAAGCTCGCACCTTTCCTGAGTTCAACTCTGCTTTTGGAGTTGAGCTGCGACTTATAGTTTTCGAGAAAATGGGATTCTTGCAAAGCTCTTTGAGGCAGTCAGAAATTCCAATGCAACCCCTGTAAAAATTTGAAATTTTTTTTTTTCACCCCCGATTTGAAAATTGTTTATGCAGAATTAAGCTCGCACCTTTCCTGAGTTCAAACCTGCTTTTGGGGTTGAGCTGCGACTTATAGTTTTCGAGAAAATGGGATTCTTGCAAAGCTCTTCGAGGCAGTCAGAAATTCCAATGCAACCCCTGTAAAAATTTGAAATTTTTTTTTTCATCCCCGATTTGAAAATTGTTTATGCAGAATTAAGCTCGCACCTTTCCTGAGTTCAAACCTGCTTTTGGGGTTGAGCTGCGACTTATAGTTTTCGAGAAAATTAGATTTTTGCAACGCTCTTCGAGGCAGTCAGAAATTCCAATGCAACCCCTGTAAAAATTCGAAATTTTTTTTTTCATCCCCGATTTGAAAATTGTTTATGCAGAATTAAGCTCGCACCTTTCCTGAGTTCAAGTCTGCTTTTGGAGTTGAGCTGCGACTTATAGTTTTCGAGAAAATTAGATTTTTCCAACGCTCTTCGAGGCAGTCAGAAATTCCAATGCAACCCCTGTAAAAATTCGAAATTTTTTTTTTCATCCCCGATTTGAAAATTGTTTATGCAGAATTAAGCTCGCACCTTTCCTGAGTTCAAGTCTGCTTTTGGAGTTGAGCTGCGACTTATAGTTTTCGAGAAAATTAGATTTTTGCAACGCTCTTCGAGGCAGTCAGAAATTCCAATGCAACCCCTGTAAAAATTTGAAATTTTTTTTTTCATCCCCGATTTGAAAATTGTTTATGCAGAATTAAGCTCGCACCTTTCCTGAGTTCAAACCTGCTTTTGGGGTTGAGCTGCGACTTATAGTTTTCGAGAAAATTAGATTTTTCCAACGCTCTTCGAGGCAGTCAGAAATTCCAATGCAACCCCTGTAAAATTTTGAAATTTTTTTTTTCACCCCCGATTTGAAAATTGTTTATGCAGAATTAAGCTCGCACCTTTCCTGAGTTCAACTCTGCTTTTGGAGTTGAGCTGCGACTTATAGTTTTCGAGAAAATGGGATTCTTGCAAAGCTCTTCGAGGCAGTCAGAAATTCCAATGCAACCCCTGTAAAAATTTGAATTTTTTTTTTTCATCCCGGATTTGAAAATTGCTTATGCAGAATTAAGCTCGCACCTTTCCTGAGTTCAACTCTGCTTTTGGAGTTGAGCTGCGACTTATAGTTTTCGAGAAAATGGGATTCTTGCAAAGCTCTTCGAGGCAGTCAGAAATTCCAATGCAACCCCTGTAAAAATTTAAAATTTTTTTTTTCACCCCCGATTTGAAAATTGTTTATGCAGAATTAAGCTCGCACCTTAACCAATGCAACCCCTGTAAAAATTTGAAATTTTTTTTTTCATCCCCGATTTGAAAATTGAGTTCAAACCTGCTTTTGGAGTTGAGCTGCGACTTATAGTTTTCGAGAAAATTAGATTTTTGCAACGCTCTTCGAGGCAGTCAGAAATTCCAATGCAACCCCTGTAAAATTTTGAAATTTTTTTTTTCACCCCCGATTTGAAAATTGTTTATGCAGAATTAAGCTCGCACCTTTCCTGAGTTCAACTCTGCTTTTGGAGTTGAGCTGCGACTTATAGTTTTCGAGAAAATGGGATTCTTGCAAAGCTCTTCGAGGCAGTCAGAAATTCCAATGCAACCCCTGTAAAAATTTGAAATTTTTTTTTTCATCCCCGATTTGAAAATTGTTTATGCAGAATTAAGCTCGCACCTTTCCTGAGTTCAAATCTGCTTTTGTGGTTGAGCTGCGACTTATAGTTTTCGAGAAAATGGGATTCTTGCAACGCTCTTCGAGGCAGTCAGAAATTCCAATGCAACCCCTGTAAAAATTTGAAATTTTTTTTTTCACCCCCGATTTGAAAATTGTTTATGCAGAATTAAGCTCGCACCTTTCCTGAGTTCAAACCTGCTTTTGGGGTTGAGCTGCGACTTATAGTTTTCGAGAAAATTAGATTTTTGCAACGCTCTTCGAGGCAGTCAGAAATTCCAATGCAACCCCTGTAAAAATTCGAAATTTTTTTTTTCATCCACGATTTGAAAATTGTTTATGCGGAATTAAGCTCGCACCTTTCCTGAGTTCAAATCTGCTTTTGGAGTTGAGCTGCGACTTATAGTTTTCGAGAAAATTAGATTTTTGCAACGCTCTTCGAGGCAGTCAGAAATTCCAATGCAACCCCTGTAAAAATTTGAAATTTTTTTTTTCATCCCCGATTTGAAAATTGTTTATGCAGAATTAAGCTCGCACCTTTCCTGAGTTCAACTCTGCTTTTGGAGTTGAGCTGCGACTTATAGTTTTCGAGAAAATGGGATTCTTGCAAAGCTCTTCGAGGCAGTCAGAAATTCCAATGCAACCCCTGTAAAAATTTGAATTTTTTTTTTCATCCCCGATTTGAAAATTGTTTATGCAGAATTAAGCTCGCACATTTCCTGAGTTCAACTCTGCTTTTGGAGTTGAGCTGCGACTTATAGTTTTCGAGAAAATGGGATTCTTGCAAAGCTCTTCGAGGCAGTCAGAAATTCCAATGCAACCCCTGTAAAAATTTGAAATTTTTTTTTTTCACCCCCGATTTGAAAATTGTTTATGCAGAATTAAGCTCGCACCTTTCCTGAGTTCAAACCTGCTTTTGGGGTTGAGCTGCGACTTATAGTTTTCGAGAAAATGGGATTCTTGCAAAGCTCTTCGAGGCAGTCAGAAATTCCAATGCAACCCCTGTAAAAATTTGAAATTTTTTTTTTCATCCCCGATTTGAAAATTGTTTATGCAGAATTAAGCTCGCACCTTTCCTGAGTTCAAACCTGCTTTTGGGGTTGAGCTGCGACTTATAGTTTTCGAGAAAATTAGATTTTTGCAACGCTCTTCGAGGCAGTCAGAAATTCCAATGCAACCCCTGTAAAAATTCGAAATTTTTTTTTTCATCCCCGATTTGAAAATTGTTTATGCAGAATTAAGCTCGCACCTTTCCTGAGTTCAAGTCTGCTTTTGGAGTTGAGCTGCGACTTATAGTTTTCGAGAAAATTAGATTTTTCCAACGCTCTTCGAGGCAGTCAGAAATTCCAATGCAACCCCTGTAAAAATTCGAAATTTTTTTTTTCATCCCCGATTTGAAAATTGTTTATGCAGAATTAAGCTCGCACCTTTCCTGAGTTCAAGTCTGCTTTTGGAGTTGAGCTGCGACTTATAGTTTTCGAGAAAATTAGATTTTTGCAACGCTCTTCGAGGCAGTCAGAAATTCCAATGCAACCCCTGTAAAAATTTGAAATTTTTTTTTTCACCCCCGATTTGAAAATTGTTTATGCAGAATTAAGCTCGCACCTTTCCTGAGTTCAACTCTGCTTTTGGAGTTGAGCTGCGACTTATAGTTTTCGAGAAAATGGGATTCTTGCAAAGCTCTTCGAGGCAGTCAGAAATTCCAATGCAACCCCTGTAAAAATTTGAATTTTTTTTTTCATCCCGGATTTGAAAATTGCTTATGCAGAATTAAGCTCGCACCTTTCCTGAGTTCAACTCTGCTTTTGGAGTTGAGCTGCGACTTATAGTTTTCGAGAAAATGGGATTCTTGCAAAGCTCTTCGAGGCAGTCAGAAATTCCAATGCAACCCCTGTAAAAATTTGAAATTTTTTTTTTCACCCCCGATTTGAAAATTGTTTATGCAGAATTAAGCTCGCACCTTTCCTGAGTTCAAACCTGCTTTTGGGGTTGAGCTGCGACTTATAGTTTTCGAGAAAATTAGATTTTTGCAACGCTCTTCGAGGCAGTCAGAAATTCCAATGCAACCCCTGTAAAAATTCGAAATTTTTTTTTTCATCCCCGATTTGAAAATTGTTTATGCAGAATTAAGCTCGCACCTTTCCTGAGTTCAAATCTGCTTTTGGGGTTGAGCTGCGACTTATAGTTTTCGAGAAAATGGGATTCTTGCAACGCTCTTCGAGGCAGTCAGAAATTCCAATGCAACCCCTGTAAAAATTTGAAATTTTTTTTTTCATCCCCGATTTGAAAATTGTTTATGCAGAATTAAGCTCGCACCTTTCCTGAGTTCAAACCTGCTTTTGGGGTTGAGCTGCGACTTATAGTTTTCGAGAAAATGGGATTCTTGCAAAGCTCTTCGAGGCAGTCAGAAATTCCAATGCAACCCCTGTAAAAATTTGAAATTTTTTTTTTCATCCCCGATTTGAAAATTGTTTATGCAGAATTAAGCTCGCACCTTTCCTGAGTTCAAACCTGCTTTTGGGGTTGAGCTGCGACTTATAGTTTTCGAGAAAATTAGATTTTTGCAACGCTCTTCGAGGCAGTCAGAAATTCCAATGCAACCCCTGTAAAAATTTGAAATTTTTTTTTTCACCCCCGATTTGAAAATTGTTTATGCAGAATTAAGCTCGCACCTTTCCTGAGTTCAACTCTGCTTTTGGAGTTGAGCTGCGACTTATAGTTTTCGAGAAAATGGGATTCTTGCAAAGCTCTTCGAGGCAGTCAGAAATTCCAATGCAACCCCTGTAAAAATTTGAATTTTTTTTTTTCATCCCGGATTTGAAAATTGCTTATGCAGAATTAAGCTCGCACCTTTCCTGAGTTCAACTCTGCTTTTGGAGTTGAGCTGCGACTTATAGTTTTCGAGAAAATGGGATTCTTGGAAAGCTCTTCGAGGCAGTCAGAAATTCCAATGCAACCCCTGTAAAAATTTGAAATTTTTTTTTTCACCCCCGATTTGAAAATTGTTTATGCAGAATTAAGCTCGCACCTTTCCTGAGTTCAAACCTGCTTTTGGGGTTGAGCTGCGACTTATAGTTTTCGAGAAAATTAGATTTTTGCAACGCTCTTCGAGGCAGTCAGAAATTCCAATGCAACCCCTGTAAAAATTTGAAATTTTTTTTTTCACCCCCGATTTGAAAATTGTTTATGCAGAATTAAGCTCGCACCTTTCCTGAGTTCAAATCTGCTTTTGGAGTTGAGCTGCGACTTATAGTTTTCGAGAAAATGGGATTCTTGCAAAGCTCTTCGAGGCAGTCAGAAATTCCAATGCAACCCCTGTAAAAATTTGAAATTCTTTTTTTCATCCCCGATTTGAAAATTGTTTATGCAGAATTAAGCTCGCACCTTTCCTGAGTTCAACTCTGCTTTTGGAGTTGAGCTGCGACTTATAGTTTTCGAGAAAATGGGATTCTTGCAAAGCTCTTCGAGGCAGTCAGAAATTCCAATGCAACCCCTGTAAAAATTTGAAATTTTTTTTTTCACCCCCGATTTGAAAATTGTTTATGCAGAATTAAGCTCGCACCTTTCCTGAGTTCAAACCTGCTTTTGGGGTTGAGCTGCGACTTATAGTTTTCGAGAAAATTAGATTTTTGCAACGCTCTTCGAGGCAGTCAGAAATTCCAATGCAACCCCTGTAAAAATTCGAAATTTTTTTTTTCATCCCCGATTTGAAAATTGTTTATGCAGAATTAAGCTCGCACCTTTCCTGAGTTCAAGTCTGCTTTGGAGTTGAGCTGCGACTTATAGTTTTCGAGAAAATTAGATTTTTGCAACGCTCTTCGAGGCAGTCAGAAATTCCAATGCAACCCCTGTAAAAATTTGAAATTTTTTTTTTCACCCCCGATTTGAAAATTGTTTATGCAGAATTAAGCTCGCACCTTTCCTGAGTTCAAACCTGCTTTTGGGGTTGAGCTGCGACTTATAGTTTTCGAGAAAATTAGATTTTTGCAACGCTCTTCGAGGCAGTCAGAAATTCCAATGCAACCCCTGTAAAAATTTGAAATTTTTTTTTTCACCCCCGATTTGAAAATTGTTTATGCAGAATTAAGCTCGCACCTTTCCTGAGTTCAAATCTGCTTTTGGAGTTGAGCTGCGACTTATAGTTTTCGAGAAAATGGGATTCTTGCAAAGCTCTTCGAGGCAGTCAGAAATTCCAATGCAACCCCTGTAAAAATTTGAATTTTTTTTTTTCATCCCGGATTTGAAAATTGCTTATGCAGAATTAAGCTCGCACCTTTCCTGAGTTCAACTCTGCTTTTGGAGTTGAGCTGCGACTTATAGTTTTCGAGAAAATGGGATTCTTGCAAAGCTCTTCGAGGCAGTCAGAAATTCCAATGCAACCCCTGTAAAAATTTGAAATTTTTTTTTTCACCCCCGATTTCAAAATTGTGTATGCAGAATTAAGCTCGCACCTTTCCTGAGTTCAACTCTGCTTTTGGAGTTGAGCTGCGACTTATAGTTTTCGAGAAAATGGGATTCTTGCAAAGCTCTTCGAGGCAGTCAGAAATTCCAATGCAACCCCTGTAAAAATTTGAAATTTTTTTTTTCACCCCCGATTTGAAAATTGTTTATGCAGAATTAAGCTCGCACCTTTCCTGAGTTCAAACCTGCTTTTGGGGTTGAGCTGCGACTTATAGTTTTCGAGAAAATTAGATTCTTGCAAAGCTCTTCGAGGCAGTCAGAAATTCCAATGCAACCCCTATAAAAATTTGAAATTTTTTTTTTCACCCCCGATTTGAAAATTGTTTATGCAGAATTAAGCTCGCACCTTTCCTGAGTTCAAACCTGCTTTTGGGGTTGAGCTGCGACTTATAGTTTTCGAGAAAATTAGATTTTTGCAACGCTCTTCGAGGCAGTCAGAAATTCCAATGCAACCCCTTTAAAATTTTGAAATTTTTTTTTTCACCCCCGATTTGAAAATTGTTTATGCAGAATTAAGCTCGCACCTTTCCTGAGTTCAACTCTGCTTTTGGAGTTGAGCTGCGACTTATAGTTTTCGAGAAAATGGGATTCTTGCAAAGCTCTTCGAGGCAGTCAGAAATTCCAATGCAACCCCTGTAAAAATTTGAATTTTTTTTTTTCATCCCGGATTTGAAAATTGCTTATGCAGAATTAAGCTCGCACCTTTCCTGAGTTCAACTCTGCTTTTGGAGTTGAGCTGCGACTTATAGTTTTCGAGAAAATGGGATTCTTGCAAAGCTCTTCGAGGCAGTCAGAAATTCCAATGCAACCCCTGTAAAAATTTAAAATTTTTTTTTTCACCCCCGATTTGAAAATTGTTTATGCAGAATTAAGCTCGCACCTTTCCTGAGTTCAACTCTGCTTTTGGAGTTGAGCTGCGACTTATAGTTTTCGAGAAAATGGGATTCTTGCAAAGCTCTTCGAGGCAGTCAGAAATTCCAATGCAACCCCTGTAAAAATTTGAAATTTTTTTTTTCATCCCCGATTTGAAAATTGTTTATGCAGAATTAAGCTCGCACCTTTCCTGAGTTCAAATCTGCTTTTGGGGTTGAGCTGCGACTTATAGTTTTCGAGAAAATGGGATTCTTGCAACGCTCTTCGAGGCAGTCAGAAATTCCAATGCAACCCCTGTAAAAATTTGAAATTTTTTTTTTCACCCCCGATTTGAAAATTGTTTATGCAGAATTAAGCTCGCACCTTTCCTGAGTTCAAACCTGCTTTTGGGGTTGAGCTGCGACTTATAGTTTTCGAGAAAATTAGATTTTTGCAACGCTCTTCGAGGCAGTCAGAAATTCCAATGCAACCCCTGTAAAAATTCGAAATTTTTTTTTTCATCCCCGATTTGAAAATTGTTTATGCAGAATTAAGCTCGCACCTTTCCTGAGTTCAAGTCTGCTTTTGGAGTTGAGCTGCGACTTATAGTTTTCGAGAAAATTAGATTTTTGCAACGCTCTTCGAGGCAGTCAGAAATTCCAATGCAACCCCTGTAAAAATTTGAAATTTTTTTTTTCACCCCCGATTTGAAAATTGTTTATGCAGAATTAAGCTCGCACCTTTCCTGAGTTCAACTCTGCTTTTGGAGTTGAGCTGCGACTTATAGTTTTCGAGAAAATGGGATTCTTGCAAAGCTCTTCGAGGCAGTCAGAAATTCCAATGCAACCCCTGTAAAAATTTGAAATTTTTTTTTTCACCCCCGATTTGAAAATTGTTTATGCAGAATTAAGCTCGCACCTTTCCTGAGTTCAAACCTGCTTTTGGGGTTGAGCTGCGACTTATAGTTTTCGAGAAAATTAGATTTTTGCAACGCTCTTCGAGGCAGTCAGAAATTCCAATGCAACCCCTGTAAAAATTTGAAATTTTTTTTTTCACCCCCGATTTGAAAATTGTTTATGCAGAATTAAGCTCGCACCTTTCCTGAGTTCAAATCTGCTTTTGGAGTTGAGCTGCGACTTATAGTTTTCGAGAAAATGGGATTCTTGCAAAGCTCTTCGAGGCAGTCAGAAATTCCAATGCAACCCCTGTAAAAATTTGAAATTCTTTTTTTCATCCCCGATTTGAAAATTGTTTATGCAGAATTAAGCTCGCACCTTTCCTGAGTTCAAGTCTGCTTTTGGGGTTGAGCTGCGACTTATAGTTTTCGAGAAAATTAGATTTTTGCAACGCTCTTCGAGGCAGTCAGAAATTCCAATGCAACCCCTGTAAAAATTTGAAATTTTTTTTTTCACCCCCGATTTGAAAATTGTTTATGCAGAATTAAGCTCGCACCTTTCCTGAGTTCAAATCTGCTTTTGGAGTTGAGCTGCGACTTATAGTTTTCGAGAAAATTAGATTTTTGCAACGCTCTTCGAGGCAGTCAGAAATTCCAATGCAACCCCTGTAAAAATTCGAAATTTTTTTTTTCATCCCCGATTTGAAAATTGTTTATGCAGAATTAAGCTCGCACCTTTCCTGAGTTCAAGTCTGCTTTTGGAGTTGAGCTGCGACTTATAGTTTTCGAGAAAATTAGATTTTTGCAACGCTCTTCGAGGCAGTCAGAAATTCCAATGCAACCCCTGTAAAAATTTGAAATTTTTTTTTTCACCCCCGATTTGAAAATTGTTTATGCAGAATTAAGCTCGCACCTTTCCTGAGTTCAACTCTGCTTTTGGAGTTGAGCTGCGACTTATAGTTTTCGAGAAAATGGGATTCTTGCAAAGCTCTTCGAGGCAGTCAGAAATTCCAATGCAACCCCTGTAAAAATTTGAAATTTTTTTTTTCACCCCCGATTTGAAAATTGTTTATGCAGAATTAAGCTCGCACCTTTCCTGAGTTCAAACCTGCTTTTGGGGTTGAGCTGCGACTTATAGTTTTCGAGAAAATTAGATTTTTGCAACGCTCTTCGAGGCAGTCAGAAATTCCAATGCAACCCCTGTAAAAATTTGAAATTTTTTTTTTCACCCCCGATTTGAAAATTGTTTATGCAGAATTAAGCTCGCACCTTTCCTGAGTTCAAATCTGCTTTTGGAGTTGAGCTGCGACTTATAGTTTTCGAGAAAATGGGATTCTTGCAAAGCTCTTCGAGGCAGTCAGAAATTCCAATGCAACCCCTGTAAAAATTTGAAATTCTTTTTTTCATCCCCGATTTGAAAATTGTTTATGCAGAATTAAGCTCGCACCTTTCCTGAGTTCAACTCTGCTTTTGGAGTTGAGCTGCGACTTATAGTTTTCGAGAAAATGGGATTCTTGCAAAGCTCTTCGAGGCAGTCAGAAATTCCAATGCAACCCCTGTAAAAATTTGAATTTTTTTTTTTCATCCCGGATTTGAAAATTGCTTATGCAGAATTAAGCTCGCACCTTTCCTGAGTTCAACTCTGCTTTTGGAGTTGAGCTGCGACTTATAATTTTCGAGAAAATGGGATTCTTGCAAAGCTCTTCGAGGCAGTCAGAAATTCCAATGCAACCCCTGTAAAAATTTGAAATTTTTTTTTTCACCCCCGATTTCAAAATTGTGTATGCAGAATTAAGCTCGCACCTTTCCTGAGTTCAACTCTGCTTTTGGAGTTGAGCTGCGACTTATAGTTTTCGAGAAAATGGGATTCTTGCAAAGCTCTTCGAGGCAGTCAGAAATTCCAATGCAACCCCTGTAAAAATTTGAAATTTTTTTTTTCACCCCCGATTTGAAAATTGTTTATGCAGAATTAAGCTCGCACCTTTCCTGAGTTCAAGTCTGCTTTGGGGTTGAGCTGCGACTTATAGTTTTCGAGAAAATTAGATTCTTGCAAAGCTCTTCGAGGCAGTCAGAAATTCCAATGCAACCCCTATAAAAATTTGAAATTTTTTTTTTCACCCCCGATTTGAAAATTGTTTATGCAGAATTAAGCTCGCACCTTTCCTGAGTTCAAACCTGCTTTTGGGGTTGAGCTGCGACTTATAGTTTTCGAGAAAATTAGATTTTTGCAACGCTCTTCGAGGCAGTCAGAAATTCCAATGCAACCCCTTTAAAATTTTGAAATTTTTTTTTTCACCCCCGATTTGAAAATTGTTTATGCAGAATTAAGCTCGCACCTTTCCTGAGTTCAACTCTGCTTTTGGAGTTGAGCTGCGACTTATAGTTTTCGAGAAAATGGGATTCTTGCAAAGCTCTTCGAGGCAGTCAGAAATTCCAATGCAACCCCTGTAAAAATTTGAATTTTTTTTTTTCATCCCGGATTTGAAAATTGCTTATGCAGAATTAAGCTCGCACCTTTCCTGAGTTCAACTCTGCTTTTGGAGTTGAGCTGCGACTTATAGTTTTCGAGAAAATGGGATTCTTGCAAAGCTCTTCGAGGCAGTCAGAAATTCCAATGCAACCCCTGTAAAAATTTAAAATTTTTTTTTTCACCCCCGATTTGAAAATTGTTTATGCAGAATTAAGCTCGCACCTTAACCAATGCAACCCCTGTAAAAATTTGAAATTTTTTTTTTCATCCCCGATTTGAAAATTGAGTTCAAACCTGCTTTTGGGGTTGAGCTGCGACTTATAGTTTTCGAGAAAATTAGATTTTTGCAACGCTCTTCGAGGCAGTCAGAAATTCCAATGCAACCCCTGTAAAAATTCGAAATTTTTTTTTTCATCCCCGATTTGAAAATTGTTTATGCAGAATTAAGCTCGCACCTTTCCTGAGTTCAAGTCTGCTTTTGGAGTTGAGCTGCGACTTATAGTTTTCGAGAAAATTAGATTTTTGCAACGCTCTTCGAGGCAGTCAGAAATTCCAATGCAACCCCTGTAAAATTTTGAAATTTTTTTTTTCACCCCCGATTTGAAAATTGTTTATGCAGAATTAAGCTCGCACCTTTCCTGAGTTCAACTCTGCTTTTGGAGTTGAGCTGCGACTTATAGTTTTCGAGAAAATGGGATTCTTGCAAAGCTCTTCGAGGCAGTCAGAAATTCCAATGCAACCCCTGTAAAAATTTGAAATTTTTTTTTTCATCCCCGATTTGAAAATTGTTTATGCAGAATTAAGCTCGCACCTTTCCTGAGTTCAAATCTGCTTTTGGGGTTGAGCTGCGACTTATAGTTTTCGAGAAAATGGGATTCTTGCAACGCTCTTCGAGGCAGTCAGAAATTCCAATGCAACCCCTGTAAAAATTTGAAATTTTTTTTTTCACCCCCGATTTGAAAATTGTTTATGCAGAATTAAGCTCGCACCTTTCCTGAGTTCAAACCTGCTTTTGGGGTTGAGCTGCGACTTATAGTTTTCGAGAAAATTAGATTTTTGCAACGCTCTTCGAGGCAGTCAGAAATTCCAATGCAACCCCTGTAAAAATTCGAAATTTTTTTTTTCATCCACGATTTGAAAATTGTTTATGCGGAATTAAGCTCGCACCTTTCCTGAGTTCAAATCTGCTTTTGGAGTTGAGCTGCGACTTATAGTTTTCGAGAAAATTAGATTTTTGCAACGCTCTTCGAGGCAGTCAGAAATTCCAATGCAACCCCTGTAAAAATTTGAAATTTTTTTTTTCATCCCCGATTTGAAAATTGTTTATGCAGAATTAAGCTCGCACCTTTCCTGAGTTCAACTCTGCTTTTGGAGTTGAGCTGCGACTTATAGTTTTCGAGAAAATGGGATTCTTGCAACGCTCTTCGAGGCAGTCAGAAATTCCAATGCAACCCCTGTAAAAATTTGAAATTTTTTTTTTCACCCCCGATTTGAAAATTGTTTATGCAGAATTAAGCTCGCAACTTTCCTGAGTTCAAACCTGCTTTTGGGGTTGAGCTGCGACTTATAGTTTTCGAGAAAATGGGATTCTTGCAAAGCTCTTCGAGGCAGTCAGAAATTCCAATGCAACCCCTGTAAAAATTTGAATTTTTTTTTTTCATCCCCGATTTGAAAATTGTTTATGCAGAATTAAGCTCGCACCTTTCCTGAGTTCAACTCTGCTTTTGGAGTTGAGCTGCGACTTATAGTTTTCGAGAAAATGGGATTCTTGCAAAGCTCTTCGAGGCAGTCAGAAATTCCAATGCAACCCCTGTAAAAATTTGAAATTTTTTTTTTCACCCCCGATTTGAAAATGGTTTATGCAGAATTAAGCTCGCACCTTTCCTGAGTTCAAACCTGCTTTTGGGGTTGAGCTGCGACTTATAGTTTTCGAGAAAATGGGATTCTTGCAAAGCTCTTCGAGGCAGTCAGAAATTCCAATGCAACCCCTGTAAAAATTTGAATTTTTTTTTTCATCCCCGATTTGAAAATTGTTTATGCAGAATTAAGCTCGCACATTTCCTGAGTTCAACTCTGCTTTTGGAGTTGAGCTGCGACTTATAGTTTTCGAGAAAATGGGATTCTTGCAAAGCTCTTCGAGGCAGTCAGAAATTCCAATGCAACCCCTGTAAAAATTTGAAATTTTTTTTTTCATCCCCGATTTGAAAATTGTTTATGCAGAATTAAGCTCGCACCTTTCCTGAGTTCAAATCTGCTTTTGGGGTTGAGCTGCGACTTATAGTTTTCGAGAAAATGGGATTCTTGCAACGCTCTTCGAGGCAGTCAGAAATTCCAATGCAACCCCTGTAAAAATTTGAAATTTTTTTTTTCATCCCCGATTTGAAAATTGTTTATGCAGAATTAAGCTCGCACCTTTCCTGAGTTCAAATCTGCTTTTGGGGTTGAGCTGCGACTTATAGTTTTCGAGAAAATTAGATTTTTGCAAAGCTCTTCGAGGCAGTCAGAAATTCCAATGCAACCCCTGTAAAAATTTGAAATTTTTTTTTTCATCCCCGATTTGAAAATTGTTTATGCAGAATTAAGCTCGCACCTTTCCTGAGTTCAAACCTGCTTTTGGGGTTGAGCTGCGACTTATAGTTTTCGAGAAAATTAGATTTTTGCAACGCTCTTCGAGGCAGTCAGAAATTCCAATGCAACCCCTGTAAAAATTCGAAATTTTTTTTTTTCATCCCCGATTTGAAAATTGTTTATGCAGAATTAAGCTCGCACCTTTCCTGAGTTCAACTCTGCTTTTGGAGTTGAGCTGCGACTTATAGTTTTCGAGAAAATGGGATTCTTGCAACGCTCTTCGAGGCAGTCAGAAATTCCAATGCAACCCCTGTAAAAATTTGAAATTTTTTTTTTCATCCCCGATTTGAAAATTGTTTATGCAGAATTAAGCTCGCACCTTTCCTGAGTTCAACTCTGCTTTTGGAGTTGAGCTGCGACTTATAGTTTTCGAGAAAATGGGATTCTTGCAACGCTCTTCGAGGCAGTCAGAAATTCCAGTCAAATTTGAAATTTTTTTTTTCATCCCCGATTTGAAAATTGTTTATGCAGAATTAAGCTCGCACCTTTCCTGAGTTCAAACCTGCTTTTGGGGTTGAGCTGCGACTTATAGTTTTCGAGAAAATGGGATTCTTGCAAAGCTCTTCGAGGCAGTCAGAAATTCCAATGCAACCCCTGTAAAAATTTGAATTTTTTTTTTCATCCCCGATTTGAAAATTGTTTATGCAGAATTAAGCTCGCACCTTTCCTGAGTTCAAATCTGCTTTTGGGGTTGAGCTGCGACTTATAGTTTTCGAGAAAATGGGATTCTTGCAACGCTCTTCGAGGCAGTCAGAAATTCCAATGCAACCCCTGTAAAAATTTGAAATTTTTTTTTTCATCCCCGATTTGAAAATTGTTTATGCAGAATTAAGCTCGCACCTTTCCTGAGTTCAAATCTGCTTTTGGGGTTGAGCTGCGACTTATAGTTTTCGAGAAAATTAGATTTTTGCAAAGCTCTTCGAGGCAGTCAGAAATTCCAATGCAACCCCTGTAAAAATTTGAAATTTTTTTTTTCATCCCCGATTTGAAAATTGTTTATGCAGAATTAAGCTCGCACCTTTCCTGAGTTCAAACCTGCTTTTGGGGTTGAGCTGCGACTTATAGTTTTCGAGAAAATTAGATTTTTGCAACGCTCTTCGAGGCAGTCAGAAATTCCAATGCAACCCCTGTAAAAATTTGAAATTTTTTTTTTCACCCCCGATTTGAAAATTGTTTATGCAGAATTAAGCTCGCACCTTTCCTGAGTTCAAACCTGCTTTTGGGGTTGAGCTGCGACTTATAGTTTTCGAGAAAATGGGATTCTTGCAAAGCTCTTCGAGGCAGTCAGAAATTCCAATGCAACCCCTGTAAAAATTTGAATTTTTTTGTTCATCCCCGATTTGAAAATTGTTTATGCAGAATTAAGCTCGCACATTTCCTGAGTTCAACTCTGCTTTTGGAGTTGAGCTGCGACTTATAGTTTTCGAGAAAATGGGATTCTTGCAAAGCTCTTCGAGGCAGTCAGAAATTCCAATGCAACCCCTGTAAAAATTTGAAATTTTTTTTTCACCCCCGATTTGAAAATTGTTTATGCAGAATTAAGCTCGCACCTTTCCTGAGTTCAAACCTGCTTTTGGGGTTGAGCTGCGACTTATAGTTTTCGAGAAAATGGGATTCTTGCAAAGCTCTTCGAGGCAGTCAGAAATTCCAATGCAACCCCTGTAAAAATTTGAATTTTTTTTTTCATCCCCGATTTGAAAATTGTTTATGCAGAATTAAGCTCGCACATTTCCTGAGTTCAACTCTGCTTTTGGAGTTGAGCTGCGACTTATAGTTTTCGAGAAAATGGGATTCTTGCAAAGCTCTTCGAGGCAGTCAGAAATTCCAATGCAACCCCTGTAAAAATTTGAAATTTTTTTTTCATCCCCGATTTGAAAATTGTTTATGCAGAATTAAGCTCGCACCTTTCCTGAGTTCAAATCTGCTTTTGGGGTTGAGCTGCGACTTATAGTTTTCGAGAAAATGGGATTCTTGCAACGCTCTTCGGCAGTCAGAAATTCCAATGCAACCCCTGTAAAAATTTGAAATTTTTTTTTTCATCCCCGATTTGAAAATTGTTTATGCAGAATTAAGCTCGCACCTTTCCTGAGTTCAAATCTGCTTTTGGGGTTGAGCTGCGACTTATAGTTTTCGAGAAAATGGGATTCTTGCAACGCTCTTCGAGGCAGTCAGAAATTCCAATGCAACCCCTGTAAAAATTTGAAATTTTTTTTTTCACCCCCGATTTGAAAATTGTTTATGCAGAATTAAGCTCGCACCTTTCCTGAGTTCAAACCTGCTTTTGGGGTTGAGCTGCGACTTATAGTTTTCGAGAAAATGGGATTCTTGCAAAGCTCTTCGAGGCAGTCAGAAATTCCAATGCAACCCCTGTAAAAATTTGAATTTTTTTTTTCATCCCCGATTTGAAAATTGTTTATGCAGAATTAAGCTCGCACATTTCCTGAGTTCAACTCTGCTTTTGGAGTTGAGCTGCGACTTATAGTTTTCGAGAAAATGGGATTCTTGCAAAGCTCTTCGAGGCAGTCAGAAATTCCAATGCAACCCCTGTAAAAATTTGAAATTTTTTTTTTCATCCCCGATTTGAAAATTGTTTATGCAGAATTAAGCTCGCACCTTTCCTGAGTTCAAATCTGCTTTTGGGGTTGAGCTGCGACTTATAGTTTTCGAGAAAATGGGATTCTTGCAACGCTCTTCGAGGCAGTCAGAAATTCCAATGCAACCCCTGTAAAAATTTGAAATTTTTTTTTTCATCCCCGATTTGAAAATTGTTTATGCAGAATTAAGCTCGCACCTTTCCTGAGTTCAAATCTGCTTTTGGGGTTGAGCTGCGACTTATAGTTTTCGAGAAAATGGGATTCTTGCAACGCTCTTCGAGGCAGTCAGAAATTCCAATGCAACCCCTGTAAAAATTTGAAATTTTTTTTTTCATCCCCGATTTGAAAATTGTTTATGCAGAATTAAGCTCGCACCTTTCCTGAGTTCAAACCTGCTTTTGGGGTTGAGCTGCGACTTATAGTTTTCGAGAAAATGGGATTCTTGCAAAGCTCTTCGAGGCAGTCAGAAATTCCAATGCAACCCCTGTAAAAATTTGAATTTTTTTTTTCATCCCCGATTTGAAAATTGTTTATGCTGTAAAAATTTGAAATTTTTTTTTTCATCCCCGATTTGAAAATTGTTTATGCAGAATTAAGCTCGCACCTTTCCTGAGTTCAAATCTGCTTTTGGGGTTGAGCTGCGACTTATAGTTTTCGAGAAAATGGGATTCTTGCAACGCTCTTCGAGGCAGTCAGAAATTCCAATGCAA
The DNA here is from genome assembly GCA_946965025.1 of Blera fallax. Lineage (NCBI taxonomy): Eukaryota > Metazoa > Arthropoda > Insecta > Diptera > Syrphidae > Blera > Blera fallax. The sequence goes on along the minus strand of OX337246.1, from coordinate 68,236,714 downwards.
CCCCTGTAAAAATTTGAAATTTTTTTTTTCACCCCCGATTTGAAAATTGTTTATGCAGAATTAAGCTCGCACCTTTCCTGAGTTCAAACCTGCTTTTGGGGTTGAGCTGCGACTTATAGTTTTCGAGAAAATGGGATTCTTGCAAAGCTCTTCGAGGCAGTCAGAAATTCCAATGCAACCCCTGTAAAAATTTGAATTTTTTTTTTTCATCCCCGATTTGAAAATTGTTTATGCAGAATTAAGCTCGCACCTTTCCTGAGTTCAAATTTGCTTTTGGAGTTGAGCTGCGACTTATAGTTTTCGAGAAAATGGGATTCTTGCAAAGCTCTTCGAGGCAGTCAGAAATTCCAATGCAACCCCTGTAAAAATTTGAAATTTTTTTTTTCATCCCCGATTTGAAAATTGTTTATGCAGAATTAAGCTCGCACCTTTCCTGAGTTCAAATCTGCTTTTGGGGTTGAGCTGCGACTTATAGTTTTCGAGAAAATGGGATTCTTGCAACGCTCTTCGAGGCAGTCAGAAATTCCAATGCAACCCCTGTAAAAATTTGAAATTTTTTTTTTCACCCCCGATTTGAAAATTGTTTATGCAGAATTAAGCTCGCACCTTTCCTGAGTTCAAACCTGCTTTTGGGGTTGAGCTGCGACTTATAGTTTTCGAGAAAATGGGATTCTTGCAAAGCTCTTCGAGGCAGTCAGAAATTCCAATGCAACCCCTGTAAAAATTTGAAATTTTTTTTTTCATCCCCGATTTGAAAATTGTTTATGGAGAATTAAGCTCACGCCTTTCCTGAGTTCAAATCTGCTTTTGGGGTTGAGCTGCGACTTATAGTTTTCGAGAAAATGGGATTCTTGCAACGCTCTTCGAGGCAGTCAGAAATTCCAATGCAACCCCTGTAAAAATTTGAAATTTTTTTTTTCACCCCCGATTTGAAAATTGTTTATGCAGAATTAAGCTCGCACCTTTCCTGAGTTCAAACCTGCTTTTGGGGTTGAGCTGCGACTTATAGTTTTCGAGAAAATGGGATTCTTGCAAAGCTCTTCGAGGCAGTCAGAAATTCCAATGCAACCCCTGTAAAAATTTGAATTTTTTTTTTCATCCCCGATTTGAAAATTGTTTATGCAGAATTAAGCTCGCACATTTCCTGAGTTCAAATCTGCTTTTGGAGTTGAGCTGCGACTTATAGTTTTCGAGAAAATGGGATTCTTGCAAAGCTCTTCGAGGCAGTCAGAAATTCCAATGCAACCCCTGTAAAAATTTGAAATTTTTTTTTTCATCCCCGATTTGAAAATTGTTTATGGAGAATTAAGCTCACGCCTTTCCTGAGTTCAAATCTGCTTTTGGGGTTGAGCTGCGACTTATAGTTTTCGAGAAAATGGGATTCTTGCAACGCTCTTCGAGGCAGTCAGAAATTCCAATGCAACCCCTGTAAAAATTTGAAATTTTTTTTTTCATCCCCGATTTGAAAATTGTTTATGCAGAATTAAGCTCGCACCTTTCCTGAGTTCAAATCTGCTTTTGGGGTTGAGCTGCGACTTATAGTTTTTGAGAAAATGGGATTCTTGCAACGCTCTTCGAGGCATTTTTTTTTTTCATCCCCGATTTGAAAATTGTTTATGCAGAATTAAGCTCGCACCTTTCCTGAGTTCAAATTTGCTTTTGGAGTTGAGCTGCGACTTATAGTTTTCGAGAAAATGGGATTCTTGCAAAGCTCTTCGAGGCAGTCAGAAATTCCAATGCAACCCCTGTAAAAATTTGAAATTTTTTTTTTCATCCCCGATTTGAAAATTGTTTATGCAGAATTAAGCTCGCACCTTTCCTGAGTTCAAATCTGCTTTTGGGGTTGAGCTGCGACTTATAGTTTTCGAGAAAATGGGATTCTTGCAACGCTCTTCGAGGCAGTCAGAAATTCCAATGCAACCCCTGTAAAAATTTGAAATTTTTTTTTTCACCCCCGATTTGAAAATTGTTTATGCAGAATTAAGCTCGCACCTTTCCTGAGTTCAAACCTGCTTTTGGGGTTGAGCTGCGACTTATAGTTTTCGAGAAAATGGGATTCTTGCAAAGCTCTTCGAGGCAGTCAGAAATTCCAATGCAACCCCTGTAAAAATTTGAATTTTTTTTTTCATCCCCGATTTGAAAATTGTTTATGCAGAATTAAGCTCGCACATTTCCTGAGTTCAAATCTGCTTTTGGAGTTGAGCTGCGACTTATAGTTTTCGAGAAAATGGGATTCTTGCAAAGCTCTTCGAGGCAGTCAGAAATTCCAATGCAACCCCTGTAAAAATTTGAAATTTTTTTTTTCATCCCCGATTTGAAAATTGTTTATGGAGAATTAAGCTCACGCCTTTCCTGAGTTCAAATCTGCTTTTGGGGTTGAGCTGCGACTTATAGTTTTCGAGAAAATGGGATTCTTGCAACGCTCTTCGAGGCAGTCAGAAATTCCAATGCAACCCCTGTAAAAATTTGAAATTTTTTTTTTCATCCCCGATTTGAAAATTGTTTATGCAGAATTAAGCTCGCACCTTTCCTGAGTTCAAATCTGCTTTTGGGGTTGAGCTGCGACTTATAGTTTTCGAGAAAATGGGATTCTTGCAACGCTCTTCGAGGCAGTCAGAAATTCCAATGCAACCCCTGTAAAAATTTGAAATTTTTTTTTTCATCCCCGATTTGAAAATTGTTTATGCAGAATTAAGCTCGCACCTTTCCTGAGTTCAAATCTGCTTTTGGGGTTGAGCTGCGACTTATAGTTTTCGAGAAAATGGGATTCTTGCAACGCTCTTCGAGGCAGTCAGAAATTCCAATGCAACCCCTGTAAAAATTTGAAATTTTTTTTTTCATCCCCGATTTGAAAATTGTTTATGCAGAATTAAGCTCGCACCTTTCCTGAGTTCAAACCTGCTTTTGGGGTTGAGCTGCGACTTATAGTTTTCGAGAAAATGGGATTCTTGCAAAGCTCTTCGAGGCAGTCAGAAATTCCAATGCAACCCCTGTAAAAATTTGAATTTTTTTTTTCATCCCCGATTTGAAAATTGTTTATGCTGTAAAAATTCGAAATTTTTTTTTTCATCCCCGATTTGAAAATTGTTTATGCAGAATTAAGCTCGCACCTTTCCTGAGTTCAAACCTGCTTTTGGGGTTGAGCTGCGACTTATAGTTTTCGAGAAAATGGGATTCTTGCAAAGCTCTTCGAGGCAGTCAGAAATTCCAATGCAACCCCTGTAAAAATTTGAATTTTTTTTTTTCATCCCCGATTTGAAAATTGTTTATGCAGAATTAAGCTCGCACCTTTCCTGAGTTCAACTCTGCTTTTGGAGTTGAGCTGCGACTTATAGTTTTCGAGAAAATGGGATTCTTGCAACGCTCTTCGAGGCAGTCAGAAATTCCAATGCAACCCCTGTAAAAATTTGAAATTTTTTTTTTCACCCCCGATTTGAAAATTGTTTATGCAGAATTAAGCTCGCACCTTTCCTGAGTTCAAACCTGCTTTTGGGGTTGAGCTGCGACTTATAGTTTTCGAGAAAATGGGATTCTTGCAAAGCTCTTCGAGGCAGTCAGAAATTCCAATGCAACCCCTGTAAAAATTTGAATTTTTTTTTTCATCCCCGATTTGAAAATTGTTTATGCAGAATTAAGCTCGCACATTTCCTGAGTTCAAATCTGCTTTTGGAGTTGAGCTGCGACTTATAGTTTTCGAGAAAATGGGATTCTTGCAAAGCTCTTCGAGGCAGTCAGAAATTCCAATGCAACCCCTGTAAAAATTTGAAATTTTTTTTTTCATCCCCGATTTGAAAATTGTTTATGGAGAATTAAGCTCACGCCTTTCCTGAGTTCAAATCTGCTTTTGGGGTTGAGCTGCGACTTATAGTTTTCGAGAAAATGGGATTCTTGCAACGCTCTTCGAGGCAGTCAGAAATTCCAATGCAACCCCTGTAAAAATTTGAAATTTTTTTTTTCATCCCCGATTTGAAAATTGTTTATGCAGAATTAAGCTCGCACCTTTCCTGAGTTCAAATCTGCTTTTGGGGTTGAGCTGCGACTTATAGTTTTCGAGAAAATGGGATTCTTGCAACGCTCTTCGAGGCAGTCAGAAATTCCAATGCAACCCCTGTAAAAATTTGAAATTTTTTTTTTCATCCCCGATTTGAAAATTGTTTATGCAGAATTAAGCTCGCACCTTTCCTGAGTTCAAATCTGCTTTTGGGGTTGAGCTGCGACTTATAGTTTTCGAGAAAATGGGATTCTTGCAACGCTCTTCGAGGCAGTCAGAAATTCCAATGCAACCCCTGTAAAAATTTGAAATTTTTTTTTTCATCCCCGATTTGAAAATTGTTTATGCAGAATTAAGCTCGCACCTTTCCTGAGTTCAAACCTGCTTTTGGGGTTGAGCTGCGACTTATAGTTTTCGAGAAAATGGGATTCTTGCAAAGCTCTTCGAGGCAGTCAGAAATTCCAATGCAACCCCTGTAAAAATTTGAATTTTTTTTTTCATCCCCGATTTGAAAATTGTTTATGCTGTAAAAATTCGAAATTTTTTTTTTCATCCCCGATTTGAAAATTGTTTATGCAGAATTAAGCTCGCACCTTTCCTGAGTTCAAACCTGCTTTTGGGGTTGAGCTGCGACTTATAGTTTTCGAGAAAATGGGATTCTTGCAAAGCTCTTCGAGGCAGTCAGAAATTCCAATGCAACCCCTGTAAAAATTTGAATTTTTTTTTTTCATCCCCGATTTGAAAATTGTTTATGCAGAATTAAGCTCGCACCTTTCCTGAGTTCAACTCTGCTTTTGGAGTTGAGCTGCGACTTATAGTTTTCGAGAAAATGGGATTCTTGCAAAGCTCTTCGAGGCAGTCAGAAATTCCAATGCAACCCCTGTAAAAATTTGAAATTTTTTTTTTCATCCCCGATTTGAAAATTGTTTATGGAGAATTAAGCTCACGCCTTTCCTGAGTTCAAATCTGCTTTTGGGGTTGAGCTGCGACTTATAGTTTTCGAGAAAATGGGATTCTTGCAACGCTCTTCGAGGCAGTCAGAAATTCCAATGCAACCCCTGTAAAAATTTGAAATTTTTTTTTTCATCCCCGATTTGAAAATTGTTTATGCAGAATTAAGCTCGCACCTTTCCTGAGTTCAAATCTGCTTTTGGGGTTGAGCTGCGACTTATAGTTTTCGAGAAAATGGGATTCTTGCAACGCTCTTCGAGGCAGTCAGAAATTCCAATGCAACCCCTGTAAAAATTTGAAATTTTTTTTTTCATCCCCGATTTGAAAATTGTTTATGCAGAATTAAGCTCGCACCTTTCCTGAGTTCAAACCTGCTTTTGGGGTTGAGCTGCGACTTATAGTTTTCGAGAAAATGGGATTCTTGCAAAGCTCTTCGAGGCAGTCAGAAATTCCAATGCAACCCCTGTAAAAATTTGAATTTTTTTTTTCATCCCCGATTTGAAAATTGTTTATGCTGTAAAAATTTGAAATTTTTTTTTTCATCCCCGATTTGAAAATTGTTTATGCAGAATTAAGCTCGCACCTTTCCTGAGTTCAAATCTGCTTTTGGGGTTGAGCTGCGACTTATAGTTTTCGAGAAAATGGGATTCTTGCAACGCTCTTCGAGGCAGTCAGAAATTCCAATGCAACCCCGTAAAAATTTTAAATTTTTTTTTTCACCCTCGATTTGAAAATTGTTTATGCAGAATTAAGCTCGCACCTTTCCTGAGTTCAAATCTGCTTTTGGGGTTGAGCTGCGACTTATAGTTTTCGAGAAAATTAGATTCTTGCAAAGCTCTGCGAGGCAGTCAGAAATTCCAATGCAACCCCTGTAAAAATTTTAAATTTTTTTTTCATCCCCGATTTAAAAATTGCTTATGCAGAATTAAGCTCGCACCTTTCCTGAGTTCAAATCTGCTTTTGGAGTTGAGCTGCGACTTATAGTTTTCGAGAAAATGGGATTCTTGCAAAGCTCTTCGAGGCAGTCAGGAATTCCAATGCAACCCCTGTAAAAATTTGAAATTTTTTTTTTCATCCCCGATTTGAAAATTGTTTATGCAGAATTAAGCTCGCACCTTTCCTGAGTTCAAACCTGCTTTTGGGGTTGAGCTGCGACTTATAGTTTTCGAGAAAATGGGATTCTTGCAAAGCTCTTCGAGGCAGTCAGAAATTCCAATGCAACCCCTGTAAAAATTTGAATTTTTTTTTTCATCCCCGATTTGAAAATTGTTTATGCTGTAAAAATTTGAAATTTTTTTTTTCATCCCCGATTTGAAAATTGTTTATGCAGAATTAAGCTCGCACCTTTCCTGAGTTCAAATCTGCTTTTGGGGTTGAGCTGCGACTTATAGTTTTCGAGAAAATGGGATTCTTGCAACGCTCTTCGAGGCAGTCAGAAATTCCAATGCAACCCCTGTAAAAATTTGAAATTTTTTTTTTCACCCCCGATTTGAAAATTGTTTATGCAGAATTAAGCTCGCACCTTTCCTGAGTTCAAACCTGCTTTTGGGGTTGAGCTGCGACTTATAGTTTTCGAGAAAATGGGATTCTTGCAAAGCTCTTCGAGGCAGTCAGAAATTCCAATGCAACCCCTGTAAAAATTTGAATTTTTTTTTTTCATCCCCGATTTGAAAATTGTTTATGCAGAATTAAGCTCGCACCTTTCCTGAGTTCAAATCTGCTTTTGGAGTTGAGCTGCGACTTATAGTTTTCGAGAAAATGGGATTCTTGCAAAGCTCTTCGAGGCAGTCAGAAATTCCAATGCAACCCCTGTAAAAATTTGAAATTTTTTTTTTCATCCCCGATTTGAAAATTGTTTATGCAGAATTAAGCTCGCACCTTTCCTGAGTTCAAATCTGCTTTTGGGGTTGAGCTGCGACTTATAGTTTTCGAGAAAATGGGATTCTTGCAACGCTCTTCGAGGCAGTCAGAAATTCCAATGCAACCCCTGTAAAAATTTGAAATTTTTTTTTTCACCCCCGATTTGAAAATTGTTTATGCAGAATTAAGCTCGCACCTTTCCTGAGTTCAAACCTGCTTTTGGGGTTGAGCTGCGACTTATAGTTTTCGAGAAAATGGGATTCTTGCAAAGCTCTTCGAGGCAGTCAGAAATTCCAATGCAACCCCTGTAAAAATTTGAATTTTTTTTTTTCATCCCCGATTTGAAAATTGTTTATGCAGAATTAAGCTCGCACCTTTCCTGAGTTCAACTCTGCTTTTGGAGTTGAGCTGCGACTTATAGTTTTCGAGAAAATGGGATTCTTGCAAAGCTCTTCGAGGCAGTCAGAAATTCCAATGCAACCCCTGTAAAAATTTGAAATTTTTTTTTTCATCCCCGATTTGAAAATTGTTTATGCAGAATTAAGCTCGCACCTTTCCTGAGTTCAAATCTGCTTTTGGGGTTGAGCTGCGACTTATAGTTTTCGAGAAAATGGGATTCTTGCAACGCTCTTCGAGGCAGTCAGAAATTCCAATGCAACCCCTGTAAAAATTTTAAATTTTTTTTTTCACCCTCGATTTGAAAATTGTTTATGCAGAATTAAGCTCGCACCTTTCCTGAGTTCAAATCTGCTTTTGGGGTTGAGCTGCGACTTATAGTTTTCGAGAAAATGGGATTCTTGCAACGCTCTTCGAGGCAGTCAGAAATTCCAATGCAACCCCTGTAAAAATTTGAAATTTTTTTTTTCATCCCCGATTTGAAAATTGTTTATGCAGAATTAAGCTCGCACCTTTCCTGAGTTCAAACCTGCTTTTGGGGTTGAGCTGCGACTTATAGTTTTCGAGAAAATGGGATTCTTGCAAAGCTCTTCGAGGCAGTCAGAAATTCCAATGCAACCAATGTAAAAATTTGAAATTTTTTTTTTCACCCCCGATTTGAAAATTGTTTATGCAGAATTAAGCTCGCACCTTTCCTGAGTTCAAACCTGCTTTTGGGGTTGAGCTGCGACTTATAGTTTTCGAGAAAATGGGATTCTTGCAAAGCTCTTCGAGGCAGTCAGAAATTCCAATGCAACCCCTGTAAAAATTTGAAATTTTTTTTTTCACCCCCGATTTGAAAATTGTTTATGCAGAATTAAGCTCGCACCTTTCCTGAGTTCAAACCTGCTTTTGGGGTTGAGCTGCGACTTATAGTTTTCGAGAAAATGGGATTCTTGCAACGCTCTTCGAGGCAGTCAGAAATTCCAATGCAACCCCTGTAAAAATTTGAAATTTTTTTTTTCATCCCCGATTTGAAAATTGTTTATGCAGAATTAAGCTCGCACCTTTCCTGAGTTCAAACCTGCTTTTGGGGTTGAGCTGCGACTTATAGTTTTCGAGAAAATGGGATTCTTGCAAAGCTCTTCGAGGCAGTCAGAAATTCCAATGCAACCCCTGTAAAAATTTGAATTTTTTTTTTCATCCCCGATTTGAAAATTGTTTATGCTGTAAAAATTTGAAATTTTTTTTTTCATCCCCGATTTGAAAATTGTTTATGCAGAATTAAGCTCGCACCTTTCCTGAGTTCAAATCTGCTTTTGGGGTTGAGCTGCGACTTATAGTTTTCGAGAAAATGGGATTCTTGCAACGCTCTTCGAGGCAGTCAGAAATTCCAATGCAACCCCGTAAAAATTTTAAATTTTTTTTTCACCCTCGATTTGAAAATTGTTTATGCAGAATTAAGCTCGCACCTTTCCTGAGTTCAAATCTGCTTTTGGGGTTGAGCTGCGACTTATAGTTTTCGAGAAAATTAGATTCTTGCAAAGCTCTGCGAGGCAGTCAGAAATTCCAATGCAACCCCTGTAAAAATTTTAAATTTTTTTTTCATCCCCGATTTAAAAATTGCTTATGCAGAATTAAGCTCGCACCTTTCCTGAGTTCAAATCTGCTTTTGGAGTTGAGCTGCGACTTATAGTTTTCGAGAAAATGGGATTCTTGCAAAGCTCTTCGAGGCAGTCAGGAATTCCAATGCAACCCCTGTAAAAATTTGAAATTTTTTTTTTCATCCCCGATTTGAAAATTGTTTATGCAGAATTAAGCTCGCACCTTTCCTGAGTTCAAACCTGCTTTTGGGGTTGAGCTGCGACTTATAGTTTTCGAGAAAATGGGATTCTTGCAAAGCTCTTCGAGGCAGTCAGAAATTCCAATGCAACCCCTGTAAAAATTTGAATTTTTTTTTTCATCCCCGATTTGAAAATTGTTTATGCTGTAAAAATTTGAAATTTTTTTTTTCATCCCCGATTTGAAAATTGTTTATGCAGAATTAAGCTCGCACCTTTCCTGAGTTCAAATCTGCTTTTGGGGTTGAGCTGCGACTTATAGTTTTCGAGAAAATGGGATTCTTGCAACGCTCTTCGAGGCAGTCAGAAATTCCAATGCAACCCCTGTAAAAATTTGAAATTTTTTTTTTCACCCCCGATTTGAAAATTGTTTATGCAGAATTAAGCTCGCACCTTTCCTGAGTTCAAACCTGCTTTTGGGGTTGAGCTGCGACTTTTAGTTTTCGAGAAAATGGGATTCTTGCAAAGCTCTTCGAGGCAGTCAGAAATTCCAATGCAACCCCTGTAAAAATTTGAATTTTTTTTTTTCATCCCCGATTTGAAAATTGTTTATGCAGAATTAAGCTCGCACCTTTCCTGAGTTCAAATCTGCTTTTGGAGTTGAGCTGCGACTTATAGTTTTCGAGAAAATGGGATTCTTGCAAAGCTCTTCGAGGCAGTCAGAAATTCCAATGCAACCCCTGTAAAAATTTGAAATTTTTTTTTTCATCCCCGATTTGAAAATTGTTTATGCAGAATTAAGCTCGCACCTTTCCTGAGTTCAAATCTGCTTTTGGGGTTGAGCTGCGACTTATAGTTTTCGAGAAAATGGGATTCTTGCAACGCTCTTCGAGGCAGTCAGAAATTCCAATGCAACCCCTGTAAAAATTTGAAATTTTTTTTTTCACCCCCGATTTGAAAATTGTTTATGCAGAATTAAGCTCGCACCTTTCCTGAGTTCAAACCTGCTTTTGGGGTTGAGCTGCGACTTATAGTTTTCGAGAAAATGGGATTCTTGCAAAGCTCTTCGAGGCAGTCAGAAATTCCAATGCAACCCCTGTAAAAATTTGAATTTTTTTTTTTCATCCCCGATTTGAAAATTGTTTATGCAGAATTAAGCTCGCACCTTTCCTGAGTTCAACTCTGCTTTTGGAGTTGAGCTGCGACTTATAGTTTTCGAGAAAATGGGATTCTTGCAAAGCTCTTCGAGGCAGTCAGAAATTCCAATGCAACCCCTGTAAAAATTTGAAATTTTTTTTTTCATCCCCGATTTGAAAATTGTTTATGCAGAATTAAGCTCGCACCTTTCCTGAGTTCAAATCTGCTTTTGGGGTTGAGCTGCGACCTATAGTTTTCGAGAAAATTCGATTTTTGCAACGCTCTTCGAGGCAGTCAGAAATTCCAATGCAACCCCTGTAAAAATTCGAAATTTTTTTTTTCATCCCCGATTTGAAAATTGTTTATGCAGAATTAAGCTCGCACCTTTCCTGAGTTCAAATCTGCTTTTGGAGTTGAGCTGCGACTTATAGTTTTTGAGAAAATTCGATTTTTGCAACGCTCTACGAGGCAGTCAGAAATTCCAATGCAACCCCTGTAAAAATTTGAAATTTTTTTTTTCATCCCCGATTTGAAAATTGTTTATGCAGAATTAAGCTCGCACCTTTCCTGAGTTCAAACCTGCTTTTGGGGTTGAGCTGCGACTTATAGTTTTCGAGAAAATTAGATTTTTGCAACGCTCTTCGAGGCAGTCAGAAATTCCAATGCAACCCCTGTAAAAATTCGAAATTTTTTTTTTTCATCCCCGATTTGAAAATTGTTTATGCAGAACTAAGCTCGCACCTTTCCTGAGTTCAAATCTGCTTTTGGAGTTGAGCTGCGACTTATAGTTTTCGAGAAAATTAGATTTTTGCAACGCTCTTCGAGGCAGTCAGAAATTCCAATGCAACCCCTGTAAAAATTTGAAATTTTTTTTTTCACCCCCGATTTGAAAATTGTTTATGCAGAATTAAGCTCGCACCTTTCCTGAGTTCAAACCTGCTTTTGGGGTTGAGCTGCGACTTATAGTTTTCGAGAAAATGGGATTCTTGCAACGCTCTTCGAGGCAGTCAGAAATTCCAATGCAACCCCTGTAAAAATTTGAAATTTTTTTTTTCACCCCCGATTTGAAAATTGTTTATGCAGAATTAAGCTCGCACCTTTCCTGAGTTCAAACCTGCTTTTGGGGTTGAGCTGCGACTTATAGTTTTCGAGAAAATGGGATTCTTGCAAAGCTCTTCGAGGCAGTCAGAAATTCCAATGCAACCCCTGTAAAAATTTGAAATTTTTTTTTTCATCCCCGATTTGAAAATTGTTTATGCAGAATTAAGCTCGCACCTTTCCTGAGTTCAAATCTGCTTTTGGGGTTGAGCTGCGACTTATAGTTTTCGAGAAAATGGGATTCTTGCAACGCTCTTCGAGGCAGTCAGAAATTCCAATGCAACCCCTGTAAAAATTTAAAATTTTTTTTTTCATCCCCGATTTGAAAATTGTTTATGCAGAATTAAGCTCGCACCTTTCCTGAGTTCAACCCTGCTTTTGGGGTTGAGCTGCGACTTATAGTTTTCGAGAAAATTAGATTTTTGCAACGCTCTTCGAGGCAGTCAGAAATTCCAATCAATGCAACCCCTGTAAAAATTCGAAATTTTTTTTTTCATCTCCGATTTGAAAATTGTTTATGCAGAATTAAGCTCGCACCTTTCCTGAGTTCAAATCTGCTTTTGGAGTTGAGCTGCGACTTATAGTTTTCGAGAAAATTAGATTTTTGCAACGCTCTTCGAGGCAGTCAGAAATTCCAATGCAACCCCTGTAAAAATTTGAAATTTTTTTTTTCACCCCCGATTTGAAAATTGTTTATGCAGAATTAAGCTCGCACCTTACCTGAGTTCAAACCTGCTTTTGGGGTTCAGCTGCGACTTATAGTTTTCGAGAAAATGGGATTCTTGCAAAGCTCTTCGAGGCAGTCAGAAATTCCAATGCAACCCCTGTAAAAATTTTAAATTTTTTTTTTCATCCCCGATTTGAAAATTGTTTATGCAGAATTAAGCTTGCACCTTTCCTGAGTTCAAATCTGCTTTTGGGGTTTAGCTGCGACTTATAGTTTTCGAGAAAATGGGATTCTTGCAACGCTCTTCGAGGCAGTCAGAAATTCCAATGCAACCCCTGTAAAAATTTGAAATTTTTTTTTTCACCCCCGATTTGAAAATTGTTTATGCCGAATTAAGCTCGCACCTTTCCTGAGTTCAAACCTGCTTTTGGGGTTGAGCTGCGACTTATAGTTTTCGAGAAAATGGGATTCTTGCAAAGCTCTTCGAGGCAGTCAGAAATTCCAATGCAACCCCTGTAAAAATTTGAATTTTTTTTTTTCATCCCCGATTTGAAAATTGTTTATGCAGAATTAAGCTCGCACCTTTCCTGAGTTCAACTCTGCTTTTGGAGTTGAGCTGCGACTTATAGTTTTCGAGAAAATGGGATTCTTGCAAAGCTCTTCGAGGCAGTCAGAAATTCCAATGCAACCCCTGTAAAAATTTGAAATTTTTTTTTTCATCCCCGATTTGAAAATTGTTTATGCAGAATTAAGCTCGCACCTTTCCTGAGTTCAAATCTGCTTTTGGGGTTGAGCTGCGACTTATAGTTTTCGAGAAAATGGGATTCTTGCAACGCTCTTCGAGGCAGTCAGAAATTCCAATGCAACCCCTGTAAAAATTTTAAATTTTTTTTTTCACCCTCGATTTGAAAATTGTTTATGCAGAATTAAGCTCGCACCTTTCCTGAGTTCAAATCTGCTTTTGGAGTTGAGCTGCGACTTATAGTTTTCGAGAAAATGGGATTCTTGCAAAGCTCTTCGAGGCAGTCAGGAATTCCAAAGCAACCCCTGTAAAAATTTGAAATTTTTTTTTTCATCCCCGATTTAAAAATTGTTTATGCAGAATTAAGCTCACGCCTTTCCTGAGTTCAAATCTGCTTTTGGAGTTGAGCTGCGACCTATAGTTTTCGAGAAAATTAGATTTTTGCAACGCTCTTCGAGGCAGTCAGAAATTCCAATGCAACCCCTGTAAAAATTCGAAATTTTTTTTTTCATCCCCGATTTGAAAATTGTTTATGCAGAATTAAGCTCGCACCTTTCCTGAGTTCAAATCTGCTTTTGGGGTTGAGCTGCGACCTATAGTTTTCGAGAAAATTAGATTTTTGCAACGCTCTCGAGGCAGTAAGAAATTCCAATGCAACCCCTGTAAAAATTCGAAATTTTTTTTTTCATCCCCGATTTGAAAATTGTTTATGCAGAATTAAGCTCGCACCTTTCCTGAGTTCAAATCTGCTTTTGGAGTTGAGCTGCGACTTATAGTTTTTGAGAAAATTCGATTTTTGCAACGCTCTTCGAGGCAGTCAGAAATTCCAATGCAACCCCTGTAAAAATTCGAAATTTTTTTTTTCATCCCCGATTTGAAAATTGTTTATGCAGAATTAAGCTCGCACCTTTCCTGAGTTCAAATCTGCTTTTGGGGTTGAGCTGCGACCTATAGTTTTCGAGAAAATTAGATTTTTGCAACGCTCTCGAGGCAGTAAGAAATTCCAATGCAACCCCTGTAAAAATTCGAAATTTTTTTTTTCATCCCCGATTTGAAAATTGTTTATGCAGAATTAAGCTCGCACCTTTCCTGAGTTCAAATCTGCTTTTGGAGTTGAGCTGCGACTTATAGTTTTTGAGAAAATTCGATTTTTGCAACGCTCTTCGAGGCAGTCAGAAATTCCAATGCAACCCCTGTAAAAATTTGAAATTTTTTTTTCATCCCCGATTTGAAAATTGTTTATGCAGAATTAAGCTCGCACCTTTCCTGAGTTCAAACCTGCTTTTGGGGTTGAGCTGCGACTTATAGTTTTCGAGAAAATTAGATTTTTGCAACGCTCTTCGAGGCAGTCAGAAATTCCAATGCAACCCCTGTAAAAATTCGAAATTTTTTTTTTCATCCCCGATTTGAAAATTGTTTATGCAGAATTAAGCTCGCACCTTTCCTGAGTTCAAATCTGCTTTTGGGGTTGAGCTGCGACCTATAGTTTTCGAGAAAATTAGATTTTTGCAACGCTCTCGAGGCAGTCAGAAATTCCAATGCAACCCCTGTAAAAATTCGAAATTTTTTTTTTCATCCCCGATTTGAAAATTGTTTATGCAGAATTAAGCTCGCACCTTTCCTGAGTTCAAATCTGCTTTTGGAGTTGAGCTGCGACTTATAGTTTTTGAGAAAATTCGATTTTTGCAACGCTCTTCGAGGCAGTCAGAAATTCCAATGCAACCCCTGTAAAAATTTGAAATTTTTTTTTTCATCCCCGATTTGAAAATTGTTTATGCAGAATTAAGCTCGCACCTTTCCTGAGTTCAAACCTGCTTTTGGGGTTGAGCTGCGACTTATAGTTTTCGAGAAAATTAGATTTTTGCAACGCTCTTCGAGGCAGTCAGAAATTCCAATGCAACCCCTGTAAAAATTCGAAATTTTTTTTTTCATCCCCGATTTGAAAATTGTTTATGCAGAATTAAGCTCGCACCTTTCCTGAGTTCAAATCTGCTTTTGGAGTTGAGCTGCGACTTATAGTTTTCGAGAAAATTAGTTTTTTGCAACGCTCTTCGAGGCAGTCAGAAATTCCAATGCAACCCCTGTAAAAATTTGAAATTTTTTTTTTCACCCCCGATTTGAAAATTGTTTATGCAGAATTAAGCTCGCACCTTTCCTGAGTTCAAACCTGCTTTTGGGGTTGAGCTGCGACTTATAGTTTTCGAGAAAATGGGATTCTTGCAAAGCTCTTCGAGGCAGTCAGAAATTCCAATGCAACCCCTGTAAAAATTCGAAATTTTTTTTTTCATCCCCGATTTGAAAATTGTTTATGCAGAATTAAGCTCGCACCTTTCCTGAGTTCAAATCTGCTTTTGGAGTTGAGCTGCGACTTATAGTTTTCGAGAAAATTAGATTTTTGCAACGCTCTTCGAGGCAGTCAGAAATTCCAATGCAACCCCTGTAAAAATTTGAAATTTTTTTTTTCACCCCCGATTTGAAAATTGTTTATGCAGAATTAAGCTCGCACCTTTCCTGAGTTCAACTGTGCTTTTGGAGTTGAGCTGCGACTTATAGTTTTCGAGAAAATGGGATTCTTGCAAAGCTCTTCGAGGCAGTCAGAAATTCCAATGCAACCCCTGTAAAAATTCGAAATTTTTTTTTTCATCCCCGATTTGAAAATTGTTTATGCAGAATTAAGCTCGCACCTTTCCTGAGTTCAAATCTGCTTTTGGAGTTGAGCTGCGACTTATAGTTTTTGAGAAAATTCGATTTTTGCAACGCTCTTCGAGGCAGTCAGAAATTCCAATGCAACCCCTGTAAAAATTTGAAATTTTTTTTTTCATCCCCGATTTGAAAATTGTTTATGCAGAATTAAGCTCGCACCTTTCCTGAGTTCAAACCTGCTTTTGGGGTTGAGCTGCGACTTATAGTTTTCGAGAAAATTAGATTTTTGCAACGCTCTTCGAGGCAGTCAGAAATTCCAATGCAACCCCTGTAAAAATTCGAAATTTTTTTTTTCATCCCCGATTTGAAAATTGTTTATGCAGAATTAAGCTCGCACCTTTCCTGAGTTCAAATCTGCTTTTGGAGTTGAGCTGCGACTTATAGTTTTCGAGAAAATTAGTTTTTTGCAACGCTCTTCGAGGCAGTCAGAAATTCCAATGCAACCCCTGTAAAAATTTGAAATTTTTTTTTTCACCCCCGATTTGAAAATTGTTTATGCAGAATTAAGCTCGCACCTTTCCTGAGTTCAAACCTGCTTTTGGGGTTGAGCTGCGACTTATAGTTTTCGAGAAAATGGGATTCTTGCAAAGCTCTTCGAGGCAGTCAGAAATTCCAATGCAACCCCTGTAAAAATTCGAAATTTTTTTTTTCATCCCCGATTTGAAAATTGTTTATGCAGAATTAAGCTCGCACCTTTCCTGAGTTCAAATCTGCTTTTGGAGTTGAGCTGCGACTTATAGTTTTCGAGAAAATTAGATTTTTGCAACGCTCTTCGAGGCAGTCAGAAATTCCAATGCAACCCCTGTAAAAATTTGAAATTTTTTTTTTCACCCCCGATTTGAAAATTGTTTATGCAGAATTAAGCTCGCACCTTTCCTGAGTTCAACTGTGCTTTTGGAGTTGAGCTGCGACTTATAGTTTTCGAGAAAATGGGATTCTTGCAAAGCTCTTCGAGGCAGTCAGAAATTCCAATGCAACCCCTGTAAAAATTTGAAATTTTTTTTTTCATCCCCGATTTGAAAATTGTTTATGCAGAATTAAGCTCGCACCTTTCCTGAGTTCAAATCTGCTTTTGGGGTTGAGCTGCGACTTATAGTTTTCGAGAAAATGGGATTCTTGCAACGCTCTTCGAGGCAGTCAGAAATTCCAATGCAACCCCTGTAAAAATTTGAAATTTTTTTTTTCATCCCCGATTTGAAAATTGTTTATGCAGAATTAAGCTCGCACCTTTCCTGAGTTCAAATCTGCTTTTGGAGTTGAGCTGCGACTTATAGTTTTCGAGAAAATTAGATTTTTGCAACGCTCTTCGAGGCAGTCAGAAATTCCAATGCAACCCCTGTAAAAATTTGAAATTTTTTTTTTCACCCCCGATTTGAAAATTGTTTATGCAGAATTAAGCTCGCACCTTTCCTGAGTTCAACTCTGCTTTTGGAGTTGAGCTGCGACTTATAGTTTTCGAGAAAATGGGATTCTTGCAAAGCTCTTCGAGGCAGTCAGAAATTCCAATGCAACCCCTGTAAAAATTTGAAATTTTTTTTTTCACCCCCGATTTGAAAATTGTTTATGCAGAATTAAGCTCGCACCTTTCCTGAGTTCAAACCTGCTTTTGGGGTTGAGCTGCGACTTATAGTTTTCGAGAAAATGGGATTCTTGCAAAGCTCTTCGAGGCAGTCAGAAATTCCAATGCAACCCCTGTAAAAATTTGAAATTTTTTTTTCACCCCCGATTTGAAAATTGTTTATGCAGAATTAAGCTCGCACCTTTCCTGAGTTCAAACCTGCTTTTGGGGTTGAACTGCGACTTATAGTTTTCGAGAAAATTAGATTTTTGCAACGCTCTTCGAGGCAGTCAGAAATTCCAATGCAACCCCTGTAAAAATTCGAAATTTTTTTTTTCATCCCCGATTTGAAAATTGTTTATGCAGAATTAAGCTCGCACCTTTCCTGAGTTCAAATCTGCTTTTGGAGTTGAGCTGCGACTTATAGTTTTCGAGAAAATTAGATTTTTGCAACGCTCTTCGAGGCAGTCAGAAATTCCAATGCAACCCCTGTAAAAATTTGAAATTTTTTTTTCCACCCCCGATTTGAAAATTGTTTATGCAGAATTAAGCTCGCACCTTTCCTGAGTTCAAACCTGCTTTTGGGGTTGAGCTGCGACTTATAGTTTTCGAGAAAATTAGATTTTTGCAACGCTCTTCGAGGCAGTCAGAAATTCCAATGCAACCCCTGTAAAAATTCGAAATTTTTTTTTTCATCCCCGATTTGAAAATTGTTTATGCAGAATTAAGCTCGCACCTTTCCTGAATTCAAATCTGCTTTTGGAGTTGAGCTGCGACTTATAGTTTTCGAGAAAATTAGATTTTTGCAACGCTCTTCGAGGCAGTCAGAAATTCCAATGCAACCCCTGTAAAAATTTGAAATTTTTTTTTTCACCCCCGATTTGAAAATTGTTTATGCAGAATTAAGCTCGCACCTTTCCTGAGTTCAACTCTGCTTTTGGAGTTGAGCTGCGACTTATAGTTTTCGAGAAAATGGGATTCTTGCAAAGCTCTTCGAGGCAGTCAGAAATTCCAATGCAACCCCTGTCAAAATTTAAATTTTTTTTTTCATTACCGATTTGAAAATTGTTTATGCAGAATTAAGCTCGCACCTTTCCTGAGTTCAAATCTGCTTTTGGGGTTGAGCTGCGACTTATAGTTTTCGAGAAAATGGGATTCTTGCAACGCTCTTCGAGGCAGTCAGAAATTCCAATGCAACCCCTGTAAAAATTTGAAATTTTTTTTTTCATCCCCGATTTGAAAATTGTTTATGCAGAATTAAGCTCGCACCTTTCCTGAGTTCAAACCTGCTTTTGGGGTTGAGCTGCGACTTATAGTTTTCGAGAAAATTAGATTCTTGCAACGCTCTTCGAGGCAGTCAGAAATTCCAATGCAACCCCTGTAAAAATTCGAAATTTTTTTTTCATCCCCGATTTGAAAATTGTTTATGCAGAATTAAGCTCGCACCTTTCCTGAGTTCAAATCTGCTTTTGGAGTTGAGCTGCGACTTATAGTTTTCGAGAAAATTAGATTTTTGCAACGCTCTTCGAGGCAGTCAGAAATTCCAATGCAACCCCTGTAAAAATTTGAAATTTTTTTTTTCACCCCCGATTTGAAAATTGTTTATGCAGAATTAAGCTCGCACCTTTCCTGAGTTCAACTCTGCTTTTGGAGTTGAGCTGCGACTTATAGTTTTCGAGAAAATGGGATTCTTGCAAAGCTCTTCGAGGCAGTCAGAAATTCCAATGCAACCCCTGTAAAAATTTGAAATTTTTTTTTTCACCCCCGATTTGAAAATTGTTTATGCAGAATTAAGTTCGCACCTTTCCTGAGTTCAAACCTGCTTTTGGGGTTGAGCTGCGACTTATAGTTTTCGAGAAAATGGGATTCTTGCAAAGCTCTTCGAGGCAGTCAGAAATTCCAATGCAACCCCTGTAAAAATTTGAAATTTTTTTTTTCATCCCCGATTTGAAAATTGTTTATGCAGAATTAAGCTCGCACCTTTCCTGAGTTCAAATCTGCTTTTGGGGTTGAGCTGCGACTTATAGTTTTCGAAAAAATGGGATTCTTGCAACGCTCTTCGAGGCAGTCAGAAATTCCAATGCAACCCCTGTAAAAATTTGAAATTTTTTTTTTCACCCCCGATTTGAAAATTGTTTATGCAGAATTAAGCTCGCACCTTTCCTGCGACTTATAGTTTTCGAGAAAATGGGATTCTTGCAAAGCTCTTCGAGGCAGTCAGAAATTCCAATGCAACCCCTGTAAAAATTTGAAATTTTTTTTTTCATCCCCGATTTGAAAATTGTTTATGCAGAATTAAGCTCGCACCTTTCCTGAGTTCAAACCTGCTTTTGGGGTTGAGCTGCGACTTATAGTTTTCGAGAAAATTAGATTTTTGCAACGCTCTTCGAGGCAGTCAGAAATTCCAATGCAACCCCTGTAAAAATTCGAAATTTTTTTTTTCATCCCCGATTTGAAAATTGTTTATGCAGAATTAAGCTCGCACCTTTCCTGAGTTCAAACCTGCTTTTGGGGTTGAGCTGCGACTTATAGTTTTCGAGAAAATTAGATTTTTGCAACGCTCTTCGAGGCAGTCAGAAATTCCCTGTAAAAATTTGAAATTTTTTTTTTCACCCCCGATTTGAAAATTGTTTATTGTGAATTAAGCTCGCACCTTTCCTGAGTTCAAACCTGCTTTTGGGGTTGAGCTGCGACTTATAGTTTTCGAGAAAATGGGATTCTTGCAAAGCTCTTCGAGGCAGTCAGAAATTCCAATGCAACCCCTGTAAAAATTTGAAATTTTTTTTTTCACCCCCGATTTGAAAATTGTTTATGCAGAATTAAGCTCGCACCTTTCCTGAGTTCAAACCTGCTTTTGGGGTTGAGCTGCGACTTAAAGTTTTCGAGAAAATTAGATTTTTGCAACGCTCTTCGAGGCAGTCAGAAATTCCAATGCAACCCCTGTAAAAATTCGAAATTTTTTTTTTCATCCCCGATTTGAAAATTGTTTATGCAGAATTAAGCTCGCACCTTTCCTGAGTTCAAATCTGCTTTTGGAGTTGAGCTGCGACTTATAGTTTTCGAGAAAATGGGATTCTTGCAAAGCTCTTCGAGGCAGTCAGAAAATCCAATGCAACCCCTGTAAAAATTTGAAATTTTTTTTTTCACCCCCGATTTGAAAATTGTTTATGCAGAATTAAGCTCGCACCTTTCCTGAGTTCAAACCTGCTTTTGGGGTTGAGCTGCGACTTATAGTTTTCGAGAAAATTAGATTTTTGCAACGCTCTTCGAGGCAGTCAGAAATTCCAATGCAACCCCTGTAAAAATTCGAAATTTTTTTTTTCATCCCCGATTTGAAAATTGTTTATGCAGAATTAAGCTCGCACCTTTCCTGAGTTCAACTCTGCTTTTGGAGTTGAGCTGCGACTTATAGTTTTCGAGAAAATGGGATTCTTGCAACGCTCTTCGAGGCAGTCAGAAATTCCAATGCAACCCCTGTAAAAATTTTAAATTTTTTTTTCCACCCCCGATTTGAAAATTGTTTATGCAGAATTAAGCTCGCACCTTTCCTGAGTTCAAACCTGCTTTTGGGGTTGAGCTGCGACTTATAGTTTTCGAGAAAATGGGATTCTTGCAAAGCTCTTCGAGGCAGTCAGAAATTCCAATGCAACCCCTGTAAAAATTTGAATTTTTTTTTTTCATCCCCGATTTGAAAATTGTTTATGCAGAATTAAGCTCGCACCTTTCCTGAGTTCAACTCTGCTTTTGGAGTTGAGCTGCGACTTATAGTTTTCGAGAAAATGGGATTCTTGCAAAGCTCTTCGAGGCAGTCAGAAATTCCAATGCAACCCCTGTAAAAATTTGAAATTTATTTTTCACCTCGATTTGAAAATTATTTATGCAGAATTAAGCTCGCACCTTTCCTGAGTTCAAATCTGCTTTTGTGGTTGAGCTGCGACTTATAGTTTTCGAGAAAATGGGATTCTTGCAACGCTCTTCGAGGCAGTCAGAAATTCCAATGCAACCCCTGTAAAAATTTGAAATTTTTTTTTCATCCCCGATTTGAAAATTGTTTATGCAGAATTAAGCTCGCACCTTTCCTGAGTTCAAACCTGCTTTTGGGGTTGAGCTGCGACTTATAGTTTTCGAGAAAATGGGATTCTTGCAAAGCTCTTCGAGGCAGTCAGAAATTCCAATGCAACCAATGTAAAAATTTGAAATTTTTTTTTTCACCCCCGATTTGAAAATTGTTTATGCAGAATTAAGCTCGCACCTTTCCTGAGTTCAAACCTGCTTTTGGGGTTGAGCTGCGACTTATAGTTTTCGAGAAAATGGGATTCTTGCAAAGCTCTTCGAGGCAGTCAGAAATTCCAATGCAACCCCTGTAAAAATTTTAAATTTTTTTTTTCATCCCCGATTTGAAAATTGTTTATGCAGAATTAAGCTCGCACCTTTCCTGAGTTCAAATCTGCTTTTGGGGTTGAGCTGCGACTTATAGTTTTCGAGAAAATGGGATTCTTGCAACGCTCTTCGAGGCAGTCAGAAATTCCAATGCAACCCCTGTAAAAATTTGAAATTTTTTTTTTCATCCCCGATTTGAAAATTGTTTATGCAGAATTAAGCTCGCACCTTTCCTGAGTTCAAATCTGCTTTTGTGGTTGAGCTGCGACTTATAGTTTTCGAGAAAATGGGATTCTTGCAACGCTCTTCGAGGCAGTCAGAAATTCCAATGCAACCCCTGTAAAAATTTGAAATTTTTCTTTTCATCCCCAATTTGAAAATTGTTTATGCAGAATTAAGCTCGCACCTTTCCTGAGTTCAAACCTGCTTTTGGGGTTGAGCTGCGACTTATAGTTTTCGAGAAAATTAGATTTTTGCAACGCTCTTCGAGGCAGTCAGAAATTCCAATGCAACCCCTGTAAAAATTCGAAATTTTTTTTTTCATCCCCGATTTGAAAATTGTTTATGCAGAATTAAGCTCGCACCTTTCCTGAGTTCAAATCTGCTTTTGGAGTTGAGCTGCGACTTATAGTTTTCGAGAAAATTAGATTTTTGCAACGCTCTTCGAGGCAGTCAGAAATTCCAATGCAACCCCTGTAAAAATTTGAAATTTTTTTTTTCACCCCCGATTTGAAAATTGTTTATGCAGAATTAAGCTCGCACCTTTCCTGAGTTCAAACCTGCTTTTGGGGTTGAGCTGCGACTTATAGTTTTCGAGAAAATGGGATTCTTGCAAAGCTCTTCGAGGCAGTCAGAAATTCCAATGCAACCCCTGTAAAAATTTGAAATTTTTTTTTTCACCACGGATTTGAAAATTGTTTATGCAGAATTAAGCTCGCACCTTTCCTGAGTTCAAACCTGCTTTTGGGGTTGAGCTGCGACTTATAGTTTTCGAGAAAATGGGATTCTTGCAAAGCTCTTCGAGGCAGTCAGAAATTCCAATGCAACCTCTGTAAAAATTTGAAATTTTTTTTTCACCCCCGATTTGAAAATTGTTTATGCAGAATTAAGCTCGCACCTTTCCTGAGTTCAAATCTGCTTTTGGGGTTGAGCTGCGACTTATAGTTTTCGAGAAAATGGGATTCTTGCAACGCTCTTCGAGGCAGTCAGAAATTCCAATGCAACCCCTGTAAAAATTTGAAATTTTTTTTTTCATCCCCGATTTGAAAATTGTTTATGCAGAATTAAGCTCGCACCTTTCCTGAGTTCAAATCTGCTTTTGTGGTTGAGCTGCGACTTATAGTTTTCGAGAAAATGGGATTCTTGCAACGCTCTTCGAGGCAGTCAGAAATTCCAATGCAACCCCTGTAAAAATTTGAAATTTTTCTTTTCATCCCCAATTTGAAAATTGTTTATGCAGAATTAAGCTCGCACCTTTCCTGAGTTCAAACCTGCTTTTGGGGTTGAGCTGCGACTTATAGTTTTCGAGAAAATTAGATTTTTGCAACGCTCTTCGAGGCAGTCAGAAATTCCAATGCAACCCCTGTAAAAATTCGAAATTTTTTTTTTCATCCCCGATTTGAAAATTGTTTATGCAGAATTAAGCTCGCACCTTTCCTGAGTTCAAATCTGCTTTTGGAGTTGAGCTGCGACTTATAGTTTTCGAGAAAATTAGATTTTTGCAACGCTCTTCGAGGCAGTCAGAAATTCCAATGCAACCCCTGTAAAAATTTGAAATTTTTTTTTTCACCCCCGATTTGAAAATTGTTTATGCAGAATTAAGCTCGCACCTTTCCTGAGTTCAAACCTGCTTTTGGGGTTGAGCTGCGACTTATAGTTTTCGAGAAAATGGGATTCTTGCAAAGCTCTTCGAGGCAGTCAGAAATTCCAATGCAACCCCTGTAAAAATTTGAAATTTTTTTTTTCACCCCCGATTTGAAAATTGTTTATGCAGAATTAAGCTCGCACCTTTCCTGAGTTCAAACCTGCTTTTGGGGTTGAGCTGCGACTTATAGTTTTCGAGAAAATGGGATTCTTGCAAAGCTCTTCGAGGCAGTCAGAAATTCCAATGCAACCACTGTAAAAATTTGAAATTTTTTTTTTCAACCCCGATTTGAAAATTGTTTATGCATAATTAAGCTCGCACCTTTCCTGAGTTCAAACCTGCTTTTGGGGTTGAGCTGCGACTTATAGTTTTCGAGAAAATGGGATTCTTGCAAAGCTCTTCGAGGCAGTCAGAAATTCCAATGCAACCTCTGTAAAAATTTGAAATTTTTTTTTTCACCCCCGATTTGAAAATTGTTTATGCAGAATTAAGCTCGCACCTTTCCTGAGTTCAAACCTGCTTTTGGGGTTGAGCTGCGACTTATAGTTTTCGAGAAAATTAGATTTTTGCAAAGCTCTTCGAGGCAGTCAGAAATTCCAATGCAACCCCTGTAAAAATTTGAAATTTTTTTTTCATCCCCGATTTGAAAATTGTTTATGCAGAATTAAGCTCGCACCTTTCCTGAGTTCAACTCTGCTTTTGGAGTTGAGCTGCGACTTATAGTTTTCGAGAAAATGGGATTCTTGCAAAGCTCTTCGAGGCAGTCAGAAATTCCAATGCAACCCCTGTAAAAATTTGAATTTTTTTTTTCATCCCCGATTTGAAAATTGTTTATGCAGAATTAAGCTCGCACCTTTCCTGAGTTCAACTCTGCTTTTGGAGTTGAGCTGCGACTTATAGTTTTCGAGAAAATGGGATTCTTGCAAAGCTCTTCGAGGCAGTCAGAAATTCCAATGCAACCCCTGTAAAAATTTGAAATTTTTTTTTTCACCCCCGATTTGAAAATTGTTTATGCAGAATTAAGCTCGCACCTTTCCTGAGTTCAAATCTGCTTTTGGGGTTGAGCTGCGACTTATAGTTTTTGAGAAAATTCGATTTTTGCAACGCTCTTCGAGGCTGTCAGAAATTCCAATGCAACCCCTGTAAAAATTTGAAATTTTTTTTTTCACCCTCGATTTGAAAATTGTTTATGCAGAATTAAGCTCGCACCTTTCCTGAGTTCAAATCTGCTTTTGGGGTTGAGCTGCGACTTATAGTTTTTGAGAAAATTCGATTTTTGCAAAGCTCTTCGAGGCAGTCAGAAATTCCAATGCAACCCCTGTAAAAATTTGAATTTTTTTTTTTCATCCCCGATTTGAAAATTGTTTATGCAGAATTAAGCTCGCACCTTTCCTGAGTTCAAATCTGCTTTTGGGGTTGAGCTGCGACTTATAGTTTTCGAGAAAATGGGATTCTTGCAACGCTCTTCGAGGCAGTCAGAAATTCCAATGCAACCCCTGTAAAAATTTGAAATTTTTTTTTTCATCCCCGATTTGAAAATTGTTTATGCAGAATTAAGCTCGCACCTTTCCTGAGTTCAAATCTGCTTTTGGGGTTGAGCTGCGACTTATAGTTTTTGAGAAAATTCGATTTTTGCAACGCTCTTTGAGGCAGTCAGAAATTCCAATGCAACCCCTGTAAAAATTTGAAATTTTTTTTTTCATCCCCGATTTGAAAATTGTTTATGCAGAATTAAGCTCGCACCTTTCCTGAGTTCAAATCTGCTTTTGGGGTTGAGCTGCGACTTATAGTTTTCGAGAAAATTAGATTTTTGCAACGCTCTTCGAGGCAGTCAGAAATTCCAATGCAACCCCTGTAAAAATTTGAAATTTTTTTTTCATCCCCGATTTGAAAATTGTTTATGCAGAATTAAGCTCGCACCTTTCCTGAGTTCAAATCTGCTTTTGGGGTTGAGCTGCGACTTATAGTTTTCGAGAAAATTAGATTTTTGCAACGCTCTTCGAGGCAGTCAGAAACCCCTGTAAAGATTTGAAATTTTTTTTTTCACCCTCGATTTGAAAATTGTTTATGCAGAATTAAGCTCACGCCTTTCCTAAGTTCAAATCTGCTTTCGGAGTTGAGCTGCGACTTATAGTTTTCGAGAAAATGGGATTCTTGCAAAGCTCTTCGAGGCAGTCAGAAATTTCAATGCAACCCCTGTAAAAATTTGAATTTTTTTTCTTCATCCCCGATTTGAAAATTGTTTATGCAGAATTAAGCTCGCACCTTTCCTGAGTTCAAATCTGCTTTTGGAGTTGAGCTGCGACTTATAGTTTTCGAGAAAATGGGATTCTTGCAAAGCTCTTCGAGGCAGTCAGAAATTCCAATGCAACCCCTGTAAAAATTTGAATTTTTTTTTTTTCATCCCCGATTTGAAAATTGTTTATGCAGAATTAAGCTCGCACCTTTCCTGAGTTCAAATCTGCTTTTGGGGTTGAGCTGCGACTTATAGTTTTCGAGAAAATTAGATTTTTGCAACGCTCTTCGAGGCAGTCAGAAACCACTGTAAAAATTTTAAATTTTTTTTTTCACCCTCGATTTGAAAATTGTTTATGCAGAATTAAGCTCGCACCTTTCCTGAGTTCAAATCTGCTTTTGGAGTTGAGCTGCGACTTATAGTTTTCGAAAAAATGGGATTCTTGCAAAGCTCTTCGAGGCAGTCAGAAATTCCAATGCAACCCCTGTAAAAATTTGAAATTTTTTTTTTCATCCCCGATTTGAAAATTGTTTATGCAGAATTAAGCTCGCACCTTTCCTGAGTTCAAATCTGCTTTTGGGGTTGAGCTGCGACTTATAGTTTTCGAGAAAATGGGATTCTTGCAACGCTCTTCGAGGCAGTCAGAAATTCCAATGCAACCCCTGTAAAAATTTGAAATTTTTTTTTTCATCCCCGATTTGAAAATTGTTTATGCAGAATTAAGCTCGCACCTTTCCTGAGTTCAAATCTGCTTTTGGGGTTGAGCTGCGACTTATAGTTTTCGAGAAAATGGGATTCTTGCAACGCTCTTCGAGGCAGTCAGAAATTCCAATGCAACCCCTGTAAAAATTTGAAATTTTTTTTTTCATCCCCGATTTGAAAATTGTTTATGCAGAATTAAGCTCGCACCTTTCCTGAGTTCAAATCTGCTTTTGGGGTAGAGCTGCGACTTATAGTTTTTGAGAAAATTCGATTTTTGCAACGCTCTTTGAGGCAGTCAGAAATTCCAATGCAACCCCTGTAAAAATTTGAAATTTTTTTTTTCATCCCCGATTTGAAAATTGTTTATGCAGAATTAAGCTCGCACCTTTCCTGAGTTCAAATCTGCTTTTGGGGTTGAGCTGCGACTTATAGTTTTCGAGAAAATGGGATTCTTGCAACGCTCTTCGAGGCAGTCAGAAATTCCAATGCAACCCCTGTAAAAATTTGAAATTTTTTTTTTCATCCCCGATTTGAAAATTGTTTATGCAGAATTAAGCTCGCACCTTTCCTGAGTTCAAATCTGCTTTTGGGGTTGAGCTGCGACTTATAGTTTTCGAGAAAATTAGATTTTTGCAAAGCTCTTCGAGGCAGTCAGAAATTCCAATGCAACCCCTGTAAAAATTTGAAATTTTTTTTTTCATCCCCGATTTGAAAATTGTTTATGCAGAATTAAGCTCGCACCTTTCCTGAGTTCAAACCTGCTTTTGGGGTTGAGCTGCGACTTATAGTTTTCGAGAAAATTAGATTTTTGCAACGCTCTTCGAGGCAGTCAGAAATTCCAATGCAACCCCTGTAAAAATTCGAAATTTTTTTTTTCATCCCCGATTTGAAAATTGTTTATGCAGAATTAAGCTCGCACCTTTCCTGAGTTCAACTCTGCTTTTGGAGTTGAGCTGCGACTTATAGTTTTCGAGAAAATGGGATTCTTGCAACGCTCTTCGAGGCAGTCAGAAATTCCAATGCAACCCCTGTAAAAATTTGAAATTTTTTTTTTCATCCCCGATTTGAAAATTGTTTATGCAGAATTAAGCTCGCACCTTTCCTGAGTTCAACTCTGCTTTTGGAGTTGAGCTGCGACTTATAGTTTTCGAGAAAATGGGATTCTTGCAACGCTCTTCGAGGCAGTCAGAAATTCCAATGCAACCCCTGTAAAAATTTGAAATTTTTTTTTTCACCCCCGATTTGAAAATTGTTTATGCAGAATTAAGCTCACGCCTTTCCTAAGTTCAAATCTGCTTTCGGAGTTGAGCTGCGACTTATAGTTTTCGAGAAAATTAGATTTTTGCAACGCTCTTCGAGGCAGTCAGAAATTCCAATGCAACCCCTGTAAAAATTTGAAATTTTTTCTTCATCCCCGATTTGAAAATTGTTTATGCAGAATTAAGCTCGCACCTTTCCTGAGTTCAAGTCTGCTTTTGGGGTTGAGCTGCGACTTATAGTTTTCGAGAAAATTAGATTTTTGCAACGCTCTTCGAGGCAGTCAGAAATTCCAATGCAACCCCTGTAAAAATTTGAAATTTTTTTTTTCATCCCCGATTTGAAAATTGTTTATGCAGAATTAAGCTCGCACCTTTCCTGAGTTCAAATCTGCTTTTGGGGTTGAGCTGCGACTTATAGTTTTCGAGAAAATGGGATTCTTGCAAAGCTCTTCGAGGCAGTCAGAAATTTCAATGCAACCCCTGTAAAAATTTGAATTTTTTTTCTTCATCCCCGATTTGAAAATTGTTTATGCAGAATTAAGCTCGCACCTTTCCTGAGTTCAAATCTGCTTTTGGAGTTGAGCTGCGACTTATAGTTTTCGAGAAAATGGGATTCTTGCAAAGCTCTTCGAGGCAGTCAGAAA
This sequence comes from Blera fallax, assembly GCA_946965025.1. Lineage (NCBI taxonomy): Eukaryota > Metazoa > Arthropoda > Insecta > Diptera > Syrphidae > Blera > Blera fallax. The sequence continues at coordinate 68,208,766 of OX337246.1, read as the reverse complement.
TTCCAATGCAACCCCTGTAAAAATTTGAATTTTTTTTTTTTCATCCCCGATTTGAAAATTGTTTATGCAGAATTAAGCTCGCACCTTTCCTGAGTTCAAATCTGCTTTTGGGGTTGAGCTGCGACTTATAGTTTTCGAGAAAATTAGATTTTTGCAACGCTCTTCGAGGCAGTCAGAAACCCCTGTAAAAATTTTAAATTTTTTTTTTCACCCTCGATTTGAAAATTGTTTATGCAGAATTAAGCTCGCACCTTTCCTGAGTTCAAATCTGCTTTTGGAGTTGAGCTGCGACTTATAGTTTTCGAGAAAATGGGATTCTTGCAAAGCTCTTCGAGGCAGTCAGAAATTCCAATGCAACCCCTGTAAAAATTTGAAATTTTTTTTTTCATCCCCGATTTGAAAATTGTTTATGCAGAATTAAGCTCGCACCTTTCCTGAGTTCAAATCTGCTTTTGGGGTTGAGCTGCGACTTATAGTTTTCGAGAAAATGGGATTCTTGCAACGCTCTTCGAGGCAGTCAGAAATTCCAATGCAACCCCTGTAAAAATTTGAAATTTTTTTTTTCATCCCCGATTTGAAAATTGTTTATGCAGAATTAAGCTCGCACCTTTCCTGAGTTCAAACCTGCTTTTGGGGTTGAGCTGCGACTTATAGTTTTCGAGAAAATGGGATTCTTGCAACGCTCTTCGAGGCAGTCAGAAATTCCAATGCAACCCCTGTAAAAATTTGAAATTTTTTTTTTCATCCCCGATTTGAAAATTGTTTATGCAGAATTAAGCTCGCACCTTTCCTGAGTTCAAATCTGCTTTTGGGGTAGAGCTGCGACTTATAGTTTTCGAGAAAATTAGATTTTTGCAAAGCTCTTCGAGGCAGTCAGAAATTCCAATGCAACCCCTGTAAAAATTTGAAATTTTTTTTTTCATCCCCGATTTGAAAATTGTTTATGCAGAATTAAGCTCGCACCTTTCCTGAGTTCAAACCTGCTTTTGGGGTTGAGCTGCGACTTATAGTTTTCGAGAAAATGGGATTCTTGCAACGCTCTTCGAGGCAGTCAGAAATTCCAATGCAACCCCTGTAAAAATTTGAAATTTTTTTTTTCATCCCCGATTTGAAAATTGTTTATGCAGAATTAAGCTCGCACCTTTCCTGAGTTCAACTCTGCTTTTGGAGTTGAGCTGCGACTTATAGTTTTCGAGAAAATGGGATTCTTGCAACGCTCTTCGAGGCAGTCAGAAATTCCAATGCAACCCCTGTAAAAATTTGAAATTTTTTTTTTCACCCCCGATTTGAAAATTGTTTATGCAGAATTAAGCTCACGCCTTTCCTAAGTTCAAATCTGCTTTCGGAGTTGAGCTGCGACTTATAGTTTTCGAGAAAATTAGATTTTTGCAACGCTCTTCGAGGCAGTCAGAAATTCCAATGCAACCCCTGTAAAAATTTGAAATTTTTTCTTCATCCCCGATTTGAAAATTGTTTATGCAGAATTAAGCTCGCACCTTTCCTGAGTTCAAGTCTGCTTTTGGGGTTGAGCTGCGACTTATAGTTTTCGAGAAAATTAGATTTTTGCAACGCTCTTCGAGGCAGTCAGAAACCCCTGTAAAGATTTGAAATTTTTTTTTTCACCCTCGATTTGAAAATTGTTTATGCAGAATTAAGCTCACGCCTTTCCTAAGTTCAAATCTGCTTTCGGAGTTGAGCTGCGACTTATAGTTTTCGAGAAAATGGGATTCTTGCAAAGCTCTTCGAGGCAGTCAGAAATTTCAATGCAACCCCTGTAAAAATTTGAATTTTTTTTTTCATCACCGATTTGAAAATTGTTTATGCAGAATTAAGCTCGCACCTTTCCTGAGTTCAAATCTGCTTTTGGAGTTGAGCTGCGACTTATAGTTTTCGAGAAAATTAGATTCTTGCAAAGCTCTTCGAAGCAGTCAGAAATTCCAATGCAACCCCTGTAAAAATTTGAATTTTTTTTTTCATCCCCGATTTGAAAATTGTTTATGCAGAATTAAGCTCGCACCTTTCCTGAGTTCAAATCTGCTTTTGGGGTTGAGCTGCGACTTATAGTTTTCGAGAAAATTAGATTTTTGCAACGCTCTTCGAGGCAGTCAGAAATTCCAATGCAACCCCTGTAAAAATTTGAAATTTTTTTTTTCACCCCCGATTTGAAAATTGTTTATGCAGAATTAAGCTCACGCCTTTCCTAAGTTCAAATCTGCTTTCGGAGTTGAGCTGCGACTTATAGTTTTCGAGAAAATTAGATTTTTGCAACGCTCTTCGAGGCAGTCAGAAATTCCAATGCAACCCCTGTAAAAATTTGAAATTTTTTCTTCATCCCCGATTTGAAAATTGTTTATGCAGAATTAAGCTCGCACCTTTCCTGAGTTCAAGTCTGCTTTTGGGGTTGAGCTGCGACTTATAGTTTTCGAGAAAATTAGATTTTTGCAACGCTCTTCGAGGCAGTCAGAAATTCCAATGCAACCCCTGTAAAAATTTGAAATTTTTTTTTTCATCCCCGATTTGAAAATTGTTTATGCAGAATTAAGCTCGCACCTTTCCTGAGTTCAAATCTGCTTTTGGGGTTGAGCTGCGACTTATAGTTTTCGAGAAAATGGGATTCTTGCAAAGCTCTTCGAGGCAGTCAGAAATTTCAATGCAACCCCTGTAAAAATTTGAATTTTTTTTCTTCATCCCCGATTTGAAAATTGTTTATGCAGAATTAAGCTCGCACCTTTCCTGAGTTCAAATCTGCTTTTGGAGTTGAGCTGCGACTTATAGTTTTCGAGAAAATGGGATTCTTGCAAAGCTCTTCGAGGCAGTCAGAAATTCCAATGCAACCCCTGTAAAAATTTGAATTTTTTTTTTTTCATCCCCGATTTGAAAATTGTTTATGCAGAATTAAGCTCGCACCTTTCCTGAGTTCAAATCTGCTTTTGGGGTTGAGCTGCGACTTATAGTTTTCGAGAAAATTAGATTTTTGCAACGCTCTTCGAGGCAGTCAGAAACCCCTGTAAAAATTTTAAATTTTTTTTTTCACCCTCGATTTGAAAATTGTTTATGCAGAATTAAGCTCGCACCTTTCCTGAGTTCAAATCTGCTTTTGGAGTTGAGCTGCGACTTATAGTTTTCGAGAAAATGGGATTCTTGCAAAGCTCTTCGAGGCAGTCAGAAATTCCAATGCAACCCCTGTAAAAATTTGAAATTTTTTTTTTCATCCCCGATTTGAAAATTGTTTATGCAGAATTAAGCTCGCACCTTTCCTGAGTTCAAATCTGCTTTTGGGGTTGAGCTGCGACTTATAGTTTTCGAGAAAATGGGATTCTTGCAACGCTCTTCGAGGCAGTCAGAAATTCCAATGCAACCCCTGTAAAAATTTGAAATTTTTTTTTTCATCCCCGATTTGAAAATTGTTTATGCAGAATTAAGCTCGCACCTTTCCTGAGTTCAAACCTGCTTTTGGGGTTGAGCTGCGACTTATAGTTTTCGAGAAAATGGGATTCTTGCAACGCTCTTCGAGGCAGTCAGAAATTCCAATGCAACCCCTGTAAAAATTTGAAATTTTTTTTTTCATCCCCGATTTGAAAATTGTTTATGCAGAATTAAGCTCGCACCTTTCCTGAGTTCAAATCTGCTTTTGGGGTAGAGCTGCGACTTATAGTTTTCGAGAAAATTAGATTTTTGCAAAGCTCTTCGAGGCAGTCAGAAATTCCAATGCAACCCCTGTAAAAATTTGAAATTTTTTTTTTCATCCCCGATTTGAAAATTGTTTATGCAGAATTAAGCTCGCACCTTTCCTGAGTTCAAACCTGCTTTTGGGGTTGAGCTGCGACTTATAGTTTTCGAGAAAATGGGATTCTTGCAACGCTCTTCGAGGCAGTCAGAAATTCCAATGCAACCCCTGTAAAAATTTGAAATTTTTTTTTTCATCCCCGATTTGAAAATTGTTTATGCAGAATTAAGCTCGCACCTTTCCTGAGTTCAACTCTGCTTTTGGAGTTGAGCTGCGACTTATAGTTTTCGAGAAAATGGGATTCTTGCAACGCTCTTCGAGGCAGTCAGAAATTCCAATGCAACCCCTGTAAAAATTTGAAATTTTTTTTTTCACCCCCGATTTGAAAATTGTTTATGCAGAATTAAGCTCACGCCTTTCCTAAGTTCAAATCTGCTTTCGGAGTTGAGCTGCGACTTATAGTTTTCGAGAAAATTAGATTTTTGCAACGCTCTTCGAGGCAGTCAGAAATTCCAATGCAACCCCTGTAAAAATTTGAAATTTTTTCTTCATCCCCGATTTGAAAATTGTTTATGCAGAATTAAGCTCGCACCTTTCCTGAGTTCAAGTCTGCTTTTGGGGTTGAGCTGCGACTTATAGTTTTCGAGAAAATTAGATTTTTGCAACGCTCTTCGAGGCAGTCAGAAACCCCTGTAAAGATTTGAAATTTTTTTTTTCACCCTCGATTTGAAAATTGTTTATGCAGAATTAAGCTCACGCCTTTCCTAAGTTCAAATCTGCTTTCGGAGTTGAGCTGCGACTTATAGTTTTCGAGAAAATGGGATTCTTGCAAAGCTCTTCGAGGCAGTCAGAAATTTCAATGCAACCCCTGTAAAAATTTGAATTTTTTTTTTCATCACCGATTTGAAAATTGTTTATGCAGAATTAAGCTCGCACCTTTCCTGAGTTCAAATCTGCTTTTGGAGTTGAGCTGCGACTTATAGTTTTCGAGAAAATTAGATTCTTGCAAAGCTCTTCGAAGCAGTCAGAAATTCCAATGCAACCCCTGTAAAAATTTGAATTTTTTTTTTCATCCCCGATTTGAAAATTGTTTATGCAGAATTAAGCTCGCACCTTTCCTGAGTTCAAATCTGCTTTTGGGGTTGAGCTGCGACTTATAGTTTTCGAGAAAATTAGATTTTTGCAACGCTCTTCGAGGCAGTCAGAAACCCCTGTAAAAATTTGAAATTTTTTTTTTCACCCTCGATTTGAAAATTGTTTATGCAGAATTAAGCTCGCACCTTTCCTGAGTTCAAATCTGCTTTTGGAGTTGAGCTGCGACTTATAGTTTTCGAGAAAATGGGATTCTTGCAAAGCTCTTCGAGGCAGTCAGAAATTCCAATGCAACCCCTGTAAAAATTTGAATTTTTTTTTTTCATCCCCGATTTGAAAATTGTTTATGCAGAATTAAGCTCGCACCTTTCCTGAGTTCAACTCTGCTTTTGGAGTTGAGCTGCGACTTATAGTTTTCGAGAAAATGGGATTCTTGCAAAGCTCTTCGAGGCAGTCAGAAATTCCAATGCAACCCCTGTAAAAATTTGAAATTTTTTTTTTCACCCCCGATTTGAAAATTGTTTATGCAGAATTAAGCTCGCACCTTTCCTGAGTTCAAATCTGCTTTTGGGGTTGAGCTGCGACTTATAGTTTTTGAGAAAATTCGATTTTTGCAACGCTCTTCGAGGCAGTCAGAAATTCCAATGCAACCCCTGTAAAAATTTGAAATTTTTTTTTTCACCCTCGATTTGAAAATTGTTTATGCAGAATTAAGCTCGCACCTTTCCTGAGTTCAAATCTGCGTTTGGAGTTGAGCTGCGACTTATAGTTTTCGAGAAAATGGGATTCTTGCAAAGCTCTTCGAAGCAGTCAGAAATTCCAATGCAACCCCTGTAAAAATTTGAATTTTTTTTTTTCATCCCCGATTTGAAAATTGTTTATGCAGAATTAAGCTCGCACCTTTCCTGAGTTCAACTCTGCTTTTGGAGTTGAGCTGCGACTTATAGTTTTCGAGAAAATGGGATTCTTGCAAAGCTCTTCGAGGCAGTCAGAAATTCCAATGCAACCCCTGTAAAAATTTGAAATTTTTTTTTTCATCCCCGATTTGAAAATTGTTTATGCAGAATTAAGCTCGCACCTTTCCTGAGTTCAAATCTGCTTTTGGGGTTGAGCTGCGACTTATAGTTTTCAAGAAAATGGGATTCTTGCAACGCTCTTCGAGGCAGTCAGAAATTCCAATGCAACCCCTGTAAAAATTTGAAATTTTTTTTTTCATCCCCGATTTGAAAATTGTTTATGCAGAATTAAGCTCGCACCTTTCCTGAGTTCAAATCTGCTTTTGGGGTTGAGCTGCGACTTATAGTTTTCGAGAAAATGGGATTCTTGCAACGCTCTTCGAGGCAGTCAGAAATTCCAATGCAACCCCTGTAAAAATTTGAAATTTTTTTTTTCACCCCCGATTTGAAAATTGTTTATGCAGAATTAAGCTCACGCCTTTCCTAAGTTCAAATCTGCTTTCGGAGTTGAGCTGCGACTTATAGTTTTCGAGAAAATTAGATTTTTGCAACGCTCTTCGAGGCAGTCAGAAATTCCAATGCAACCCCTGTAAAAATTTGAAATTTTTTCTTCATCCCCGATTTGAAAATTGTTTATGCAGAATTAAGCTCGCACCTTTCCTGAGTTCAAGTCTGCTTTTGGGGTTGAGCTGCGACTTATAGTTTTCGAGAAAATTAGATTTTTGCAACGCTCTTCGAGGCAGTCAGAAACCCCTGTAAAGATTTGAAATTTTTTTTTTCACCCTCGATTTGAAAATTGTTTATGCAGAATTAAGCTCACGCCTTTCCTAAGTTCAAATCTGCTTTCGGAGTTGAGCTGCGACTTATAGTTTTCGAGAAAATGGGATTCTTGCAAAGCTCTTCGAGGCAGTCAGAAATTTCAATGCAACCCCTGTAAAAATTTGAATTTTTTTTTTTCATCACCGATTTGAAAATTGTTTATGCAGAATTAAGCTCGCACCTTTCCTGAGTTCAAATCTGCTTTTGGAGTTGAGCTGCGACTTATAGTTTTCGAGAAAATTAGATTCTTGCAAAGCTCTTCGAAGCAGTCAGAAATTCCAATGCAACCCCTGTAAAAATTTGAATTTTTTTTTTTCATCCCCGATTTGAAAATTGTTTATGCAGAATTAAGCTCGCACCTTTCCTGAGTTCAAATCTGCTTTTGGGGTTGAGCTGCGACTTATAGTTTTCGAGAAAATTAGATTTTTGCAAAGCTCTTCGAGGCAGTCAGAAATTCCAATGCAACCCCTGTAAAAATTTGAAATTTTTTTTTTCATCCCCGATTTGAAAATTGTTTATGCAGAATTAAGCTCGCACCTTTCCTGAGTTCAAACCTGCTTTTGGGGTTGAGCTGCGACTTATAGTTTTCGAGAAAATTAGATTTTTGCAACGCTCTTCGAGGCAGTCAGAAATTCCAATGCAACCCCTGTAAAAATTCGAAATTTTTTTTTTCATCCCCGATTTGAAAATTGTTTATGCAGAATTAAGCTCGCACATTTCCTGAGTTCAACTCTGCTTTTGGAGTTGAGCTGCGACTTATAGTTTTCGAGAAAATGGGATTCTTGCAACGCTCTTCGAGGCAGTCAGAAATTCCAATGCAACCCCTGTAAAAATTTGAAATTTTTTTTTTCATCCCCGATTTGAAAATTGTTTATGCAGAATTAAGCTCGCACCTTTCCTGAGTTCAACTCTGCTTTTGGAGTTGAGCTGCGACTTATAGTTTTCGAGAAAATGGGATTCTTGCAACGCTCTTCGAGGCAGTCAGAAATTCCAATGCAACCCCTGTAAAAATTTGAAATTTTTTTTTTCACCCCCGATTTGAAAATTGTTTATGCAGAATTAAGCTCACGCCTTTCCTACGTTCAAATCTGCTTTCGGAGTTGAGCTGCGACTTATAGTTTTCGAGAAAATTAGATTTTTGCAACGCTCTTCGAGGCAGTCAGAAATTCCAATGCAACCCCTGTAAAAATTTGAAATTTTTTCTTCATCCCCGATTTGAAAATTGTTTATGCAGAATTAAGCTCGCACCTTTCCTGAGTTCAAGTCTGCTTTTGGGGTTGAGCTGCGACTTATAGTTTTCGAGAAAATTAGATTTTTGCAACGCTCTTCGAGGCAGTCAGAAACCCCTGTAAAGATTTGAAATTTTTTTTTTCACCCTCGATTTGAAAATTGTTTATGCAGAATTAAGCTCACGCCTTTCCTAAGTTCAAATCTGCTTTCGGAGTTGAGCTGCGACTTATAGTTTTCGAGAAAATGGGATTCTTGCAAAGCTCTTCGAGGCAGTCAGAAATTTCAATGCAACCCCTGTAAAAATTTGAATTTTTTTTTTTCATCACCGATTTGAAAATTGTTTATGCAGAATTAAGCTCGCACCTTTCCTGAGTTCAAATCTGCTTTTGGAGTTGAGCTGCGACTTATAGTTTTCGAGAAAATTAGATTCTTGCAAAGCTCTTCGAAGCAGTCAGAAATTCCAATGCAACCCCTGTAAAAATTTGAATTTTTTTTTTTCATCCCCGATTTGAAAATTGTTTATGCAGAATTAAGCTCGCACCTTTCCTGAGTTCAAATCTGCTTTTGGGGTTGAGCTGCGACTTATAGTTTTCGAGAAAATTAGATTTTTGCAACGCTCTTCGAGGCAGTCAGAAACCCCTGTAAAAATTTGAAATTTTTTTTTTCACCCTCGATTTGAAAATTGTTTATGCAGAATTAAGCTCGCACCTTTCCTGAGTTCAAATCTGCTTTTGGAGTTGAGCTGCGACTTATAGTTTTCGAGAAAATGGGATTCTTGCAAAGCTCTTCGAGGCAGTCAGAAATTCCAATGCAACCCCTGTAAAAATTTGAATTTTTTTTTTTCATCCCCGATTTGAAAATTGTTTATGCAGAATTAAGCTCGCACCTTTCCTGAGTTCAACTCTGCTTTTGGAGTTGAGCTGCGACTTATAGTTTTCGAGAAAATGGGATTCTTGCAAAGCTCTTCGAGGCAGTCAGAAATTCCAATGCAACCCCTGTAAAAATTTGAAATTTTTTTTTTCACCCCCGATTTGAAAATTGTTTATGCAGAATTAAGCTCGCACCTTTCCTGAGTTCAAATCTGCTTTTGGGGTTGAGCTGCGACTTATAGTTTTTGAGAAAATTCGATTTTTGCAACGCTCTTCGAGGCAGTCAGAAATTCCAATGCAACCCCTGTAAAAATTTGAAATTTTTTTTTTCACCCTCGATTTGAAAATTGTTTATGCAGAATTAAGCTCGCACCTTTCCTGAGTTCAAATCTGCGTTTGGAGTTGAGCTGCGACTTATAGTTTTCGAGAAAATGGGATTCTTGCAAAGCTCTTCGAAGCAGTCAGAAATTCCAATGCAACCCCTGTAAAAATTTGAATTTTTTTTTTTTCATCCCCGATTTGAAAATTGTTTATGCAGAATTAAGCTCGCACCTTTCCTGAGTTCAACTCTGCTTTTGGAGTTGAGCTGCGACTTATAGTTTTCGAGAAAATGGGATTCTTGCAAAGCTCTTCGAGGCAGTCAGAAATTCCAATGCAACCCCTGTAAAAATTTGAAATTTTTTTTTTCATCCCCGATTTGAAAATTGTTTATGCAGAATTAAGCTCGCACCTTTCCTGAGTTCAAATCTGCTTTTGGGGTTGAGCTGCGACTTATAGTTTTCGAGAAAATGGGATTCTTACAACGCTCTTCGAGGCAGTCAGAAATTCCAATGCAACCCCTGTAAAAATTTGAAATTTTTTTTTTCATCCCCGATTTGAAAATTGTTTATGCAGAATTAAGCTCGCACCTTTCCTGAGTTCAAATCTGCTTTTGGGGTTGAGCTGCGACTTATAGTTTTCGAGAAAATGGGATTCTTGCAACGCTCTTCGAGGCAGTCAGAAATTCCAATGCAACCCCTGTAAAAATTTGAAATTTTTTTTTTCACCCCCGATTTGAAAATTGTTTATGCAGAATTAAGCTCACGCCTTTCCTAAGTTCAAATCTGCTTTCGGAGTTGAGCTGCGACTTATAGTTTTCGAGAAAATTAGATTTTTGCAACGCTCTTCGAGGCAGTCAGAAATTCCAATGCAACCCCTGTAAAAATTTGAAATTTTTTCTTCATCCCCGATTTGAAAATTGTTTATGCAGAATTAAGCTCGCACCTTTCCTGAGTTCAAGTCTGCTTTTGGGGTTGAGCTGCGACTTATAGTTTTCGAGAAAATTAGATTTTTGCAACGCTCTTCGAGGCAGTCAGAAACCCCTGTAAAGATTTGAAATTTTTTTTTCACCCTCGATTTGAAATTTGTTTATGCAGAATTAAGCTCACGCCTTTCCTAAGTTCAAATCTGCTTTCGGAGTTGAGCTGCGACTTATAGTTTTCGAGAAAATGGGATTCTTGCAAAGCTCTTCGAGGCAGTCAGAAATTTCAATGCAACCCCTGTAAAAATTTGAATTTTTTTTTTTCATCACCGATTTGAAAATTGTTTATGCAGAATTAAGCTCGCACCTTTCCTGAGTTCAAATCTGCTTTTGGAGTTGAGCTGCGACTTATAGTTTTCGAGAAAATTAGATTCTTGCAAAGCTCTTCGAAGCAGTCAGAAATTCCAATGCAACCCCTGTAAAAATTTGAATTTTTTTTTTTCATCCCCGATTTGAAAATTGTTTATGCAGAATTAAGCTCGCACCTTTCCTGAGTTCAAATCTGCTTTTGGGGTTGAGCTGCGACTTATAGTTTTCGAGAAAATTAGATTTTTGCAACGCTCTTCGAGGCAGTCAGAAACCCCTGTAAAAATTTGAAATTTTTTTTTTCACCCTCGATTTGAAAATTGTTTATGCAGAATTAAGCTCGCACCTTTCCTGAGTTCAAATCTGCTTTTGGAGTTGAGCTGCGACTTATAGTTTTCGAGAAAATGGGATTCTTGCAAAGCTCTTCGAGGCAGTCAGAAATTCCAATGCAACCCCTGTAAAAATTTGAAATTTTTTTTTTCATCCCCGATTTGAAAATTGTTTATGCAGAATTAAGCTCGCACCTTTCCTGAGTTCAAATCTGCTTTTGGGGTTGAGCTGCGACTTATAGTT